>ML799643.1:187290-210768 GCA_009831015.1 Picea engelmannii
ATAAAAGAGGGTTGCCTTCTAGGGAAAAAAACCCTAACATAATCTCTACCGTTAGATCTGCGACCTTATAATGAACGGTCCAGATTTACAATGAAATTACAATATACTTTTACAAGGAAATTTTTGCTTCAGGGGCTTCGCCCTCGAACCCCTGATGGGGGCCCGCTTTCCCCCAGACCCCACAGAGGGGGTAGCCCCCCCTCTGCACTCCCCCACGTGGAAGAGTGTACATACTTCTGGGGTGTAAATACTTCATGGGGTATAAACATTCCTGAAAGTAAGGACCTATGAATCAGGAAGATAATCAGGCTCCACAACCAACAATGATGAGTGTACTATAAGTCAAAGTGGATACAAATAAATTATTTAAAGAATAAATTTAATGGATAAATTATTAATTGGACAAGTGGTTAGATGTTGGTTAACCCTAAAATAAGGAAAGTGGGTTAAGATGGTTAAAAGGTAACCCCTTGAGGAAGCTACATGAAAGTATAAATAAGAGGCAAAGCTCTCTCATTTCACATCAAACTTGAGCATATTGAATATATATAGGTGACTGAGGTAACCAAAGGATATCTAAGCTGAATTTCACAGAGAAGGTGAAGTAAAGAAGGCCAAAATTCAAGGGAGGATAAATTCTTTTGATGATGCTTTCTAAGGTATGTTATTTATAGGTCATCTCACCATTTTTGCAATAACTTTTTTTCTTGAATGATTCAGACCGTGAAATTGATAGTCCATTTAGAAAATATATCCAAGTAGATTTATACGAATTTCAGCTTGTGGGTTGTTGTATTTTCGGAGTTACACTCCATGGAAAATAGGGTTTGTGGCTAGTCCTGAAACTAGTCTAAAACAGGTGTTTCGGGTAAACATGTCATAACTTATTCATAAAGGATCCAAATTAAGTAAGAAAAAATGTATTGGTTAGAGTATAGTCTCTAGTATTTTTTGTAACATTTTTAGATCCATACAACAAACATTCTGTGCAGGGCACTCTCTACAAGTTAGCTCTCTAGAATAATCCAGAATTCAACAAGGTATGTCATTTTTTCTATAACTCCTTTTCTGAGAGGTTCCAAGTAGTGACACTTGGAGGAATTGCATAAAATACATTGAAGAACATTGTGTGCTATTTTCAGATCTTTATTCATTACAGGTACATAGTTATGATTATTTCAAGTTAGGGTTGTTGACTAATCCAAAACTAGTCATGTGAGACTAAAGAAAAGTTTGATGAAAATGCTAGTCTCTTGTTGTTAAAGTTAAGGAAGGTTTGCAGGTATGTGATCATATACACCAGGTATATTACAAAGTTACAAATCAGATTTGGATGATGAAATTGATGAGGGATTTTGGTTGAGGTACATGTTGGGTACATGGTTGAAACAAGTAGTTGATGAGTTGGCACATACATGAGGTGTATAGTTGATGATGTTGGTACATATTGATGAGTAGTTGATACACGATTGGTACATACTTTATACATGGTTGGAGACACTTGTTAGTAGTATTGTTGACACATGGTTTGTTGGAGTTACTTCACACACACCTATGATTTCTTTTTCCTAAGGTTTTTATTTTTTTATTAGTCATAATTAGTCATTATCCAGTCTCCTATATTTTAGGATAGAATATTCCACCTGGAGAATATTCTCTTTCAGTTGACACTTCAGTTTGACTAGTTAAGTTGAATTTAGATGTTGCATTGGGATCATCACCATGCAACATTTGGATCATCACCATGCTAATTCGACCTTGCCTTGATATCATCACCATGCTAATTCGACCTTGCCTTGCTATCATCACCAGAGTGGCACATTAGCCTTGATTCCCTGAGTTAACTCCTCACTACTCTTTGTTTAATCAATTAACTGAAGACTAATTGACTAGTTAGCTCAACTAGGTGGCAGTTCACTCCCGTAACTGCCCGAGAGACTAGAATAGGTGGCAGTTCACTCCCATAACTATTGGTGTGTGTCCAGATCACTCTAGACCACCACTATGGCGACTTGGTTCACCTCAAGTCGAACTCATTGAGTTATATAGAGTATATCATTTGTAAATTATTCATTATTCACAACGGTTAATGAGAATTCTTCCATTATTTCTCTCCTTCTTCTTCTTTTTCAATTCTCTCTACAAATGATCCAGGTGGATATTGGTAGCCACCCACCTATTCCACTTGGACCCCCACCATTTCTTCTTTCAAGTTTTACACAGTTTACTATTTTTAGCAGTTTTTTCGGGTCCTGAACTTCCGGGGCCATTTTGAGGCCCTAAACGATGTTTTTTTGGGTATGTTTATATTGCAAAATAACATCTAACGATGTTATTTTGTCTCGAGCGCTATAGGCCTCGGATAGATATTTCCAACGAGCTATCATATGCCTAAAACGGAGATCGTATGCAAAAGTTACGACCCTGGGAAGTTGATGCATCAACTTACCCAAACGGGGCCCACATGACTTTTGGCGCTTCATCTCCCAAGGTTAGGTTTTTGGATGTCTAGGACTTTTGGCATTCCCATTTATTGTAAAAGGGCCTTCAAAGCCTCATTGTAATCATCTTCTCACGAATGGGAGTAGCGGCCACATCTCTTCTCAGAGATAAGCTACCAGTGCCCTAGCTAGTTTATTTTCATTCTGTCTGTAAGCATATTTCAGTCATTTGTTATTAATGAAATGAAGTCTTATTTCCGCTGCATCTCTGTGTTTATGTGTATTTATGTATTTCATTGTGTTCCTACATAAATCCGGATCAACAAATGTGTGTATTATTGTTTAGCTAGATCTATTATGTGTAGGTTCAACACATTTACATGGTATCAAAGCTGACAGACTGCTAAGCAAAAGCTACACCAAAAAAGATTTTGCAGGTACAAAAGATTGAAGACAACAAAAAGATGGATTATTCACCAGAAATACTTCGCATGCCTCATAACTATTTGGAATGGAAGCCAAAAATTCTTCTTATGCTCAGATGCAGAGGCTTGTACCAAATAAATATGGCAATGGAAGTAGAGCCTGATTCTATCGATCATAAAAATGACTTTCTCAATAGACAAGATATGGCCATAGCATGTATCCTGTATTTTATTTCTCCCGAAATTTTTCATCAAGTATATGATGACTCACAAGAATTCACTCCAAATGATTTATGGAGCAGATTGGAGGTTTTATTTGGAAATAAGGAAGAATGCATGCAAAACGTTGACAAGATAGAGAATGTAGAAAAGCCACTGGAAGATGAATAGAGCATTCTACACAAGTATCTACATAAATTTGTATTCCATTAATTGAAGATGATGTCTACTCCATTTCAGATTTGTTTTCTGAAATTCATGTGGAAGATATATGGCATGCATCTCAGGAGTCACATGCAGACTCTTTTGCATGCACCATGCATGCATCTGAGGAGTCAAAAAGGGAGCCACGCACATCAGACACCATTCTGATATTTTATGAGAAAAATTTGCAGAAACAAAATAGATATTTGAATTCCTCTCGGGAAAATATTCAATTTAAAAAAACAAATTGTCCGAAACGGAGTCCAGAAAGTGAAGTTATGATCGTTTTAAAATCAACAAAATTTTAGCATTTTTCTGGAAATGGCCGCACGGTTTTCAAAATTTCATCCAAATTTTATTTGGATATTATTCATTACAAGAAGATAAAGTGGATATGTGTGGAAATATCAATGATGCATATACTTCATCAGATCCGTGCAGACATCTACATATTCAACAAAATCTTCAAAGAGCACAAACTTGCTTAGTTGTGAGGTTTTCTTGGAGTGAAGGACGTGGTTGCTTAGCAACTATTTTTTTGTTCCTTCTCATTTTTTATTTTATGCATTTTAATTTGAGGGGGGATTTTGTTCCCATGAGGTTTTCCCTCTTTCCTCGTTTAGTTCAGTGTATCTTTTTATTTGGGTACCTAACATGGCCTCGTAGCTGGGACCCATACTTTATTTTCACCATAGTGATGTTTGGGGGGGGTGTTGGAGTTACTTCACATACACCTAGGATTTATTTTTCCTAAGGTTATTCCTTGTTCATTAGCCATAATTAGTCATTATCTAGTCTCCTATATTTTAGGGGAGAATATTCCACCTGGAGAATATTCTCTTTCAGTTGACACTTTAGTTTGACTAGTTGAGTTGAGTTTAGATGTTGCATTGGTTTTGTCACCATGTAACATTGGGATCATCACTGACTCACTACTCTTTTTTCAGTCAGTTAACTAAAGACTAGTTGACTAGTTAACTCAGCTAGGTGGCAGTTCACTCCTGTAACTGCCTGAGAGACTATACTAGGTGGCAGTTTACTCTTGTAACTACTGGTGTGTGTCGAGATCAATCTAGACCACCACTATGGCTCATTAGTTACTCATGTATCCTATATCTATTGTAAATTATTCACTCTTTGAGTGTGGAATATGGTTAATGATAATTCTTCCATTCTTTCTCTCCTTCTTCTTCCTTTTCCAATTATCTCTGCAAATGTGTGTATTATTGTTTAGCTAGATCTATTATGTGCAGGTTCAACACATTTACATGGTTTATGGATGATGTAGTATACTTGTATTGGTATATTATTAGAAGCACATATTGATCTTGGTGATGATTATGAGTTGTTGTGTTATGCTTGGTTGATGCACATCTTTGAGAGTTTCCTCAGTGATTGATCTTGGTGAGTATATCTGATTTGGTTGATAATATTGATGAGACAGGTTGTTGTGATAGGTTGTTTGGACAGGTTGTTGTGACAGGTTATTTGTACAGGTTTGGTTCATGGTTGATGCACTTATTCATGGTACAGGTTTGGTATAGGTTGGTGCATTGTTGATGCACTTATTTATGGTACAGGTTGATTACATATTGAGGTACAGGTTGGTGCATGTTTGATGCACTTCTTTATGGTATAGGTTGATTACAAGTTGATTGGTATAGGTTTACAATAGTATATCTCACGGTGATAGTGTGACAATGGTTCCATCATTCTACTTATATTTCAAGGTGGTTGGAAGGGGAAAGGACATATGGTTGTAGACACCTTCCGGTTGTAACTAGAGAACATAGGGGGTTGTAGCCTCCTTCTGGTTGTAGCCAGATAATTGGGAAGTTGGAGCTTCCCTCAGGTTGTAGCCTGAGAAATCAAGGGGTTGGAGCCTCCTTCTAGTTGCAGCTGGAAAACAAAGGAAGTCGGTGCTTCCAATGAATGTAATTCTTAAAGACATATAAGAAAATCATTCTGTGGTTTTCTCCCACTTTGGGTTTCCACGTAAAAACACGGGTGTACTGTGTATGTGTATGATTTCTCATTTGTTCATTGTTTATTTACTCTATAACTATTGGATGATAATGATACATTGATATAACACTTGCATATTTTGGTTAAAAAGGATTGAATTTCTCTATTACTGATTCACCCCCCCTCTCAGTAATCCAACAATTTCAGCCACAATAGTCTTCTCACAATGGGTGAGCTATGATTAAAATGAAATAGAAGTGATCTCTATTTATACAAATCTTACTAAAAGTGTTCGTCCACTTAATTTTAGGTTAAACAAAAAAGTAAGGGGTCAACAACCCTTACTTTTCCCCTTTTCATTATAAAATTCAATTTTAACTTTAAAAATGCACATAAGAAACCCTAGAGTGATGTCATCCCTCTTCTAGGGTAACGTTCTGGCACCTTTTGCAAGTCATTGGAGTGGAAAGTAGAATTCGTTGGGACACCTAGGGCATCCCTCTCATGTGCTAGGTATTTTTCCTCCAAGCCAAGCCTTCTCCCATCAAAACGTGCCAAGTGTCAAGTAGTAGAAACAACACCACCAGAACCCTAGCCCTAGGGGGACGTCAAGCTCCTCAAAAGTGACATTTTAGCCTCAAGAGAAAATCGTTGGGCTAACAAAGGGTTGGGTTAGATATTCTATGGTGTCTCCTTAGGACTCCAAAGGCTAGCATCCTTGTTCGGTGCATGGGACATGGTATCCAACCTCTGGGTTTCAAGCCCCAAGGAAGCCCAAGCTAGGCTTGTTCTTCCAAACCTGTCCACCAACTAGGTCCTGCAAAGACAATAGATACAACCTCCAAGGATCTCAAGTAAAATGCATCATGATAACTAAATCAAGTCAATAAAAGATCCATTTAAGCATGTACATCCAAACCACCTCATCAAAATAAACAAGTGCTCAGAGACCTTATGCAACTTGCCAAGTTTAGTTATGGGAGGGTTGACAAAGCGACCTATTGGGTGAATTGTACCTAAAGTTTAGGAGTGTTTCCCAAGTGGGCCCCTCTCTAAGACATGTGTACAAAGTGAAATGGATGGGGGAAATACATTTGGGAATGGGGTTCATGACATACAAAGGATCGTAGTATCTCATTTATGGGTGCTTCTGTAGAGGGTCTGTTGCACTTCATTTTCAACGCAACCTTTTTCCAAGCCCATTCATTGCCTTTTGTTATTTTAATATGTTTCTAGGTTGAAGCTTAGGTGGGGCTTCTATCTAAGAATGAAAAAAAATACACACCTTGACTACCCTGGTTACATCATGCTTCCCCATTTTGAAGACAATGTGTGGGGATTCTCCCTAAGCATGAAAAACAATGCCCACACATGCTCCACTTTGGTTTGTATTTTGTATTAGTTATTTTTCATTGGTCCCATCAATTTATTATGAGAGACATTTCATTATCCTCGGGATCTCTAGGAAATCATATAGAAGGTTCATGGTTGGATTTTATCTTTTTCCAGCTACAAGCCTTTGGGCAATCAACCTCTTCTTCCAATGAAATGAGGGACAATCCCTTCTTGGATCAATACACTTGAAAATCCCAAAAGGTAAGGAGATGAGGCGATGAAGTATGGAAATTGACAAGTATGTTTGAGAATGGAACGATGACTCATCAAGAGGACCTCCTAGTAGCAAATCTATCCCCAAGGGTGACCCACTTACTAGAGCACAATGTCAAACACCAAGGTGAAACAAGGCAAAGAGAATAATCTCCAAGCAGATGATACATAATCAAAAGCAGTTATAGATGCAACAAACCTAAATGCCTCAAATATTGAAATGACACTCACCATGATACCTAGCTTGTACCTCATTTAGCAAGACCCAATGTCTTCCGAGGGGAAGTTGGTGTGGTGTATACCCTCATGATAAACCTAGAACTATGGTGGTGAGGCGAGTCTCTGTCTGTGCAAGAGGACACTGTTGGTCAATTTGTCTCTCAATACTCTATGTCTGCAACCTGAGGGTCTCGAGACATCATCTCCTTAGTTATCCCTAGGAACTAAGGATAACAAGACTAACTATGGATCTATATACACTAACTTTGATCAATGAATGTACATCAACAAGGTTGAGGTACAAAGAGGTCTTGAGCTCCTTAGCATTCAAGGTTGGTATTGTTATCCCCTAGCCTAGGGATAACTAAGGATATAATGTCTAGAGACCCATAGGTCTTATACATGGAGTACAAAGAGCCAAACAACTTAAGCATGGCCTGTGAGGGCCCTTCTTTTCTTCAGTGCAGTCCATTTGTCAACAACAATGATATCCATCCTACCAGCCTAGTCTTGAAGTAGCAGTAAGTCTTGCTCCATGAGTTAATGAGTCCAAATATCATGGTATGCATCACTCTGATTTTTGAAGCACTTTAATATGTTCTATTGAATCCTTCTTCATTACATGACGTTTTCTTAGAAATTATGCTCTTTGCCTTGTTCATACCTGGAAGGGTGACATGGTGCCCTAGTAAGTCGATTTCCATTTAGGATGGGTTGCCACTCAGTGGGTCTATGAAAGGTCATTGTCTATTCCCTCCATACTTACCACTTTCCATATTTATTCCTCTCATCTTCCCTACCCTTGTTTGAGAATTGGGATTAGCTACACTAGGAAGGGTTGTACCTTACATCATGCTAAGAAGGGGCTAAAGACCCAGAGGGTAAAAGTAGTTCAAAAAATTTTAAATCCAATATTGAAACCTTTGAGATGCTTCACCCATGGATCCCCGAGAAAGAAATGAAAAGCTTCTCAGTAAGAAAAGGGGACCCATAAGATACATAAACACTCAAGGTACTATTTGATGGATAGGAGGTCTCATCACGAGTCATCCTATTATGACCATGGGCTTGTAGCAGTATGACACTACCACCTATCTGGTCACCAAACTAGGGTAGTGACTCTTGGTGGCATGGCCAAGAGAAATGGGGTCTCATCACGAGAAAACCTTCTCATCTTCGTGAAATATTTGTGGATAACATTGTCACCTCTGGTCATCAATCTAGGACAGTGGCCCTCAACTATTCCCTTGAAGCACAAAAGTAAAAGATCAAAATCAATCAATCTAATAGTAAAAGGCAAGGAATGGGCTAGGAAACAATAGCATTGATGATAAGGTGCAAATATCCCTCTGCAAAGACACCCATAGGTAAGATTTTACATTTCCTTGTTATCAGATGCACCATATTCCCAAACACTTACCCCATACCACCTCACACACTTACATGATCTGGACTAGATCCCACTTGGGAAATACCCCAAACTTAAGAGAGGTTAGACCAATAGGACACCCTGAGACCTTCTCCAAACCTAGCTTGTCAAATTGCATAATGTATTTGAGCATTTGTCTGGGTTAAGGGGGGTTTGATGCACATGTCTGGGTAATTTAATTATTGGATATGATTTACATGTTATGATCCATGTGACTTATGAACCCCTAAAGGGTATACTTGTTGTTGTTGCAGGACTTTGCCTGGTGGACATGTACACATGAGGGGATTATTAGGTCAGACCTTCATGAGGGATTAAATCCCACAGATGGATGTTGCAACCCCAGCCAGGGGTAAGAAGAAATTGAAGATTTGCACCGAGAAAAAGAAGGACTTTGACTTTGGAGGCACATTGGCAAACCTAGACCTAGGGGGATCTTGCTATTCCACAAGGATGTTGGCCCTTGAGGGCCCTAGACATCACCATCATGACCCTGGATGTCATCCAGAGCTAGGTTTTTCATTTTAGAGGCATTTATGATCCTGGTGCACGTGTGGGCATCATCTGGGGCCTTTGGAGGCCAAACACCCTACATTTTAGGTTCAACGTTCCACCTTAGGGACTCAACATCACCCTAGAAGGGTATGATGTCACCCTTGGAGATGTATTTAGGTGATAATTAATTTTTATTATGTTAAAATTGGATTTTATTGTAAATTGGCCAAGTCGGCCTTAATTTTGACCTAAAATTAATTAAGGGTCAAAATTTTGTATAAATAAGCATAAAGTACATTCATTTTTACATCACAACTCCTCACACAAGAGGGGAGGTCTGAAATTTTCACCCTAGTGAGGGCTATTGGCTGAAATTGTGAAGCACACTCTTGTATAAGGCTAAATTTTGCAAGTAGGATCAATCTTGGAAGATTTAATGGTGATCTTGTATGGTATTTTCATGATTATTCTTGGTGCAAGTAAGTAAAATATGCATTTATTGTCATCTATTTAATGGTTTGTGTATAGTTGTATTTGCTCATACAAGATTATGAAATTTCATGGTATACTTAATGCTTGAAGTAAGGAACTTAAATTTCTACTTTCTTACTTTCTATTTGCTAATCTTTTCATTGGATTGATCTAGTGACTAGTGAAACCCTAGAGCCCTAAATTGCTAAGGATTTTGACCTAGTTATTTTTCCATAAGTTTTATTCCATAAGAAGCCTAATTAGAGCAAGGTGTTAGGGCCTATAATTTCTTACACCCTAGTATCTTGTTTCTTGAGGTCAATGTATAGGGGGACTTAAGTTACTACTTCTCCTATGCATTTTCCCTCTTAGACTTTTGTGCATTATCAAAATTGATTTGCATTCTTAGAAGAATCCATCCACTTGACTCCATAATCCATAGAAGGCACTAGTTCTTGCTTCTCTCTTGTTGAAGTATTGATTAAACACTCAAACACTCTTCTCCTAAGCTTTCACTAACTATATTTAACCCTAGTTTAGCATAGATCACTAACATATTTGTTTTTGTTATAAATGACTGCTACAACCATCTAAATGCAACAAATTTTCTGCATAATTGACTTTGAATGCTAGCTAAACACTTCAAAAGTTTCTTATGACATTTGATTAGCTTTATGCTTAGTAAATGCTATCTGTTTACTGTCTTTTCAAGCAATTCTAAGGATTATTTGTTGCAGTTGTTACATTTTATCAATTGTTGTTGTAAACTTATTAACTGTTGCAAATTTATATCAGTTAGCACTTATTGTCACTATCCATTGTCTCTTGAGGTGTTATTATCATATTTGTACTTGGAATTATTCTATATGCATGCTATATTGTCTTGTTCTAGGAAGGCGCATCAAGCACTTCATTAACCTCATCTTTGGGACTCAGACTTAGTGACTTTGGTAACCAGTGAGAGGGGGTGGTATATATTGAACATGACCATAATTTTCCATCCCTTTAGGTTACCGGGGACTCCTCCCCTGGGGTAGACATTGCCTATCCCTAGAAAGCGGGGATTTCCTATTAAGGTGACAGTGATAGGATATCATGTTTGTTATGCCAATCTCCCTTACTTACCTTGGGCTTTGGGAAATTACAGATTGTGCAATAACAGGTACCTTATGTGGTTCCATGTCCACTGAGACATGGGAAGACACACCCAAGTGACACCTCTTTCCCACTTGGAACCGATTATTATTTAGCTTGATAAAAGCCTATAAATAGAGGCCATGGGTATGCATACAAAATATATAAGGAAAAACATTGTTACAATGTTTGAATGAGTCTTGGAGAACCATATTTCTCATGATATCACTCTTGCACTCATAACACCAAGCTTGTGCATTGATCTCTCCCCTTGGAGAGATTTTTACACACTTCTTGTTCAACTAGAGAGAGAGAAGGTTCTAAGGAACAAAAAAGGACCCTCCCAAGGAGGAGAGGAGAGGAGAGACCACCTACTCATCCCAATCCTCTACGATGTGATATTGTTGGTATTTTCCATTGGTATACATCTCAACCTTGCTTACTTTTTGTTTGTGTCACTTTTCATGCCCATACTTGTTATATTTATGTTTTAATTTTTTAATTTCTAATGCATGGATGATTTATGAATTTGGGTTTATTCTAACATTCTAACTCTAGTGTTACTTATACCTAGTTAACACTTAATGGTCTCTTTTTTCTCACTCAAGTGACGAAAAAATACCAAAAAACCATTGCAATCACCCTCAACATTCACCATTTGAATCAAATGCCTTTGTTTTTCAATATTTATGCCTAGAGAAGACAATTGAAGGGTCTACACAACTTTCCCAACACCTTTTTTACATTTGTTTTGCATAGGTCTATTCTATGCATTTGGAATGTAATTGCATGTTCTTGAGACACTCATCTTATCCACTATACTTTAGCATACTTTTATTCTTTTTTGTGCTTTTCAAAACATGAAAAAGACAAAAACAATTTTTTTTTTTAAAAGAAGAAAAGAAATGTGCGGAAAGAATTTTGATCTTTGTTATTGATTTGATTGAATTGGGAGTCATTGGTACTTGACACCTTTTAACATAACACTTATTTACATTAGTCTATTATAATTGGGATTTAGTATTGCCTTAGGTGTTGTACCTTGATTGTGTTTTTTAACTCCTTTGATTGGTTATTCTTCTAGTCCTTATGGATAATGATTCAATGCCTCTTACATTGTCACTTATATCATTGGTATTTTTGGTGTCATTTGTTACCCAAGTCCTCATTGTGTCATGCTCATGTTCAAGGGAAGTTTTAGAATAAGTCAACCTTTTTGCATATTTGTTGGTTATTTATGTTTGCCTCCCCTGTATCATAATCTACTTGGTCATTTGTTCTAATATCAATTTTTTGGTCCTTGTTTCATGTTGGTTTATGGGGGATGCCCTAATGCCCTCCTTTTGACATATCTCTTCCTATCAATGTCAAATCCCTTTCTAGGAACCAGGTCTAGAGACCTTGATAATACCTTGGATCTTGTAGTATTTAGTGGTACGTTTCCTTGCAATTGATAGTGAATATATATCATTGACTCCTACTTGAGTGATTTTACAAGTGTTTGACTCTCAGATAATTTATTCACACTTGTCCGATTGTAATTTCTACCTTGTATCCCATTTTCATTATCGGTGAGTTACCTCACATTTTTCAACAATATTAACCAATGACCGTTGATTAGATGAATTCTACCATGCTTAACGTTATTTCATTTATTCAAATGGTGTAGATTCATATGATTGTGGAGTTTGGATTGAAGACATTGGGATATTGTAAGCATCCCCTTTTGGTGTTAATCGCTTAAGTTGCACAAGTTGTACCACTCTCTAATGAGTACTTTGAAGATCGATTTTTCACTTACTACAATGCTAGTTGTCTTCTTAATGCATACTAAGACATACATCCACTTTATATTTCCCATGGCTACGATATTATATTTGACATGGATCCACTATGTATCTTATTTTGTGGCCTGGTTTTGCATTTCATATACTTCATGGATCTATAGTGTACTTAGTTTGGTGTCCATGCTTTTCTTTACACCTAATCATGGGTATGCCCACCTTAGGGATGATTTATCTCCGATAGGTTGAATTTTGCTTCCAGGTATTTTCCGAAATCTTGGTCTACATAACTCCTCCTTATCCCACTCATCAACAAACTTTTTTTGTAATGAATATTGGTCATTATCTCCCTTTCTAAACTCATACATTAGTGGGCATATATTATACTTATATTTGGCACTTAAGACCAAATAAAGATGAATTAAGCCAATATGCACAATTGTGTTGAGATGTGACACCTCAATGAAGTTTTTTTCTTCAAGGGACACCTAGATTGCAGTTTTTCCTATTAATAGTCATTGTTAGAAATGCCTTTCCTAAAGAAGAGACATGGTCGATTGCAAGATTCAAATGAAAACCTGGAGCCCCCTCTTTAATGCTTTGAAAATAGAAAAATCATGAAGAAAGCTAAAATCTAAGAGTTGGCAAAGCCAAAATATGTATATGGAGACCATGCATGGCTCACACATGCATGACATGCATTCCATTCAGTATTGATCTTATCACCTCAATATCATATAAGTAAAGGAATCAAGACAAAGATAAGGGAATCAAGCATTTAATGAAAGCATCCTTATGCTGGAGAAATATCTAGCAAAGTATCTTTGGTTGAAAGTGCATCTATGTTGAGAGAAAGCTAGGCATTAGTTTTCATATTAAGATTAGATCTTGAGTTAGATTTAATCAACCATTGAATTGGCTACTTCACCGAAGTAAGTTTTGGGATTGTATTGGTAAATGGATGAAGGCTTATGGTTAAGGAGAAGACTTAGAATTTGGACAAGGAAGTGTAGCAACAACACTCAGGTATACAATTTGTTACTATTCCTTTATTATCAATATGGATCTATCTTCTCCCCCCACCCAAAATCTCTATATATTTTGTTGAATCTTTGTCATATTGAATGAGGTTTTGATTAGAGTTTTATTTTCTTGAGTAACTAAATTAAGATTTAAATATGCATGTTGACTTTTATTATTTATGTTGTAAATGAAGAATGAGGAATGTATGGTTTTTTGTTTGTATGTTCGGCTTTGTTGGCGAAGCATTGGAGTTGGAATAGGATCAATCAGATCGTGTTTAAAGCTAACAGAAACCTTCATTTAAACAAGTTCCTTTGATAACCTTTCATTCATGGATAAGAAGAAACTCCTCCTTGAGACTCTCCTCACTCATGTTATCTTATATGGTTGTGAAATTTGGGGTTGAAGTCTCTTCATAAAATCATGAATAAAGATAGAACAAATCTAAAAGTGTTTTATAACTTTTAATCTCAAAATTAAAGGTTATACACCCTATCTTGTCCTCTTAGTGGTATAGATTCTATAAAAAATACCTAAAATCATAGCAACTTTGAAAAACATTTAACTTAACAAAAGGCATGGCAAGTGGTTGGTTCTTCCACTGTTGAATTCTTACGATCCAAGTCTATCTTCATAATTTCCTTAGATTTTGACAACCAATGCACAATTTCCTCTTCCTTCCAACCTTCACAATTGGAGTTGATTGATTTTACTTGATTGGATTCCCTAGAGTGTTCTCCCTTGGTCAAATTTATGACCATTTTCCTAAGCATATTACATTCTACCTCCAGAAAAGTAATCTAATGCTTCAACTAGACCAAAGTACCCATAATTGTTTCATTTTGAGTGGTGACATGATGATCATTTTCATTTATTTTTGTTGTAGTAGTAAAAATTGATGTTCTTTTTCCTTGGATAGACTCCTTGTTATTCCTTAATTCCCTTCTTATCTCCTACAATTCATGATAGTCCATTAGAAGTCCGCAATAATCCAAGCTCCCTTTCAACAATAAGAGTTGGAGGTTGAGTTCAAACTTGAATATGCACTTAGCTAACAAACGCCTCAAGGCCCATGGATGATTCTTGCAAATTCCTTTAGTATCAAGACCCCCACAAACCAAAGAATTCATCGATGTATAGTGTACTTAGTTTGGTGGCCATGGTTGTTGTTACACCTAATCATGTGTATGCCCACCTCAGGGATGATTTCTTTTCTTAAGTAACTAAATTAAGATTTTAATATGCACATTGACTTTTATTATTTATGTTGTAAATGAAGAATGAGGAAGGTATGGTTTGTTGTCTATATGTTAAGCTTCGTTGGTGAAGCATTGGAGATGGAATATGATCAATCATATCTTGTGCAAAGCTAAGGGAAACCTTTGTTTAACTAGGTTCCTTTCATCACCTTTATTTCATGGATACGAAGAAATTCCTCCTTGACAATATCATCACTCATGTTATCTTATATGGTTTTGAAATTTGGGGTTGCAGTATCTCTAGAGAATTGTGGATAAATATAGAGAAAATCTAAAAGTGTTTTATAACTTTTAATCTCAAAATTAAAGGATATACACCCTATCCTATCCTCCTCATAAAAGTGAGTCTTCCCCCATTGAGAGCACTGCTATGACTGGGTACCTAATGTACAAGAACAAGATAAACAACATGGAAGACAAGAGGCTTCCTAAGATTGCTTCAAACTCTAGTCAAAATCATTTGTGGCTCAAGCAGAAATGGCATAAAGATGCCAAGTCTCGGCTAAATCATTGGGGAATAAAGGAAGAGGCCACTCTATAAAGTAACAATAATATTAAAAATATTATTACATCTAAATTTAAGGAGAAATTGTGGCATGACAAAGAATTAGCTGATAAAAGAAAATTAAGATACTAATTGTAATCTAGAAGATCAAAATTATCTCTTTGTTTTGACAAGAGTAAAGAAGAAAATCAACATTGCTAAAATACGAACAAAATCTCACGAGCTCCATATTGAAACAAGCTTTGGACAATTCCCAAAACGCCATGGGTTGAAGAATTTTTCATATCTGTGACTCTAAGTGGGTTGAAGATGAAAAACAATTATCTTAGAATGTCTTGTGTATACCCACATTAAATCATAATTTCAAACCATAATTGGGAGATACAACATAGCTTGCAGTGAAGATACAACATAGCTCTGGTTCAAAAAAATTCAACAAAAACCAAAATGGAAATAGCAAGTTCCTACATATGGCTAAACCTATTTAGATCCTTAAGTAATACATCCAAATATTTCTTAGTGGTATAGATTCTATAAAAAAGACCTAAAATCCTAACAACTTTGAAAAAAATTTAACTTAACATAAGGCATGGAAATTAGTTGCTTCTTCCATTGTTACATTCTCAGGATCCAAGTCTATCTTCACAATTTCCTTAGCTTTTGACAGTTGATGCACACATACCTCTTCCTTCCAACCTTCATAATTGGAGTTGATTGATTATACTTGATTAGATGCCCTAGTGTGTTCTCACTTGGTCAAATTTATGACCATGTTCTTGAGCATATTACATTTTTCCTTGAGAACAATAATATGTTGATTCAGCTAGACCAAAGTACCCATAATTGTTGCATTTTGAGTGGTGACCTTATGATCATTTTCATTTATTTTTGTTGTACCAGTAAAAATTGATGTTTTTGTTTTCTTGTATAGACTCTTCATGAGTCCTTAATTCCCTTCTTATCTCCTATAGTTCATGATAGTCCATGATAAATCTGCAACAATCCAAGCTCCCTTTCAATGATAAGAGTTGGAGGTTGAGTTCAAACCTGAATATGCACTTAACTAACAAACCCCTTAAGGCCCAAGGATGATTCTTGCAAATTCCTTTATTGTTCAAACCCCCAAAAACTAAAGAGTTCATAGAGAGGATTGGTAGAGGATACAAAGTAAATCAAGGTAGACCTTTTAGGCCTAATGAAGAAATGAACCCAGTAAGAGAAAGCACCCTAGAATAAGAAAAAGATAGAGGATGCATTTCATACTCCCAATTCACCTAGAGAATGCTTAGTCTAACCTTAGAATTAATGAAGCATACATCCAATAACATAGAACTTTTACAAGATGAGGCATCTTCCAACAAAGAGAGTAAAAATCCCCCAGGAGAAATAACATAAACACAAACATAATTACAAAGAACTAAATCAGCCACTACTTGCCTTTCGAAACTAGAAATAAGTTGAGGGGGAGGCTTACTAGACTTCCACAAGAGGAATAAAATCAAATATGCTAGCCAAGACACGTGAATAACCCCACTGCCACATAAACTTGAAGCCCATTATCTCCATAGATAACTTATGGATTGAGACGCCATAATCCCACTAGGCTAGGGAAAATTAACTTCCATTGTTTCATATACATGTGAGCTTGCATACAATACCATGTGAAAGGGGTGGTTGGAGTCAAGTCTGATTACTCACCTTGCACCCATGATTCCTTACAATGAGCCATCATGAGGGTGTCACCTTGTTTACCAATATCTTATCACGTTCATTCATAAAGGTTTTTTTTTAAATTGTAAAAAATAAAGTGAATATATTGTAGGTATTGGGGCGGATTTGGGGTCTCAATAGGTTTATAGGTATTGGGGGGTATAAAAACAAGTATCTAGTGAAAATAAGGGTTTCTTTTATTGCAAATATGTATTGGGAGGGGGGTTCAAAAAATAGATTTTGGGAGATATTTACCAATATCTAGTGAAATTAGGGGTATTCTTTAATATCCCACGAACGAGGGTGTTATGTCCTAGTTTCAGAGAGTGAATATCCCGTTGTTGTTGGGAAAAATACCCTACGGACTAGCAAACTAGGGTCAGACTTGCATGCAGATTTGGACCGTAAAGAAATTACTTTTTAACCTACAACCCAAAACTTAAACCCCTCTTTCACAGTACATGCATGGAGAATGACTACTAACCTTGTCTCCGACGTTCGATGTAGATCCTCCATTGCGCTTTAACCACTTGCTTGTGCTGCTCCTTCCAAAGATAACCTGCAATCAAGAAAAAAAACTATGCATGCATGCTACTTCTCTACTCGAGGGTTAGAAATTAAGCATAAATTAACCAAACCATAGATAACTCATGCATTGGGACAGAAAAAGTATTCTTTTATTATTTGAAAAATGAATCAACTTACAATCAAAGTCGAGACCGACCACTGCTTCTTGATCCTGATCCTGGGCTCCTCTTCCTCTGTCCTCCAACTGCTTTGCATTAAATCTCCTTTGGCATGAGGAAAGGCTAAAGGGTTGGGACAATTGATTGCGTAAATGGGCAGAGTTTCTTTGCTATATTTTTTCCTCTTCCAAATGGTACCCCTACCCCTTCTTTTATAGGCTAGAAGGAGCTAGGGTTTTGGAAGAACCCTCGGCCATGCATGACTAGGAGTTTCAATTAACTGACCCATGGCTTTTTGTTCCGTCGGTAACTTTCCTTTTTTCGTGCTTTGTTAGGTACACGCGGGCTGTAGTGAGCCAGCCAACATGCACACACATGCATTAATGGGTTAGGGCACGTGGGCCTTGACACAAGAGGACTTCCAAAGAGTTGTTCAACAGATGTTTCAGCAATGAAGGGATATGAGTTGGCCTGATGCCAGGTAAGCATGTGTGGTGCAATTTAGGGTTATAAAAGATGCCCCCTAATGTGTGAGGTAAGAAGAGCATCTGATGGCCGAAATACATTACCAATCTTTTACCAATCTTTACTGATGTGCTGAATGAGTGAGCCCAAGGATCAGGAACCAGGAGGTTCCATCTGCAAAATAACAAATGTCTCACCGAGGTGGGCATACCCATGCTTGGGATAAAATAGAACCATGGCTACCAATCAAATACACTGTAGATCCATGTCAAATAACTATAAAGAGTAGCCGCGAATAATACACAACGGAGCTACATCTTGAAATCAGAAAGATATACATATAGAGTACCCATCTTCTAGAAGATGATTCAGCCTAATGGCTGTACTTCAGAGCTCGAGCAACAAATTCAAAATCTTCTAAAACTTGGGTAGGAGTTTCATATGAGTGTATGACTGCACTACCCAGAGGTCTTCGAAGGCTCGTCGGTTATGGACTTGATAATATTGATGATCGGACTGAAGGCTTCAGTGATTTCGAACAAGGACTTGATTGGACGTTCAGGATGGCCGGGTATGCAGACAAGAGACATATTGCAGAGGGGCCGACTTAGGCTTAGTGACAAACTTCCCTTGGACAACAACACGACAAGTGATAAGACTCAGGCAACATAGATGTTAATCATAAGTCTACGAAGCAAGAGGCAACACAAACTCTCCATATGTTTGGAAGAGTAAGCAAATGGTGGAGGACACAACTCAATATAGTGAGAAAAATATTCCTAAGGTCGTACTACATCCCATAGTTTGATGATCAAACTGACAGATGTGCTTTATCCAAGGGCGACTCATTATGCTGCCAATAAAGAAAATACTTTTCCCATCCTCTTTTTGGGGTATATTTGATTTTTTTGTTCTTTTTGATAATTTTTGAAAAAGAATAAAGGAATATTACATTACAATGGAGAAACGAGTACTGCAAACATACAAGCTTGAGGCACAAGGACAAGACTGATGTTCTAGTAAAATGATACTTGGGAAAAATCCTTCGGCGACCAAAGGTGTTAAGACGCAGAAGCAAACTGTCACAAGGCTGATGGATAAGGTATGCAAATGTGGTTGATAGAACACACAATGGTAACGTCCTTCGATGTAATTTTAACGAGCCTAGAGAAGGTAAGCTCGGTGGTTTTTCATATCTAGAGAGTCTGAAAAAGCATAAAAGGAGACTCCGCCGAGGTACCTTTTTCGACAATAGTCTAGTTGGTTCAAAAAAGGGATAAACTAGCACTGATTAGACGTCAATTCAAAACCATTTTAACGAGTGTGACAAGGACAAGATCACTTGGCTATTTTTTCACTTTTAAGGAGTCTGAAAAAAGCTTAACTATGGACTCCATCAGGAATATTCTTCTAGACCATTTTAACGAGTGTGAAAGAATAAGTTCACTCGACAATCTTTTCAATTTTAGGGAGTCTGAAAAGAGCTTAACTATGGAGTCCGTGGGGGTTTATTTTTTGTAAGTTTAGTCCCTCAGGCCCAAAAAAGGGATAAAATCATACCTGAGAGTACTCTTCTACAGAACGAAAGTTCTATAGAGTATACCTTTGTTCGTATAGTTGACCGTCCGGACCGAAAAAGGGGTAAACTCCCATCGGACATATGTGACTTCAAATTTTAGTTTAACGAGCGTGAAAGTCCACAAGATCACTCGACAATATTTTCATGTTTAAAGGGTCTAAAAAGGGCTTAAAAGAAGACCCGTTTAAGGAACATTCTTCTGGACCAATTTAACGAGTGTGAAGAAACAAGTGTTGGAAATAATGAAACAACTGAGAGGGGGGGTGAATCAGTTGTTTATGAGCTTAAACAATCTTATAACTTTTAAATATTATTAATCTTACTTCAAGTGATCATCAACAACATACAACATATGTACAGTAAAAGTAAAGACCATCAGTCACACATAAAGTACACACAGAGACAGATTTTCACGAGGAAACCCATAAAGGGAGAAAACCTCTTCTTCTTCGAAATGATAGGCAGTCTTTTTCAGTTATGTACATCATTTACAATTGAGCACCAACTCAATGTGAGGCTGCTACCTCTGTTTTACAAGTTGCAACTTGTTTGAGAGCACCAAGTCTTTGTTTTCTCTAGCACCCACTAGAAGGGAGCACCAACTCCCTGAATATTCCAGCACCAACTATATGGAAGCACCAACTTCCAGAATGTTCCAGCACCAACTAGATAGAAGCACCAACTTCCAGTTACACAGGCTCCAACCTGTATAACAGAGAACACTTGTTCTCCCTAGCACCACCCTACCACTCTAGTTTCTCTGGCTGCAACCAGATGGAAGCAACAACTTCCTGTGTTCAAGCTCCCACTTGAACCTCTGAGGACAACAGTCCTCCCGAGAACCTCCCTACCTCCCTAGAATATCAAAATAATGAATACACAGACAATTTCCCATATAAATCAATTCTTACCTTCCTTTCTTTGTTCTATAAGTCTGATATGTTCTGCTATTCTGCTCTTCATTTTCTCTTGCTCTGCTATTCTGCTCTGCATTCCATTTCACTCTGCACATCTGCTTCCTTTCCTACCATGCATCCTCTTCTATATTATTCCTAACTGTTTCACTCCTTTCCTCATCAGAACATCTAACTTTCCACAATCTGTCTCATCTTCTTTTATGCATACCTTCCCGACAGTTCAACTTCGTCTTCCCTCAGCCGAAACAAGAACACCTATCCTAGCAACTAAAACACTAACCGATTCGTCATGATGAGTCCGTTTTGCTAACATAATCCAAACTCAGTAGTTAACTGTGAAAGAGAACAGTAACCCTCCGATCAATACTTGATCCAACGGTTCAGATCCAATCGGGATTTCCCACATCGCGATTTCGGCACTCTTGGCGATCAAAGTTTTTGTCACTTACAAATCCTGATCCCCGAAACTTCGATAAGAACTTAAATCAATAGTCCATATCAATTCTTATCTAACGGCTGTGATTAAATCGCGAAATCACATATCGCGATTTCGGAGTTCTTGATGTCAAGAGATTTTGGCATTTCAAAGTCTCGATCCCCGATACTCCGACAGTGACTAGAATTAACGGTCTAGATCACTTCTATATTTAACGGCTGTGATTAAATCGCGAAATAACATATCGCGATTTCGGAGTTCTTGATGTCAAGATATTTTGGCATTTCAAAGTCCCGATCCCCAATACTCCGATACGGGCTGTGATCAACGGTCTTGATCATTTATGGATCTGATGGTCCAGATTCACTTGCGATTTCGCATTTCGTGAAATCGGGATTCTTGTTGCATTGTGTTCTTGCCCTTTTGAATTCACGATCCCTGAAACTCTGATATGGAGTTACATCTACAGTCCTGATCATTTCTGGATCTGACGGTCCAAATTCACTTGTGATTTCGCATATCGCAAAATCGGGATTCTCGTTGCATTGTGTTCTTTGCCTCATGAATTCGCGATCCACGAAACTCCGATACAGACTTGAATCAATGGTCCAGATGCAATCTTTATTCAACGGCTGTGATTAAATCATGAAATCGCTCATCGCAAAATCGACATTCCTTATGTCAAGTGACTTTGTCATTTCAAAGTCCCGATCCCCAATACTCTGCTGATGTCTCACGTGGTTTGACACGTGTTAAATACTACCACGTGTCACTCTGATTCATGACTTACATGTGCCTGAAGTGTTGAATTTTCCTGACACCTATCATTACCTGGTTGTGCCACGTGTCCCTAGCTAATGTGGTTTGTTGTCGTGAGTTGGATCGACGGTCTAGATCACATGTTGATCTGATGGTTCAGGTTCAGTCGAGATTTATTTCATCACGATTTCGGGGTTTCTGTTGTAATTGTTCATGGGACTAGTGAAACTCCTATTCCCGATTCTCCGATGAAGCCTCCTGTCGAGCTTCTCCCGGTGGCGCCCGATCGCTGCCACGCGTCCTTCCAAATGGACGGTCCAGATCCCGTCGGGATTTCACAACTGCTACTGTCCCAATGCACATGACCTCGAGAACTCCGATTTCCCGATGGACGATATCCCAATGCCTGTCGGGACTTCTCTTCTTGCTCCCAAGACTTATCTCCCTCACAGCTTCTGCAGATCTAACGGATGTCGGAGACCATTCACCAAATCTAATGGCTCTCGCTGCGTTCGATCATTCACTGCTTTCGATCATTCACCTCTCTGAACTTGTCTTCTGTTTGCCTATCATTTTCATTGTTTCCATCAATGACAAGCATTCGCTGTCTGTTCACTGAATTTTCCAACAATATCCCCCTTTGGCATTGATGGAAACACTTGCATTCTGACCCAACTCTAGACCCAACTCTCCTCTGCATTCGGCCATTCAGACTCTCCTTCGCATTCGGCCATTGAGGCTCGACTCTGTTCCCGAAACATTTCGAACTCGACTCCTTTCTCCCCCTTTGACATCAATGTCAAAGAAGAAGCATTCTTCCACTAATCTTGTTGCAGAACATACTCCCCCTGTCGTCTATAAACATCTATAAAAGACACCAGAAATTCAATCAATACTCCCCCTAACTAGATGAACATTTTAAACACCGGAAATCATAACCCCCAACTTTTGACGAAGATATCCAAAAGGGGTTGCTGCTAATGGTTTGGTAAAAATATCAGCAATCTGTTCTATAGATGATATATAATTCAGTTGAACAATTATGTTTGTAACTTGTTCTCGGAGAAAATGATACTTGATTGGAATATGCTTAGTCTTGGAATGAAGAACGGGATTCTTGGAGACACTAATGGCACTTGTGTTATCACAATGAATTGGAATAGGATCAGTGTAAGTTACCTTCAGATCTGCAAGAGTTTGTATCATCCATAAAATTTGTGTACAACAAGTAGCAGTAGCAATGTATTCTGCCTCTGTAGTGGATAATGAAATAGATCCTTTCTTCTTACTAATCCATGCAACTAATGAGTCACCCAAAAAGAATGCTCCTCCACTGGTGCTTTTTCTCTCATCAACACAATTTGCCTAGTCTGCATCTGAATAAGCAGTTAACTGGAAATTCTGATTTCTAGGATACTACAGTCCATAAGTCATTGTTCCCTTCAAGTATTTAAATATTCTCTTGACAACTGCCAAATGACTTTTTTTAGGTGCAGACTGAAACCGACCTACCATTCCAACAGCTTGCATTATATCAGGACGGGATGTTGTGATGTACAGAAGACTGCCTATCATTGAACGATATGTCCTTTGATCAACATTAGGTGAGATATCATCTTTTCTCAGCTTGCAACCAACCACCATAGGTGTGTTGACTGTAGAGGAATCTTCCATCTGAAATTTCTTCAATATCTCTTTCAAATATTTTTCTTGAGAAATAAAAATTCCTGCAGAGCTTTGTTTTA
>ML799643.1:235577-248869 GCA_009831015.1 Picea engelmannii
ACAACAGGGATCACAGACCAATTTGTAACCTTATAGGAGTATGATCAAGAGACAAGTGGATTTTCCAACCTAGACACAAAGTGAGTGAAAGGGTGTCATGTTCAAAAGTGACTCTTCCATAGAATACAGGTTTAGACACAATTATTTCCCAATTTTTCCCCCACCATTTATGGTGAGTACCTCTTTATTTTTATGCAAGCTTGAGGAGGATAACATATGCTTGTAAATGTAAGCTCATCCTTCGGACGAGTCCCTTTGAGTATGTTTAACAAACCCTAGGAAGGAGTGGTTCGGTCCCATGGCGGGTCTGTCAATGTTTGCTTAACGAGTCCAGAGATAGAAAACTCGAAGGTTTTTCAAGATTATAGAGTTTGGAAAAACACTTAAAAGAGAAATCTCTTAGTTCCTTTTTCGTAAAATAGTCTGATGAGACCGAAAAAGAGATAAACTATTGCTCAATAGACGTTTTCTTCAAATACTTTAACGAGCGTGAAAAGAACAAGATCGCTCGGCAATCTTTTCATGTTTAGAGAGTCTAAAAAGAGCTTAAAGGGAACTCCAGGGGGTTCCTTTTTCGTATAACCTTTACGAGTCCGAAAAAGTGATAAAAGTATACTCGGTTACATTCTCATTGATTTACGAGCATGAGAAAGAACAAAGACTAATCTCGGTAACTTATTCTCATGTATTTATGAGCATGAGAAAGAACAAAGACTAAGCTCAGGATTTTTTTTATTTTTACGCAAGCTTTAAAAACAAAACAAAACTATGCTTGGGATAGATTTTAATTTTTACACAAGCTTAAAAACTAAACAAAACTATGCTTGGACCTGGTTTCATTTTTACACAAGCTTGAACTAGAGGAAACTATGCTTGAGTTAAGTGGTTTCATTTTGACACAAGCTTGAACCATAGAAAACTATGCTTGCGACTTCCCAATGCATAACACATGGATGGTTGGTACTTAGCCCCCCATCTTAAGAAACTAGCGGCTTAACTTCAACATGAAGTCCAGAGGCTGAGCAAAATGCCCCCCAAGCTTCGTTTCATACAACGGCAAAGGAGAATGAAAAGAAGCTTCAAATACTAGATGAAGGACTTGACTCAAACAGAGAGGGGGAAAACTATTCATTTTTTAACGAGCTTGACATAGAAACAAGAACTATGCTCATAACCTCTGTTTCATTTTTTAACGAGGTTTCCTCAGAGACGAAAAAACTATCCTCGTGGGGTTTCATTTTTTAATGAGCTTGAAATTAGAAAACTATGCTCAAGTCTGGTTTCATTTTTTAACGAGCTTGAAATCAGAAAATCATGCTCAAAGACCTCTGTTTCATTTTTTAACGAGGTTGCCTCAGAGACGCAAAAACTATCCTCAAAACCTTTGTTTCATTTTTTAATGAGGTTTTCGCAGAGACACAAAAACTATCCTCGAAACCTTTGTTTCATTGATCATGGATTCCAAGAGGACAATGCTTTGGAATGACACCATGTCAAGGGACAAAACTCGGTCATGGATTCTAAGAGGTCTTCACTGGAAGGAATAAATACACTCTGGAAGGACACCATGTCGAGAGTTGCGACAGGAGTTAAGATATCAGGCTCTAACAACCCTATCGAAGAGATTACCATGTCAACTATTGGATCTAAGTTATCAAAAGTTGAAGCCATGGGCGACAATGCCACATAATTGACCTGTGGCGGGGGTGATACCGTCTGCATATAAGAAACATTTAGGGAGGCAATCCAGTTAGGGTCAATGAATTAAAGTTGATCAATAGTCACAACTCGTCCATCGTGAGGGAAAGATATCACACGAAAAAGAGTAGAGACAATAGCTTTCATGGCATAGACATAATCTAGCCCAAGGAGTAAAGAAAAATCCAAGGGGTCTTGGACTACCATGACATCAATGAAGACAGTTTTCCCTCCCAAAGTTACAGGAAACTGAGGAAGGATCCCTAAAGGTTGACTATTTATTCTGTTAAAAGCTAACAGATTCTGCGTAACCGATGCAAGTGGAGGACAACCCAATGCTTGCCAAGCAATAGAGGAAAAAATACTAACAGATGAACCTTCATCTATCAACATCTTGGTAATGTCCCGACCACAAACCTGTACTATAATCTAGAAAGGAATGTAAGAGGGAAGACGAGGTCCAGTTAGTACACCCCAATCAAAATGGATGGCCTCATTACTTGGAGGGGGTCCCACGGGATAAGGAGCAATACCCCTCGACACGGCAGAGTCTGTATCAACGAGAAAAACCTGGGCAGTATCGGGTTTACTCTCGAGAGGGAGAGTAGGATCGATCGATGATGAGATCAGATCGACCACGTGGGTTTCATTCTCCAAGGGGAGAATGGGGTCGACAGGCGTAAACGTATCGACCACCTGGGTTTCACTCTCTAACAGGAGAGTAGGGTTGACCGAGGATGGGATCGGATAAACCACTTGGTCTATTGGTTCATCCAAAGACGTGACCATATTGACCACTTGATCAACCGGACTGACCGACAGGGGAACCGGGTTGATCATTCCATCAACTATAGGTGGGTTGAGAGAAATCTTGCGATAAGCAGCTGGAAGTTGAGGCTGTGAAACAGTCATGTATTCCAATAATTTTGAGGCTTCTTCCATATGAGGACAAAGGTGAGTGAGATGACTCCCTTTGCATAACATGCACGGGAACTTGACTCTACTTTTCTTCTTCCCAACGGTATCGTGTCTAGTTGACGGGAGGTCATCAGCATGTTGTTTAGAGGTCGACGACATGGGTTGGTGAGGATGTGTAGACCATGCTTCTATAACCCTGGATAGACCTGGGCAATCCTTAAGAAGATGGCTACCCTTACAAAGCCTGCAAGGTTACTTGGGCTTACGGGTTGTTTGGGTGATCTTGACTTCATCAACACTCCCAGCACGATTAACAGTAACCGGTTGTTTTCCAACATGTTTGACAGTGGTTGGAGGTTTGGATCCTTTCTTAATTTTCTTCTTCTTATTCTTCATTTTCTTCTTCTTCTTATTCACCGAGTTACTAGCTTCAGAACTTTCACTCGACGAAGAAGATGGAACAGAAGGCGACCTTGCAAGTGAAGAAGGTGAATAAGACCTTACTGGTGAAGATGGTGAAGGATCAACATGAGGTTGATGTTCTTGGGGGGAAGTGCTTACGATCGAAGAACTTACTGCATTTGGGATTACCTGAGTGTAAAACAACCACACCGGTAATCCAATTGTGAGACCTGGAAGGCTCAAAGTAGCGATGTGAGGAGGACCAATGTTTCCATAAGAAGGAAAAACAAAAGGTTCCCCTGGAGCAGAGGTTCCTTCATTCGTCATTTCGGGAATTGACGCCATTAAAAACAAAAATCCATTCTAGAGTCCACTAGGGAAAACAAACAACACATGCTAAAAATATAGGAAGCAAGCAAACAAACAAAACCTTCTCACAATGAATGCACTAGTTGGTGATGAAATCCAACATCGCGGGAACAAAGTAAGAAGGCGCTGAGATAGAGTGGGTGGAAAAGTTACGTTGATGACCTGCTTAATGGACTTACACCCTGGTGCAAGCTCCCACACATAATCGTGGGTATACCCTCCAAGGAGCCCGAGTAAGTTTCGCCAACGTCGATTCTAGGTACCGTGAAGACTTGCCCCTCCATAGTCACCTCATGTAAAGAACCTAGAAAGATAGGCCACTAAGGTTACCACCAACACCAATAAAGCCTGGGGGAATAGTCATCAGTCCAATCCACATGCAAGGGCAGGGTATCTATCCCGAAATCAAATCAAAAGGATTCCACTCATCATTGTGGGTATACCTCCGAGTGATCCCCGTAATACGTGCAATCTCTAAATTGATGTCAACAAAGCAGGGTTAGTAACTCTACCAACACCAATGCGACCTAGTGCTTGACCCTTGTGTTAGAAGGGCTTGCCAGGACAAAATGTAGTAAGTGGATTTAACTCTCCCTATCACAAGATACTATGTTTGTTTGCATCTTTGGAAAGTTATCTTTCACACCTATTCCAAAGCCCTACAACTAATCTAATGTAGGTTTGCTACCAGAAAAGATAAAAATGTCTAATCAATTTTTATAAGTGCTTTATGTTATGGTTGTTTTTACTCAAAAGGAAGATGGCGTGGACAATATGGTGTTTTGACCGACTCGAAAAATTATGCAAAGATATGAAGATGCAATCTTTTAATTTCGATGAAATCTATGCTACGAGAAGGAGAAAACATTTATCATTCCCATATGCACATGTCCCAAAGTCTATTAAACTCATCAATATCAATATTCTCAAGAAATGAGAAAAAGGTATTGCACACCAATGCAATTCCGCTACTTCAAATGTAAGGATGCCCCCAATCTAATATAAAGCAAGAAATTAAATCTTTTTGTTTCAAAAATTTCACCAAAATCAATAATGAACTTTCTTAAAACAACGAAACCAAAACTAAAAGTTTTCTTTTAAAGCGAACTATTCAGAAGAAATCTGTTTTTTCCCTAAACAATTCTAAAGAAAACACACACTTTGTAATTGAAAGACACTCAAAGCAAGAGACTAATCCCTCAAAACCAAACAAAGAAAAAGTGACTAAAAGAAACTCAAAGGATGTCAAGAAGACTGTAAACAGATCAATATAAGCTTTAAAAGTTCAATCCAGTTGTTCAAAGAAAAACTGGGCATCAGAAGACTTAATCCAAAATTTTCACAAGTGAGTTCGCAGGCTAGAAATGTATTACAGTGCGAGAATCAAGGATTCTCGCAGGCTGTACATAGGTTGACTGCGAGGTGTTCACACTGGACTGAACACCAGGGTGCGAACTCAAGTGATTCTCGCAGGCTACTAATGAGTGCAGTGCAAGAATGGTTATAAACAAGCAAAATTTTGAAAAAGGACAAAATTTCTAAGAGAACTTTCAAATCCAGAGAGTCTTGATGGATCTCCCACAGACTCAGAGACCAGAAAACAAGCAATCAAAGCAAGGGAAACTAGACTAACTAGGAAACAATATGCTCCCCAGTGGATTCGCCAATTTTGTTTCAGGATTAATCCATAAGTGCGGACACAAAGCGATCTCCCTAGATCCACCTGGATCTAGAACAAAATAGGACAGAACATGACGCCTTCCTTAAGTTTTAGATATTGAATTTACTAACTAAAGAGGGATGAGTGACATACCATTTAAATGTCACTTCCTCTCGCCATCGCTATCCTAGCTCCGTTCCAATGCTCATACAATGATGAACCAGCAAAAGAATGCAACCAACCAAAGTGATAGTGATAGCATAAACTCAATATAAACCTATGTATGTGATCAAGGAATCATACAATAAAACACAACAAGATTTATAGGAAAGAATCATATTACTATATCATATTAAATTTGAAAGAGAGATTACAACCATGGCCTTGATGTCATAAGGTCCCTTCCAACTGTCCTTCGTTCCCCACACACTTCTTTCTCCAAGGATTCTGAGAGCATAGATCTGATGATATTCACAATCTATCTTGACAAAGAAAAGCTCAAGAACCAACAAAAGCTAACCCAAGCTCACAAAAACTAACTTTCTCCATGAGAACTCTTCTCCTTTTATAAGTTGAAGAGGATAAGGTGAGGAGGTTAGGATGATCCCACTAAATCATGAAAATGAGTAAGATCCAAACCATTCGGATGCCACCTCACCATAGAAGCTTCTCCTTCTAGAAGATTTGAGAAAACGCTCATTTTTCCCACGTGTTGGAATTATCGCACCCTAGCTATAGAGCAACCTGCGAACACCTCGCACCCTGGCTATAGTGAAACCTGCGAGAATGGGTCATTCTTTCACCCTGCCTATATAGAAACATGTGAACTTCCCTTTTTATAAGGTTTTTACATAGGAAAAAGAAATTTCTTTTCTCAGGAAAAGTTCTTCTCCCTTCTCTCTTTAGGAACTCAGGCCACTGACCCCTCTGAAGGAAACAGATAGGTTTACATCATTAACGATCATAGGGATGACGAAAATAATGTGTAACACCAACTCCATCCTAACAAGAGATTATAGTCGAGGGGAGAATCGACTACCTCTACTTCGACACACATGGTTTTCCCTCCTAATTGCACAGGGAAAGAAGGAACAATGCCATGTGGTCAGAAAGAACGATCGTCGAAAGAAGTGAGGAGAGTATGTGATGGAGACAAAGTAGGCTAGCCAATGGCCTTCCAACATGCTAATGACATAACGCATGTCGAGGCACCCTCGTCGACCACCGTGCGAAAGGTATTTCGTGTAAAAGTTTTCATGGGATGAGCCACTACTATCTGAAACAATACATGGTAAGGAAGAAGAGGTTTTAAGTCAGTTGTATCTAACATGATGGTACCCGGATTACAAGTCTCGGTAGAGCCCAAAGCAGTTAACAAGGCTTTCCTCTGAGCAGGGAAACTTTGGAGGACCTCCAAAGCAGACATCGCACAAGGGGTTTGTGATAAATCCTCCACCACAGAGTAATTCTGGGTGGCCCTTGCATTTGGGTTGTGAGAAGCTTTCTTAAATGCACCCTTGGGAATGTGTGTCATTGTTTCTCCCAATGTCTTCTCGATCTGTAGAGGAAGAGATGGGAGTTCAACTTCTTTACCCTTCTCAGAAGCGCTTGGTTTACTATAGTCATGCGCTCTAGTCGTTATGAAAGCATCACCCCTAACCATATATACATTCATGGATGAGGGATTGTTTGGAGGGGGGAAAGTTTCTTGGCTGCCCCCTTCGGCACTTGTAGAGGCTTGAGTTAAATTTTTCCCATGTTGAAAGGGATTAGTCAACACTGTCTACTGTTGTTGTGTGACAAACTTTTGGGCCTCTGCAAGTCGAGGACAAAGATGGGTCGGGTGGTCTTCTACACACAAGTTGCACGGATACCTCGCCTTTCTTTTTTCCGTGGTGTCCCTGCCAGCATTATCAGTGGGTTTTTTTATCCCCCTTACCCTTCTTTCATTGTGTTTTCTTCACTTCAGGCTGTTGGGTGGCCTTTGTGTTAGTCGAGTACACAGAGTGTACTTTCAACGTTTGGGTAGGAGGAGCATCCAAAGCAGTATTCTGGCTGGCTGCGGAGTGTTGAATAGATAACTGTTGCACTTGTTTTGTCAATTGCTCAGCGGGCTTGGTTTGTGCTGAACCAACAATACCATCGACATGTGGTCCAGCTCTCTGTCTAGTTTTATCCAGTATCGATTGTGGTGCATCCGACAGGATGTTGTATAATAAACCAGACTGAGAATAGATGAGCTCAAACTGTTGAGCCCTCATGATGGCCTCTTCTTCGGAGAAAACTATGGAAGTCGTGATGTCTTTGGATAATTGTGGCACCAGAGACTTAAGGAACCACTCAAGCAGGAATGCTGGTGGGACTGGTACTTTTATTAGACTCTTCTGGCATCTCCACTCTCAGATATGATCAAAGATATGGTCCGCTATTGTCTGTTCAAAATTGGCGAGAAACTCTGTGTCAGCATCGTATCTCACAGGTAACTGGAAATGGTTAAGGAAGGCCATCGCCAGTTCGCCAAAAGAAGAGTATCTTGAGCGATCAAGATTGATGTACCATTTCACGACACTCCCGATAAGAGTGTGTTGAAACAATCGCAACTGTACAGAGTCATCTTTCAATGAGTTAGATGAACACAAAAGATGGAAGGTAGTCACATGATCACCTGGATCTTCGTTAGGCTTGGCCTCGAAATTTGGAATGTCTAAAGGCAAATTTGTTGGCATAGGAGCCCAACGTGGATCGTGACAAATAGGATCATTTAACAACCTTGTCAAATCTGGCAAGTGTAATATCGCCAGGAATGGTAGTTTGGGTTACTGCTGATAACCTAGGAAAAAGTGTCCTGGAGTTTGACTGGAACCAGGTTGCTAGGAAAAGTTTGGATGTTGGCCCGGATTCTAGTAGAAACCATGGCCCTGACCAGCATAAGGATTTTGCATCTATGGAGACATCATTGGTTGATTTCCCATAAAGGACATAGGATGTTGGGCATGCATCGTGTTCGAAGGACTTTAGGAAGGATTACCCTATGCCGGTCCTGATGGGAGAGGCATAGTAGTCTGTCTGGGGTTCCATTGACTGTGGAAAGAATTACCCCAGAACGACATTCCAAAGGAGGGAATGGATCCTTGTCCTGAGTTCCAAGGTCCTGCTATATGTGCCCCCTGACGCAGGAATAGTACCCTGCACCAGAGTAGACTGTCCAAAAATGGGATTGCCCCCAGACGGGAAAGTAGTGGATGAGAAAGTGTTGTTACCATATATCTCGTTCCAAACAAACAGTGACGAACCTACCGACATACTATGCACAATTGTTCCTTGACTCCCGGATCCAAATAAACTAGTGTGTGCAGGCTGTCGAGCGGACTGCTGATGCAGACCACCAAGCGAAGGGGACGAAGGAGGGATATGACCTCCGACGTAAGGAAAAGTGTTAAAAGGGACAGGAGTGCCCCCAAGTTGACCTTGCAGAGGAGCATTAGAGCTCCCTTCCCCCAAACCCAAAGTATTTAAAGTGGAGTGAGTGAGTGCAGGACTTGTACCCGAACTAGGCATACCGTATGAGAACGGAGGGCCTGTCGCACTAGGTGTGAAGGGGGTTGTGGCCACCACCATAGATGGGGTCGGTCCACTGTGCGGCATAGTTGCGGCCAAGACCATGGTGGCTCAGACCGATGATGGTAAGTTAAGAGATGATTCTCCTGTGGTAGCAACTGTGGTGGGAATGGAAGAATTCCCAGAAGAAGTAACAGCGTTTGTTTCCATAGCTATGTGAGGAACTGATAGGATTTTGTAAAATTGGATAGGTACAATAACCGGTGGCCAGGTATCAGTGGTTGGGGTTTCAACTGAGCCAATATTGGTGGTTGATTCCTCCGGGAGTTGTTTGGGCACAAAGTTTTGTAACCCGGTTTCTTTGAAAGACCCTTGTTGGTCTAGCTTCTGCCTTAATGGTGGCGGGGGTGGCTCCAGTGTAACTGGCGGCAGGCCCATAAGCCTTCGTGACCAGCAGAGCTCAGGATCCTCCATTGTGTGAGAAGATACAATACACGCTAAGGTATTCTACACGTTCAAAAAGTAACACACACTAAAAAGAAGCCCCTAAAAGATAAGACAAGTAATCACTAAACTAGTTGGAAGAACAGTTACAACAACCAACACTAGAGAAACTTACCGGTGCAAGTGAAACTCTAACACGGAAGAACCCTATGAGTATAATCTACAAAGTGTGGCCCGATGTCTATCCTAGGTACCGCGGTATACCCCCGCAGTCACCTGTGTATGCCCCTAAAAAGATTGGCAACTAGGTTGCCAGCACACGAACAGTCACCAGGCGGGTACAGTCGAAAGTCGGGTAGACCACAATGAGCAGGGTATCAAGCCCGAAACCTGTCAAGGGTATCGAGAGAAAATGGTCCGGAAGACAAATGAGGACCTTGAATGGATTTGAGACCCACGAAGCCTCGTGGAAAATGCAAAGGACAGAATCCCAAAACAAACCCTCGATATGTGTTCTCCACTAAGATTGGTCCGGCTTTGGAGGGGTTATCTCCGCTACCTTTCCGCACACGACCTCATGTTTATCCCCTGTGTTAGAGGGGGGGCCCAGATAAATTTCATGAAACTGAACTTAGACACTCCCTATCGCAGACTCCAATGTTTGGTTTTGAATGGCCTTGGAGAGTTTCCTCTCCAACCTAATCCAAGGCCCTAGTCCTGAACTAGTTTGTGAACCCTACAAACAAAAAGTCTAATAGATTTTAAATTAGCGTTGCTTTTATGGGTTTTCTTACGTCACGGGGTATGAAGTTGAAACTGATGATGTGTAAAGACGAAAGAAAAAATGAATGAAAAAAGCTGAAAACAAAAGACTTTTACTAAATGCAAAATCTCAGCAACTTTTCACAAAGAAAGATTTCTTTTTCTTTTCAATTTTTCTAAGATTTTATGCAGGAATCATAAAGAAATTTTCCTCGACTACGAGCTACTTATGCTCTAAATGCACTGCAAAAACTTACGAAACAAAAGACTTCTCCCTAGCTAATGATGCAGAACACACTCTTCAAACAAAGAAGAAAATGAAAAGAGATTTTTTATTTATTTAAGTGCTAATAAAGCAACAAAGGGAAAATACCGACAAGCACAAAACCAAGAAAAACAAATTCTGGCTTAAAGCGCAGATCGCAAAGAATCAAAGTAAAGACACACAATGGCAATCAAGAAAACAAAGACTCTTACGCTTGTTTAAAAACCATAAAACAAACTTTTATTTTTATATTTTCTGTCAACTATCAATTGAGAAAAAGCAGGCTAAGGGTAAGAGGACCTAACCTACTGATTGTTCAACCCTAGACTCAAATACCTGAGAGGAATAATTCTCATCAAAGGAGGGGATGACTGCCCCACCCTGAACAAAAAGTAGCCTGACAAGCACGCTACTGTCACTAAAATAACATGCATGCAAATGCGTGCTGAGCTGAAACAGGAAGTGTGTACACGCGGGCTGACCTTGTACAGGCCGCGTGTATGTATAAATTCTAAGACAAAAATGAAAATAGGCAGTCCAGACTAGGAAGCGGCCTCTGGTATTGATAACCAGGGTCCCTTGAAGGCTTGGATTCTTTTTCTAACAGAAAAGAAAAAAATAATGCAAGGAATAACAAAGAAAAAAAAGCAATCTGAGATAGGACTGTGAACCAACAAGACTCAGAAAAGATTCCAGAAAACCCCCTGAGAATGTATAATTCTAACAGAGAAGAGGTGGACTGCCTCCAAAGTCTTTTGAAATCCTACATGCTATTGTTATCCCTACAACTAGCATTCACATGTGGGCTGTAAGAGGATAGGGCGCGGGTACACACGTGCAGGCCTTTTGCAAGCTGCGTGTACCTCTGTGTGTCCTGACAACTACCATCAAGAAAAAGTCAAGGAAAAACTAGTATGAAGAGCCAGGCTCCTTGCTAGCTTAGACCTAACAGAAAAAGACAGGAAAATAAAAACAGGACACCTATTCTTTAAACTACCCAAAAACTTTAAATAAATCCAGAAACCCTAAAGAGTATTCTCCCTAGTACGGTCGCCAATTCTGTTGTTGGGAAAAATACCCTACAGACTAGCAAACTAGGGTCAGACTTGCATGCAGATTTGGACCATAAAGAAATTACTTTTTAACCTACAACCCAAAACTTAAACCCCTCTTTCACAGTACATGCATGGAGAATGACTACTAACCTTGTCTTCGACGTTCGATGTAGATCCTCCATTGCGCTTTGACCACTTGCTTGCGCTGCTCCTTCCAAAGATAACCTACAATCAAGACAAACAACTATGCATGCATGCTACTTCTCTACTCGAGGGTTAGAAATTAAGCATAAATTAACCAAACCATAGATAACTCATGCATTGGGATGGGAAAAGTATTGTTTTATTATTTGAAAAATGAATCAACTTACAATCAAAGTCGAGACCGGCCACTGCTCCTTGATCCTGATCCTGGGCTCCACTTCCTCTGTCCTCCAATTGCTTTGCGTTAAATCTCCTTTGGCATGAGGAAAGGCTAAAGGGTTGGGACAATGGATTGCGTAAATGGGCAGAGTTTCTTCGCTATATTTTTTCCTCTTCCAAATGGTACCCCTACCCCTTCTTTTATAGGCTAGAAAAAGCTAGGGTTTTGGACGAACCCTCGACCATGCATGGCTGGGAGTTTCAGTTAACTAACCCATAGCTTTTTGTTCTGTTGGCAACTTTTCTTTTTTCATGCTTTGTTAGGTACACATAGGCTGTAGTGAGCCAGCGAGTGTGCACACACGTGCAGTAATGGGTTAGGGCGTATGGGCCTTGATACAAGAGGATTTCCAAAGAGTTGTTCAATAGATGTTTTGGCAATGAAGGGATATGAGTTGGCCTGATGCCAGGTAAGCATGTGTGGTGCAATTTAGGGTTATAACACCCGTGTGAGTCGTGTGACTTCATAAATGCTTGAAATGTTTCTTGATTTCCATTGCTAATTAGAGAATGGGATGGTTATAAACCTTACCATTGATGACAATGTCCCCAATTTTAAATGTTGTGGTTTGATTGACAAAGCCATATGCTAGACTACTATTCTCCCTTAGCACATGATAAAACTTGATGGAAGGGATTTTATTTATTGCTTGTCTTACCCAAGTTATAATTGATGCTAGAAGGTAATTGACTGGAGTAGAGCTCATTACCATCTGACTTGTGACTGCCTTTGAATACCCTACCACAATCTATTTCTCTATGCTAGAGTTATTAGATATCTTTAGACCTTGAAGTAAGATGCATGATTGTTTGATGAGATACTAAGTGTCAAGCATAAGATGTTTTAATTGTTCCTCTGAGGCTCTAGATAACTATAAGAGAGATATAAACTCATACGAGGAGGATAACAATTCCTCTTCTTAACTACTCAACCTAAACCCAATTAATATTAATAATGCAATTAACACTGAACTTTCTCATATTCAATCTTTAATCAATGGGTACGTGACCGTTTAAATAGATACATTATTTATTTTAAAGTAAATGACCGTTCCCATATTCAATCTTTAATCAATGGGTACATGACCATTTTAAATAGATATATTATTAGTCCCTGTCGGAAGGCCTGGGACTATAGCAATGAGTTCATCATTGACTTTATATTAGTTTAGGGTTGACTTCAATTTTTTTGCAGAAATTCTAATGTTTAAGTTTAGAAAGTGTGTATTCATATATTTTAAAATAAAAAAAATGTATATTTGTTACAATATTATTGGCTAATAGGTTTGAAGTGTTATTGTCGGCTTCACTTCTTCCAATGCTTTAATTAACATTTCTTCCAATTTCATCCTGTTATCACCCCATAAATTATGGGAATCAGTTGATGACTTGGATATTATCTGTATCTGGCGATTTGGTTGACAAATGATATTGCATTCTTCAAATAATTTGTAAAAAGAAAAAATAAAAAAAGAAAAAAGAAAGAAAAAGAAAAGAGGGCTAAAAAGAATTGAAACAAAGGCCCCATGCAATAATAGCAACTTGGCCATACCTTTCAAGCATGACCAAGTTCTTTTAAATTTTCAATGTTGATAAGTTAGTGAATGCATCTGATCACACTGTCTAATCCTGATCAGATAGCCCCTAAGTTAGAACTAGTGAATAAATCTGATCAGACCATCTAATCCTGATCAGATAGCCCCTAAGTTAGAATTAGTGAATAAATCCGATCAGATCA
>ML799643.1:248919-278216 GCA_009831015.1 Picea engelmannii
TCTCCATGAGAACTCTTCTCCTTTTATAAGTTGAAGAGGATAAGGTGAGGAGGTTAGGATGATCCCACTAAATCATGAAAATGAGTAAGATCCAAACCATTCGGATGCCACCTCACCATAGAAGCTTCTCCTTCTAGAAGATTTGAGAAAACGCTCATTTTTCCCACGTGTTGGAATTATCGCACCCTAGCTATAGAGCAACCTGCGAACACCTCGCACCCTGGCTATAGTGAAACCTGCGAGAATGGGTCATTCTTTCACCCTGCCTATATAGAAACATGTGAACTTCCCTTTTTATAAGGTTTTTACATAGGAAAAAGAAATTTCTTTTCTCAGGAAAAGTTCTTCTCCCTTCTCTCTTTAGGAACTCAGGCCACTGACCCCTCTGAAGGAAACAGATAGGTTTACATCATTAACGATCATAGGGATGACGAAAATAATGTGTAACACCAACTCCATCCTAACAAGAGATTATAGTCGAGGGGAGAATCGACTACCTCTACTTCGACACACATGGTTTTCCCTCCTAATTGCACAGGGAAAGAAGGAACAATGCCATGTGGTCAGAAAGAACGATCGTCGAAAGAAGTGAGGAGAGTATGTGATGGAGACAAAGTAGGCTAGCCAATGGCCTTCCAACATGCTAATGACATAACGCATGTCGAGGCACCCTCGTCGACCACCGTGCGAAAGGTATTTCGTGTAAAAGTTTTCATGGGATGAGCCACTACTATCTGAAACAATACATGGTAAGGAAGAAGAGGTTTTAAGTCAGTTGTATCTAACATGATGGTACCCGGATTACAAGTCTCGGTAGAGCCCAAAGCAGTTAACAAGGCTTTCCTCTGAGCAGGGAAACTTTGGAGGACCTCCAAAGCAGACATCGCACAAGGGGTTTGTGATAAATCCTCCACCACAGAGTAATTCTGGGTGGCCCTTGCATTTGGGTTGTGAGAAGCTTTCTTAAATGCACCCTTGGGAATGTGTGTCATTGTTTCTCCCAATGTCTTCTCGATCTGTAGAGGAAGAGATGGGAGTTCAACTTCTTTACCCTTCTCAGAAGCGCTTGGTTTACTATAGTCATGCGCTCTAGTCGTTATGAAAGCATCACCCCTAACCATATATACATTCATGGATGAGGGATTGTTTGGAGGGGGGAAAGTTTCTTGGCTGCCCCCTTCGGCACTTGTAGAGGCTTGAGTTAAATTTTTCCCATGTTGAAAGGGATTAGTCAACACTGTCTACTGTTGTTGTGTGACAAACTTTTGGGCCTCTGCAAGTCGAGGACAAAGATGGGTCGGGTGGTCTTCTACACACAAGTTGCACGGATACCTCGCCTTTCTTTTTTCCGTGGTGTCCCTGCCAGCATTATCAGTGGGTTTTTTTATCCCCCTTACCCTTCTTTCATTGTGTTTTCTTCACTTCAGGCTGTTGGGTGGCCTTTGTGTTAGTCGAGTACACAGAGTGTACTTTCAACGTTTGGGTAGGAGGAGCATCCAAAGCAGTATTCTGGCTGGCTGCGGAGTGTTGAATAGATAACTGTTGCACTTGTTTTGTCAATTGCTCAGCGGGCTTGGTTTGTGCTGAACCAACAATACCATCGACATGTGGTCCAGCTCTCTGTCTAGTTTTATCCAGTATCGATTGTGGTGCATCCGACAGGATGTTGTATAATAAACCAGACTGAGAATAGATGAGCTCAAACTGTTGAGCCCTCATGATGGCCTCTTCTTCGGAGAAAACTATGGAAGTCGTGATGTCTTTGGATAATTGTGGCACCAGAGACTTAAGGAACCACTCAAGCAGGAATGCTGGTGGGACTGGTACTTTTATTAGACTCTTCTGGCATCTCCACTCTCAGATATGATCAAAGATATGGTCCGCTATTGTCTGTTCAAAATTGGCGAGAAACTCTGTGTCAGCATCGTATCTCACAGGTAACTGGAAATGGTTAAGGAAGGCCATCGCCAGTTCGCCAAAAGAAGAGTATCTTGAGCGATCAAGATTGATGTACCATTTCACGACACTCCCGATAAGAGTGTGTTGAAACAATCGCAACTGTACAGAGTCATCTTTCAATGAGTTAGATGAACACAAAAGATGGAAGGTAGTCACATGATCACCTGGATCTTCGTTAGGCTTGGCCTCGAAATTTGGAATGTCTAAAGGCAAATTTGTTGGCATAGGAGCCCAACGTGGATCGTGACAAATAGGATCATTTAACAACCTTGTCAAATCTGGCAAGTGTAATATCGCCAGGAATGGTAGTTTGGGTTACTGCTGATAACCTAGGAAAAAGTGTCCTGGAGTTTGACTGGAACCAGGTTGCTAGGAAAAGTTTGGATGTTGGCCCGGATTCTAGTAGAAACCATGGCCCTGACCAGCATAAGGATTTTGCATCTATGGAGACATCATTGGTTGATTTCCCATAAAGGACATAGGATGTTGGGCATGCATCGTGTTCGAAGGACTTTAGGAAGGATTACCCTATGCCGGTCCTGATGGGAGAGGCATAGTAGTCTGTCTGGGGTTCCATTGACTGTGGAAAGAATTACCCCAGAACGACATTCCAAAGGAGGGAATGGATCCTTGTCCTGAGTTCCAAGGTCCTGCTATATGTGCCCCCTGACGCAGGAATAGTACCCTGCACCAGAGTAGACTGTCCAAAAATGGGATTGCCCCCAGACGGGAAAGTAGTGGATGAGAAAGTGTTGTTACCATATATCTCGTTCCAAACAAACAGTGACGAACCTACCGACATACTATGCACAATTGTTCCTTGACTCCCGGATCCAAATAAACTAGTGTGTGCAGGCTGTCGAGCGGACTGCTGATGCAGACCACCAAGCGAAGGGGACGAAGGAGGGATATGACCTCCGACGTAAGGAAAAGTGTTAAAAGGGACAGGAGTGCCCCCAAGTTGACCTTGCAGAGGAGCATTAGAGCTCCCTTCCCCCAAACCCAAAGTATTTAAAGTGGAGTGAGTGAGTGCAGGACTTGTACCCGAACTAGGCATACCGTATGAGAACGGAGGGCCTGTCGCACTAGGTGTGAAGGGGGTTGTGGCCACCACCATAGATGGGGTCGGTCCACTGTGCGGCATAGTTGCGGCCAAGACCATGGTGGCTCAGACCGATGATGGTAAGTTAAGAGATGATTCTCCTGTGGTAGCAACTGTGGTGGGAATGGAAGAATTCCCAGAAGAAGTAACAGCGTTTGTTTCCATAGCTATGTGAGGAACTGATAGGATTTTGTAAAATTGGATAGGTACAATAACCGGTGGCCAGGTATCAGTGGTTGGGGTTTCAACTGAGCCAATATTGGTGGTTGATTCCTCCGGGAGTTGTTTGGGCACAAAGTTTTGTAACCCGGTTTCTTTGAAAGACCCTTGTTGGTCTAGCTTCTGCCTTAATGGTGGCGGGGGTGGCTCCAGTGTAACTGGCGGCAGGCCCATAAGCCTTCGTGACCAGCAGAGCTCAGGATCCTCCATTGTGTGAGAAGATACAATACACGCTAAGGTATTCTACACGTTCAAAAAGTAACACACACTAAAAAGAAGCCCCTAAAAGATAAGACAAGTAATCACTAAACTAGTTGGAAGAACAGTTACAACAACCAACACTAGAGAAACTTACCGGTGCAAGTGAAACTCTAACACGGAAGAACCCTATGAGTATAATCTACAAAGTGTGGCCCGATGTCTATCCTAGGTACCGCGGTATACCCCCGCAGTCACCTGTGTATGCCCCTAAAAAGATTGGCAACTAGGTTGCCAGCACACGAACAGTCACCAGGCGGGTACAGTCGAAAGTCGGGTAGACCACAATGAGCAGGGTATCAAGCCCGAAACCTGTCAAGGGTATCGAGAGAAAATGGTCCGGAAGACAAATGAGGACCTTGAATGGATTTGAGACCCACGAAGCCTCGTGGAAAATGCAAAGGACAGAATCCCAAAACAAACCCTCGATATGTGTTCTCCACTAAGATTGGTCCGGCTTTGGAGGGGTTATCTCCGCTACCTTTCCGCACACGACCTCATGTTTATCCCCTGTGTTAGAGGGGGCCCCCAGATAAATTTCATGAAACTGAACTTAGACACTCCCTATCGCAGACTCCAATGTTTGGTTTTGAATGGCCTTGGAGAGTTTCCTCTCCAACCTAATCCAAGGCCCTAGTCCTGAACTAGTTTGTGAACCCTACAAACAAAAAGTCTAATAGATTTTAAATTAGCGTTGCTTTTATGGGTTTTCTTACGTCACGGGGTATGAAGTTGAAACTGATGATGTGTAAAGACGAAAGAAAAAATGAATGAAAAAAGCTGAAAACAAAAGACTTTTACTAAATGCAAAATCTCAGCAACTTTTCACAAAGAAAGATTTCTTTTTCTTTTCAATTTTTCTAAGATTTTATGCAGGAATCATAAAGAAATTTTCCTCGACTACGAGCTACTTATGCTCTAAATGCACTGCAAAAACTTACGAAACAAAAGACTTCTCCCTAGCTAATGATGCAGAACACACTCTTCAAACAAAGAAGAAAATGAAAAGAGATTTTTTATTTATTTAAGTGCTAATAAAGCAACAAAGGGAAAATACCGACAAGCACAAAACCAAGAAAAACAAATTCTGGCTTAAAGCGCAGATCGCAAAGAATCAAAGTAAAGACACACAATGGCAATCAAGAAAACAAAGACTCTTACGCTTGTTTAAAAACCATAAAACAAACTTTTATTTTTATATTTTCTGTCAACTATCAATTGAGAAAAAGCAGGCTAAGGGTAAGAGGACCTAACCTACTGATTGTTCAACCCTAGACTCAAATACCTGAGAGGAATAATTCTCATCAAAGGAGGGGATGACTGCCCCACCCTGAACAAAAAGTAGCCTGACAAGCACGCTACTGTCACTAAAATAACATGCATGCAAATGCGTGCTGAGCTGAAACAGGAAGTGTGTACACGCGGGCTGACCTTGTACAGGCCGCGTGTATGTATAAATTCTAAGACAAAAATGAAAATAGGCAGTCCAGACTAGGAAGCGGCCTCTGGTATTGATAACCAGGGTCCCTTGAAGGCTTGGATTCTTTTTCTAACAGAAAAGAAAAAAATAATGCAAGGAATAACAAAGAAAAAAAAGCAATCTGAGATAGGACTGTGAACCAACAAGACTCAGAAAAGATTCCAGAAAACCCCCTGAGAATGTATAATTCTAACAGAGAAGAGGTGGACTGCCTCCAAAGTCTTTTGAAATCCTACATGCTATTGTTATCCCTACAACTAGCATTCACATGTGGGCTGTAAGAGGATAGGGCGCGGGTACACACGTGCAGGCCTTTTGCAAGCTGCGTGTACCTCTGTGTGTCCTGACAACTACCATCAAGAAAAAGTCAAGGAAAAACTAGTATGAAGAGCCAGGCTCCTTGCTAGCTTAGACCTAACAGAAAAAGACAGGAAAATAAAAACAGGACACCTATTCTTTAAACTACCCAAAAACTTTAAATAAATCCAGAAACCCTAAAGAGTATTCTCCCTAGTACGGTCGCCAATTCTGTTGTTGGGAAAAATACCCTACAGACTAGCAAACTAGGGTCAGACTTGCATGCAGATTTGGACCATAAAGAAATTACTTTTTAACCTACAACCCAAAACTTAAACCCCTCTTTCACAGTACATGCATGGAGAATGACTACTAACCTTGTCTTCGACGTTCGATGTAGATCCTCCATTGCGCTTTGACCACTTGCTTGCGCTGCTCCTTCCAAAGATAACCTACAATCAAGACAAACAACTATGCATGCATGCTACTTCTCTACTCGAGGGTTAGAAATTAAGCATAAATTAACCAAACCATAGATAACTCATGCATTGGGATGGGAAAAGTATTGTTTTATTATTTGAAAAATGAATCAACTTACAATCAAAGTCGAGACCGGCCACTGCTCCTTGATCCTGATCCTGGGCTCCACTTCCTCTGTCCTCCAATTGCTTTGCGTTAAATCTCCTTTGGCATGAGGAAAGGCTAAAGGGTTGGGACAATGGATTGCGTAAATGGGCAGAGTTTCTTCGCTATATTTTTTCCTCTTCCAAATGGTACCCCTACCCCTTCTTTTATAGGCTAGAAAAAGCTAGGGTTTTGGACGAACCCTCGACCATGCATGGCTGGGAGTTTCAGTTAACTAACCCATAGCTTTTTGTTCTGTTGGCAACTTTTCTTTTTTCATGCTTTGTTAGGTACACATAGGCTGTAGTGAGCCAGCGAGTGTGCACACACGTGCAGTAATGGGTTAGGGCGTATGGGCCTTGATACAAGAGGATTTCCAAAGAGTTGTTCAATAGATGTTTTGGCAATGAAGGGATATGAGTTGGCCTGATGCCAGGTAAGCATGTGTGGTGCAATTTAGGGTTATAACACCCGTGTGAGTCGTGTGACTTCATAAATGCTTGAAATGTTTCTTGATTTCCATTGCTAATTAGAGAATGGGATGGTTATAAACCTTACCATTGATGACAATGTCCCCAATTTTAAATGTTGTGGTTTGATTGACAAAGCCATATGCTAGACTACTATTCTCCCTTAGCACATGATAAAACTTGATGGAAGGGATTTTATTTATTGCTTGTCTTACCCAAGTTATAATTGATGCTAGAAGGTAATTGACTGGAGTAGAGCTCATTACCATCTGACTTGTGACTGCCTTTGAATACCCTACCACAATCTATTTCTCTATGCTAGAGTTATTAGATATCTTTAGACCTTGAAGTAAGATGCATGATTGTTTGATGAGATACTAAGTGTCAAGCATAAGATGTTTTAATTGTTCCTCTGAGGCTCTAGATAACTATAAGAGAGATATAAACTCATACGAGGAGGATAACAATTCCTCTTCTTAACTACTCAACCTAAACCCAATTAATATTAATAATGCAATTAACACTGAACTTTCTCATATTCAATCTTTAATCAATGGGTACGTGACCGTTTAAATAGATACATTATTTATTTTAAAGTAAATGACCGTTCCCATATTCAATCTTTAATCAATGGGTACATGACCATTTTAAATAGATATATTATTAGTCCCTGTCGGAAGGCCTGGGACTATAGCAATGAGTTCATCATTGACTTTATATTAGTTTAGGGTTGACTTCAATTTTTTTGCAGAAATTCTAATGTTTAAGTTTAGAAAGTGTGTATTCATATATTTTAAAATAAAAAAAATGTATATTTGTTACAATATTATTGGCTAATAGGTTTGAAGTGTTATTGTCGGCTTCACTTCTTCCAATGCTTTAATTAACATTTCTTCCAATTTCATCCTGTTATCACCCCATAAATTATGGGAATCAGTTGATGACTTGGATATTATCTGTATCTGGCGATTTGGTTGACAAATGATATTGCATTCTTCAAATAATTTGTAAAAAGAAAAAATAAAAAAAGAAAAAAGAAAGAAAAAGAAAAGAGGGCTAAAAAGAATTGAAACAAAGGCCCCATGCAATAATAGCAACTTGGCCATACCTTTCAAGCATGACCAAGTTCTTTTAAATTTTCAATGTTGATAAGTTAGTGAATGCATCTGATCACACTGTCTAATCCTGATCAGATAGCCCCTAAGTTAGAACTAGTGAATAAATCTGATCAGACCATCTAATCCTGATCAGATAGCCCCTAAGTTAGAATTAGTGAATAAATCCGATCAGATCATCTAATCCTGATCAGATAGCCCCTAGAAAGAATAAAATCTTAACCCAACTGTTTAATCTGGGTTAATTGCCTTGTGACAGTAGGGTAGGACATAGATTAATTGCCTTGCCTGCCTTGCCAAAATGAATCCAGATCAATAAAGATGTTACCCTATGACTCCAGTGCCTAAGTGTAATTGAATTGATGTCCCCTTAGTGGTGTATATGAGAAAAATCGAAGGAAAAACCATGAGAACGACCTTATCCTAAGTTTTCCTACATATGACATTTTCCGCCCCCTACCTATGGCTCATTCACTTTTCAAAGGCCCAGATCACGACGCTTAAATCAACGGTTCTTATAGCATTCCAGACCCCCCTGCCCGTTCTGCCTTTAACGGAGTGGGGGGGGTCTGGAATCGGCGATAACCTTTGAACAGATCTGAACGGTTCAGAAAGGAGCGCGCTAATCTACGGCTTACATTAGATTCCGGACCCCCCCCTCCTTTTTCCTTTAACCAAAGGGGGGGGGTCCGGAATTGGTTATAACTTGGGCGCACATCTGGACGGCTCTGAAACGAGCGCTCACATCTACGGCTCACGTTGAATTCCGGACCCCCCCCTTCGTTCTGCCTTTAAGGGAGGGGGGGGGGGGTCCGAAATTGGTATTAAAGTATGTGCTAAGATCTGCGGCCTCAAATCCATCTTGCGGATCTACGGTTCCAAATGGATTCTGGCCCCCCCCTAGTGTTCTGCTTTTAACCAAAAGGGGGGGGGTCCGGAATAAATATTCCCCGCAGGTGAGGCCCATTGTCACAGGTGGATCAAGCCTGTTGGTGCATGAGTCCCATCCTCCACATGCTGTCTCACACCCCGTCGCCCCTGGACGTCATCCTCCACTAACCCCACTTGTCCCACTTGCTCTCGGGTCTAAGTCCCATCCCCATAACCGTCGTCAGTCCCCGTTGTTAGTGCCATAACCCCCTTCATTCATGGACGACCTCCTTTGATGACTTTCACCCCCCAATCACCAACCTCCACGTTAGCCGTCCGTATACTATAGTCATCGTCACCTGCCATATCACGCCAAGTGGCCCGTTGTCCATTAATAACCGGATAATATGCCCGTTGTCACGCTGACCGTTTTCCCGCGTTCGACCGACCCCGTTTTGAATAAATATATCGTTGTGCCCATTTTGCACCCTTTATTCATCGCTCGCGCTAGAACCATCCATCGAACCAGAGAAACGTATCTATCGTCTCCCCTTTGCTTCCCCGTTGTTTTCCTCCACCACCAGTAGACCCCACTAACATTGTTTTTTGCAGGTACAGTTGTTGAGATGGCGTCTAAAACAAAGCAAACAGAAGAGGAAGAGAATCCGTTCGTTCCTCCTCCGGTGGACCTGGATAAAATTCCCCTGGTCGACAAGGACCGGTTGATAGTGGACACTATATGCAGTTTTGACTTCTCAGATTTGCAGTCATGGCTTCGGGAAGTCTTCCTAGACCAGAGTGACGATATTGGGCTCTGGGAGTCCAATTTGCCCCTATATATGTTCCCCCAAATCCATAATTTCCCCGAGTTTTCCCTCCGCTGCCAGGTCCACTACTTACCCGACCAGAAAGCCATCACGTCTTCATCCGGGGACACGCTTTTCTTCATCACCCCTGAGGACATCGACCAGATGTTACAAATCACCAGAGCAGAATCTACTTCCCCTTTTAACCTGGAAATCCTCACCGAGCTTTACCAGAAGATGACTTTCCCGCAGAGAGCTCAGATTTTTGAGCTATTTTTTCCCACTTCCGCTCCTCTCCCGACCACCAGCCCCCCATATCCTTCTTCCATGTTTTTCGTCAAAGGGAATTAGATTATTTCAGCTGTGTGTGCTCTACTGGGATACTACTCAGATCAATGGGTGGATGAGCCCATCCTGGGCTTTCTGTCCATATTTTCCAACGACGAACAACCAACCACGCAGTTCGACTACAGCACATTCCTGGCCAATAACATCCATGAGCAGTTCATCAATTTCGACACCGAAGGCATGTTCAGATACTCTTCCATTCTGGATTACATGTTCCTCTATTTCCAAGCCGACAAGTTCAACTTCTCCATGCAGAAGATGGATGTCGACGGGAAGCCTCATCCAGTCACAGCGTGGACGTCTCTCCTGAGGCGAAATTCCACAGAATATGACTTCACGGCGTTCATAGATCAGTTTTACCACCCAGTGGTAAGTATGTTGAGAGGCATGCCTGAGCCATGGGTAAATGATGAGGTCCGAAGAGTTCTACACCTCTCGAAAAATGCGAAGACAGGGGACTGGTACTTGTATCAGAATCACTCTGAGATCCGAGTTTATGGGTGAGAACTGGCACCATTCAAGCTTCCGAGATACATACCGGTAAGGATTTTCGCTTTGGAATACATTAGAAAAAATATGAATTATGATGATATTCACTTTGTCTCTCTCAAAAAGAAGCAAAAATTGCGGATTAAAGGGCAGATAGGCTCTTTCATCTGCAATAGCAGAGGTGCAGGTGATGAAGCAGACAAACTCTTGAGGGAAATGAAATTCATGACAAGTTTCACCTGGCATTATGATCCCTATGGCATCATTTCTGAGATGAGATTCAATAATAAGAATGCTCCATATGTGCATGAGCCCAGGCCTGAAATCAAAAAATTTGCTAATCAAGTAGAATGGGAGCCCGATACGTTGGTGGACGTGGAACCGACTGTCGGGATGGAAGAGAAGGTTCCCTCAACAAGTGCACCACCTGCGGCCACACCGCAGAATGCCATAGAAAAGAGTCCCCGACAAGAATCATCTTCTCCGGTAACAGAGGTATCTCCGGAGGAATTTAAATCACACTCCAAAAAGCCGAGGACAGCTCCAACAACAGGCGCGATAGTGGAGCAAGAGATCCCACTCACCACAGTGACCACCATTGGGGCTAAGCAGCTCAATTTCCCTTTCGGCTCCAGTCATCATAAGGAGGGGATAAAAGAAATAAAATCCTCAGATTCTCCATTGGATACTCCACCAAGTGGCACTGGGCCTAAATTGGGCATTTTTGAAAAATATGACACGATCAAAAAAAGGAACTAGTCGCTCACCAATAGTACTTATGCACAGTTCCAGAAGCAATCATCCACGGCCCATCATAGGCTTCTCTCTTCATTTGATACAGAGAAGGGTAGGATGCACCTGGCGTTCCTCCATGCACAAGTGCCTGATCCAAAGGTGATATCCGACTACAAGAGGTCAACATTCGAGTTTCAAGCAAAAGATGTGCATCTGGCAGATCAGATGGATCTGCATAAGAAAACTCGGGAGATGATCTCCCACACTTTAGCCCGCGTTGCAACTTCTGCGTCAAAGTTTCGGATAGCTTTGAGCAATGCCCAGACCCAGCTGAAGCTGGAAAAAATATCTTCCTTCGCGAAAGATAACAGGACAAAAATGCTGGAGGAGCTGGTCCTCAAGATAGGATACGATCCTGCGAACGTCAAGGCTGCCGAGGAGATGATCAAAAAGAAAAATGCTGGCATATCCGCTTTGAGAAAATAGCTGAAGCTCCCTCCAACAGAAGACCCACATACAAAGGAAATAGCTGAAAGGGAAGGCGAAAAGGATGAAATGTTGAAATTACTCCTGGAGTAGAGTGCGCAGTTAAAGGAGATGGAGGTAGAGATGGAGAGACTGCTCAAGGAGAGAGAGCAGGCAAAACCAATGGAAGGCATTCCACTGAGTGTTGTTCCAATTGCAACCACAACGTTGACAGTCGTTCCATCTGCAACAACAGTTCCCCTTCCAGAAGGAGCTACTGACCTGGCCAAGTCTATGGAAAGAATGAACCTGCAAGAGTCGGAAATCAGGAGGCTTAAGAAAGAATTGGAAAATCTCCAGGAGCTGAAGACTTCCTTTCAGACAAGTCTGTCAAAGGAAAATCAGGTGAACGAGCAGATAAGGAAGGAGCTGCAGCATCTCCAGAAACAGATATTGGTCTTAAAGACCTTGGCCGAAGTTAAAGAACTTGTGTGGAATGATATATCTAGGTCCATCAATGAAATCTGGCCAATGGTTCAGATCATGTTCGAACAAAACGAGTTGCTCGAGAAGAGCAAACAGGTTGTAGAGAAAATCAGAACTGAACTGGGCAACATGCCAACCCAGGCCACTGAGATCATAAGGTTCCTGAATTCTAAAACACGGGAGGAACTCGAGGAGCTGAAAATTGAAGATAGGACAGAAACCATATTAGAAGTGAAAAGAGTTCTGACCAAAAGAGGTCTCATGCTTCAGCTAGAAGAGAAGATCCAAGTCATGGATCAAGGAGTGCAAAAGTTCTTCCACAAGATAGATTCTCTGCAAAGGAAAGGCCTGCCCAGCATGAAGGTCATAAACGACAGATTGATGATGCTTCCCGATTATAAGAAAAGGTTGATCGAAGTGTCCAAAGACAGTGCTAAATTCGCAGGAATACAATCAAACATCACAGGAAGAGCCTTCATGGAATCCTTGCAGCTGGACATCAGTATCCAGCATGAAATTAATTACATTTTCATCGTCAAGCCTACATTTGCTAAGTACACAGACATGGACGAAGTGTACCGGAGACTGCTTAAAATCACAGTGCCAGGTCATATCAGATGGGAAGAACTGTGTGATCTACTAGATTAGTAGATGAGTTGTCACTTCCAGTCGGTTGTCCTGTCAGCAGAGGTGGCGAAGGCACCTCACAAATGGCCTACCCCTGAATTTCAGTATACAGTTGTGATGAATCATCAAAACGGTTTTGCTTAGTTAAGTTAGTTTTTCTAAAAATAGCATGAACACGTCCTGTTCAGTTATGACAGGATCGTATGTATTTTGTCTTATAAATACTTCATTTTCCAAGGTATTGAGGGTTGTTGATTTACACACCTGATTGATATCGAGCTGTAACATTTTTGACGAGATCCGCCATTAATAAAGAAGAGGCATTTTACAGGATTCTTGCGCACGTTTCACTGGTGATGTGATTTTCTTAGTTAAATGTTTTCTTGCTCTGTGATCATCTTGTTTTTCTATAACTAATCTGTATGAATAGCGTTATGTTGCAGGATTTATCCCTGATACCCTGTTTCCTATTCTATAGATTTTAATGTTCATATTCTAAATATCTTCAGTTAAGAGATTCTTAAGTGCTTGTTAATTGGAGTTATTTTTCTTATCTTTTCTTCTGTCCATCGCTTAAATCAATGAAGATCCAGTGAGCTTGTTATCTCGCCTTGTGAAAGTTTTCTTCAACGTTTCTGGTTGCGTCTCAGATTTTATTAAGTACAGACCCCATAGCCCAATGGATGTGTAATTTGTCTCAACCAATTTTAAAAACCCTTTACAACAAAACAAAACTCGTGCCTTTACCTAGCCTAATATCTTTCAAACAAAGCTAAATCTTATAGAGAGATCCCTCTCTGAAGCTGGAAGGGCTAGATCCCATCTTTAAAATTGGTTGGTTAAGGTTACCTTTGTAAATTTCTTCTTTTACAACCTCTAGGAAATTTACAGAGTGATAACATAAATGGTGACTCCACTGGGGAAGAACTGAAACTAATATCTCACGACTTCTTTCCCCCCGAAGAAAGTTTGACTCTGAGGAGAAAGTAATGTTTAGAGGTTGATTAACTTTGTATATATTATTCCCAATATTGTTCTTAGAACCTCTTGCCCCTCTATGACTGTCCCTGTTGTAGTACAACCTGATATTGAGTCCGGGCTAGCGAATCAAACTCATATTGCGTCAAATATTTTTGACCTAATCCTCAAAACCACCAATAACCAGGAAGAGCTCGAACGTTCGTGGGAAGCAATTGAACGAGACATAGCGGCTCAAGAACTATTGGAAGTGAGACGACGTCAATGCAGAAATCTCCTATAGTCTCTTTTTATCATAAAATTAAATAAAAATAAAAATATATATAAAAACCAAAGGAGTTCTAGCTCCCAAGAAAGTTCACACTAGATCTCATCCAGACCCGGAACCCTCTACAGCGATAGATAATCCCGAGAAGTTGTTAAGGCGAAAGACCTTAGCTACAAATTCAGCGAGTTACACTCCCCTTCACAAGTTTCCTTCCTTTTCCGGAGGACGAGACATCTTTCAAAAGCCTGATCTTGGCCTTATTGTGCCACGAAACCTTAGTAGAACACGGTTAGAAATCTTTGCGTCTAAGCTCATCTTTGATCCCACTGTGGTGCAACCCCGAACCCCCGAAGCCTTGTCCCCCACGACTAAGCTACGAGTCGATACCACAGCGTCACCTAGTCCTTCATCACCCTCTTCTTCAGTCTCCACCTCCCCCACAACCCCGGTCGTCGCTCCGCCCCCTCCGCCCATCATGGCAGCTAGATATGCACCTTTGGTGTTGGCTGCACCTCTGGATGCCATGCCCCAAGACTACCAGACTAGACTGCCACAGTTTGATGCCAAAGGAACATTAAGCGCACAACAACATGTAGATAAAATGAACGACTACCTGGATCTACAAGAAGTTGACGAAGTCGACGTTCAGATGAGACTTTTCGCTCAGAGTCTGACAGGAGATGCCAAGAAGTGGTTCAAAGCATTACCCACAGCCTCAATCTCTGACCTTGTCGCGTTCTAGAGAATTTTCCTCGACCGATGGGAGGTAAAGAAAAACCCTTTCCAAATACTGTCCGAGTACGAGAACATAAAGAGAAATCAGGGCGAGACAGTCCAAGACTATTGCACCCGTTTTAACAATTTGTATAACGCAATCCCGAATGAAATCAAACCTCCCCTAGGGTTTGCGTTGATTAAGTTTCCTGATGGGTTCGATGCTGACATGTCCTATCAATTGAGAGAAATAAATGCTGCCACCCTTGAAGACATGTAGAAATGTGCTATTAGTGTGGAGGCAAATCTATTGGCGAAACGGGCCCGGTAAAGGTTAGAAAGAAGGGTCACTATCAAAGAAGAGCCTCCCATGTCGAACACAGATTCCAAGATAGATTCTTTGTCCCAAAACTTGGAATTCATGATGGAAAGAATGAATTTATCGGACAGAAACCCTCCCAGGGAGAACACACCTGCTCCTCAGATCCGAAACCCCAATTTTAGGAGAAACCCTCCTCAAATCAGGCAAAGGGATCCGAGGGACCCAAGGGATCAGCGAGATCCTAGGGATCAAAGAGAACAGAGAGGTCCAGATCCACCGATCAGACCTCCCCTACAGGAGAACTATGCTGATGATGGAGGGGAAGTAATAGAGGAATTGGAAGACACTCATATCAACCTCATGGGGATACATGACAATGAGGCTATTTTCCTTACTCAAGAAGAGCAGGAACTATTTCTGCTAAACCAAACAAAGGTGAGTGGGGAGAGTGAGGATGCTGGGCAAACAACTTGGGAAGATGCTATTCTGGAAGTACACCGACAACACAATCTGCGGAGCAAGAAGACAGAAGGAAATTCCCCAAGAAAGACGACGGAAACGCAGAAGTTAGCCGAGACCCCAAAAACTCCCGAGAAAACAACTGCCGAAAAATCTTATGACAAAGGTAAAACTGATGCCCCTGTGAAGAAAAACATCACCATCATGAGAAGACCGGCACAGCCCGAAGTTTCTCCTGTTAACCTGCCTAGTACGTCTGACCGGAAGGATAGGGACCAGACAGAACCAACAAGTCAGACCCGGACACCTGCACCCTTTAGCCTGGAAGCTGAATTGGCCAAAATTAAAGTTCCCATCCCACTGACAGAGTTGATAAGCCGAGGCGGTTATCGTTCACAGGTACTGAAAGCATTAGCCATCGAGCCTGACATAGGCACCCAAGTGTTGACTATCGGATCAGTGACTCACTTAGACGTTGTGAACCTCGCTGACGATCACCCCGAACTCCTTTTCGGACCTGCAGTGGATGGTCGAGATGATACCGGTGATGTAGCTCCCTTTTATATCAGTTTGAACATACATGATTTGATATTGCATAATGCCATGTTGGATTCAGGTGCCTCCCACAATTTTATGCCCAAAGCAGTAATGGAAAAACTGGGATTGGAAGTAACTAGGCCATACAAAGAATTACACTCGTTTGACTCTAGCAAAGTCAAATGTATTGGTTTGATTAAGGACCTCTGCATCACTCTGGTTCAGATCCCTTCGAAAAGTATGGTAATGGACGTGGTAGTAGCAAACATCCCACCAAAGTATGGTATGTTACTGTCCCGGTCTTGGGGAGCTAAGTTGAAAGGAACTTTGCAGCTGGATATGTCTTACGCCACTATCCCAGTGTTCGAACAACAAAGGAGGTTATACAGAGAAACACTGATGAAGTATATGGTCAACAGTCAAGAGAAACCTCATATTTACCCCCTTTACTCTGCCCATTCAGATTTAGATTCGTTCATATTTTACAATGATGGTGATACCAAAGAGAAGGATAATCAGCTGATAGAAAACATAGCCAGTCAAGATGACGGTCCAGAAAGTGGTGACGCAACGAAGATAGAAAATGAAATCACGGAAGACTTTCCTGCCGATTTCTGGAGCATGGATTTTGATGGAGCTGTGAGTAAAGAAGGAGCAGGGGCTGGCGTCTGGCTGCATAACCATCGAAAAAGGTATTCAGAAAACCATTCCTATAAGTTAAACTTCCACTGCACTAACAACGTCGCTGAGTATGAATCTCTTATGCTCGGTCTGAAGCTTTTGAAAAAAGTTGGTGCTAAGAAAATAATGGTGAGGGGTGATTCTGAATTGATTATTAAACAAATTAAAGGTGAATATGCTGCTAAACACCCACGCCTTAGAGCCTACAGGAATGCCACTCTCGATGCTTTGAAGTGTTTTAACAAGGTTGACTTGCAGGTAATGCCTAGAGGACAGAATATTCTGGCGGACGGATTAGCTACGTCAGCCGCGTCCTGCAAGATTCCTTTCCGCCAAACTCGACCATACACTGTTGAGGTTAAATGCAGACCTACAGTCCCCGATAATATCAGGTACTGGCAAGTGTTTGGAAATGACGATCAGATAGAGGATTTTCTGCAATGCAAGAAAGATTTTGAGTGTACAAACATAGATCTAGAAAATGAAAACGAGAATGTAAATAACTCTGAATTCGAAATAGATAGTGTTAATATTGTAAATACAGTAGTTTCAGTAGATATGGTAGATTCAGGAAAGTTAGGGGATGACGAAGTGGATGCCGATGTTTTACAACTGAAAAGCAATGTCTTACCTAGAGGCCTTGTCCCTTTAGAAGATCTTTTTGACAGCGATGATGTAGCTAAGAAACCAAAATTAGAGGCTCATGGGAAAGAAGCAGAAGACTGCAATATAGGAACTAACGAGAAGCCTAGGATGGTCAAACTGTCAAAATCTTTACCCCCAGAACAAAATCTTAAGTACATTGCACTGTTCAAAGAATATTTAGATGTTTTTGCCTGGGGCTATGAAGATCTGAAAGCCTACGACACCAACATTATACAACACAGGATTCCCATAAAGGAAGATCAGAAACTGTTTAGGCAGAAACTTAGGAGGATAAATCCCAAGTTGCTTCCTTTGATAGAAAAGGAAATCAAGAAAATGTATGATGCCAAGATCATAGTCCCACTACGCTTCTCTAAGTGGGTTTCCAACTTAGTCCCTACACGCAAGAAAACCGGTGAAATCAGACTCTGCATAGATTTCAGAAATCTGAACAAAGCATCCTTGAAAGATAATTACCCCTTGCCTAAGATGGATCACCTCCTGCAAAGTGTGGTCGGGTCCAGTCGAATTTCCCTGTTAGATGGTTTCTCAGGTTACAACCAGGTTTTAGTCCACCCAGATGATCAGGAAAAGACCGCTTTCACCACCCCATGGGGCACTTTCATGTATGTGAAGATGCCTTTTGGTCTGATGAACGCAGGTGCAACCTTCCAGAGGGTGATGGACATCGTCTTCGTTGAAGAGACAGGTAAGTTCATTGTCGTTTATTTAGATGATGTGACCGTTTTTTCCCAATCTGACGATGAACATTTGCGGCACCTTAGACGAGTTTTCGAAAAGTGTAGGAGGTTCGGGATTTCATTAAATCCCAAAAAATGTCTTTTTGGGTTAGAAGAAGGTAAATTGTTGGGACATGTCATCTCTAAAGAAGGAATCAAGATCGATCCCAACAGGATAGAGGCCATACTGAAGATAGAACACCCCAGAAACCTTAAAGAACTACAGTCCTTTATAGGGAAAATTACCTTTCTTCGAAGATTCATTCCTAATCTGGCTGAACTCCTTTGAAACATTACCAATATGCTAAAAAAGGACGCTAAGATAAAATGGGACCCTGAGTCCAGATCATCTTTTGAACAAGTCAAACGAGCGCTCACAGAAGCCCCAATTTTGATTAGTCCTGATTTCACTAAAGATTTTTATCTTTTTTCTTTTGCTTCTGAACATACGATAGCAATTGTATTACTGCAGAAGAATAGTGAAGGGTATGAACAACCCATCACTTTCTTCAGCAAAGCCCTAAGAGATGCTGCATTGAACTACAATATTATGGAGAAGCAGGCTTTTACTTTGGTGAAGGCTATAAAGGACTTCAGAGTCTATATTATTCATTCACACATCATAGCATATGTTCCAAACACAGTGGTGAAACACATCCTGACACAAGACAACCCTGATGGGAGAAGGGGAAAGTGGATTGCAGTTATTCTAGAATACGACATAGAAATTAAGCCCACAAAATTGATCAAAGGCCAAGGCCTTGCCAAGTTGATGGCTGAATCTAACCTTCANGTTCTTGACATTAATTTTCTAGACGTGGCAGGTGAACAGGGTGAGATGGCGACTCCAAACGTTAAAGAGGTTTTTCTAAATTCTCCATGGTATGCAGACCTTATTTTTGTTTTACAAAATTTACAAGCTCCCCCAAGTTTAACTAAAACTAAAGCTAGGTTTTTAAAGTTGAAAGCTTTGAAATTCTGTATTCTAGAAGGAAATTTGTATTGGAAAGACCCTGCAGGTATTCTTTTAAATTGCTTGCTCAAAGATGAAGCTGACAAAGTGTTGCAGGAGTTCCATGCAAGTGAATGTGGTGGCCATATGAACTGGAAAGCTACAGCTAACAAAATACTTAGAGCGGGTTTTTACTGGCCCACCCTGTTTGCAGATGTACATCAGAAAGTAACAACATGTCACCAGTGTCAGCTGTTTGGGGGTAAAAGGAAGCTTCTTCCTCTACCACTCAAACCAATTTCAGTTGAGGCTCCATTCCAGCAATGGGGACTTGATTTCATTGGAGAGATACACCCTCCATCTTCGGGCCAACATAAGTGGATTCTCACTGCCACTGATTACTTCACCAAATGGATCGAGGCTGTACCAAGCAGGCAAGCCACTGACGTTGTTATTATTAAATTTCTTGAAAATAATATTTTATCCCGTTTTGGTTGTCCTAGGAAGATCATAACTGAAAATGCAGTCGCCTTTCGGTCGAAGAAGCTTACTGATTTCTGCAATCGTTACCACATTGTCTTGGGACATTCCACAGCCTACTACCCTCAGGGGAATGGGTTGGCGTAATCCTCGAACAAGACCTTAGTGAACATCATCAAGAAAACATTGCAGGAGAATAAAAAATCATGGCATGACAAGCTGGTATTAGCTTTATGGGCAGATAGACTCACCACCAAAAGGTCTATTGGTATGTCACCATACCAGCTGGTATATGGTACAGAGGTTGTTTTCCCAACTTCGTTAGGAGTCCCTGTCATGAAGTTACTTCAAGAGATGCAAGCTGAACCAAATGACTCCCAGAGACAAATCAATCAAATGATTCATTTGCATCAGACTAGAGAGGTTGTTTTCAACAAAACACAGGTCATCCATGAGAACATTAAGAATATCTTTGAAAAACGAACCAAAGAGGACGATTTCGAGCTGGGAGACCTGGTGTTGAGATGGGATGCCAGGAACGAGGACAAGGGAAAGCATGGGAAATTTGATCATCTATGGACAAGACCCTACATGATCCAGGCTTTCAGAGGACACAATGCCTTCCTGCTAAACAATGCTGATGGGTCAGATCTGCCAGGAGCACCTATGAATGGCAGAATGTTGAAACATTATATCCCTCCCCAGTAAGGAAATTGAAGAAATCACTCTCCACTGTACATACCGTTTTAATTTTCAGTATTTACTTGCATTTTCCGGATGGAGAACGACGGTCAGGTTGTTGAAGCCCGAAGAGAAGGCCCTAAGCCGCTGATCACAGTCCTTCAATACCTTTCTTAGAATCAGACCAATGAAGATTACCAGACAGATTGGCTCAGAATGACAGGAAAATTGGATTCTTGGCACTTAATAGGGCAAGTGCCATCCCCATGTGGAGCCACCTGTTATCACCCCATAAATTATGGGAATCAGTTGATGACTTGGATATTATCTGTATTTGGCGATTTGGTTGACAAATGATATTGCATTCTTCAAATAATTTGTAAAAAGAAAAAAGAAAAAAAGAAAAAAGAAAGAAAAAGAAAAGAGGGCTAAAAAGAATTGAAACAAAGGCCCCATGCAATAATAGCAACTTGGTCATACCTTTCAAGCATGACCAAGTTCTTTTAAATTTTCAATGTTGATCAGTTAGTGAATGCATCTGATCACACTGTCTAATCCTGATCAGATAGCCCCTAAGTTAGAACTAGTGAATAAATCTGATCAGACCATCTAATCCTGATCAGATAGCCCCTAAGTTAGAATTAGTGAATAAATCCGATCAGATCATCTAATCCTGATCAGATAGCCCCTAGAAAGAATAAAATCTTAACCCAACTGTTTAATCTGGGTTAATTGCCTTGTGACAGTAGGGTAGGACGTAGATTAATTGCCTTGCCTGCCTTGCCAAAATGAAGCCAGATCGATAAAGATGTTACCCTATGACTCCAGTGCCTAAGTGTAATTGAATTGATGTCCCCTTGGTGGTGTATATGAGAAAAATCGAAGGAAAAACCATGAGAACGACCTTATCCTAAGTTTTCCTACATATGACATTTTCCGCCCCCTACCTATGGCTCATTCACTTTTCAAAGGCCCAGATCAAAGCGCTTAAATCAACGGTTCTTATAGCATTCCGGACCCCCCCCCGCCCGTTCTGCCTTTAACGGAGTGGGGGGGGTCTGGAATCGGCGATAACCTTTGAACAGATCCGAACGGTTCAGAAAGGAGCGCGCTAATCTACGGCTTACATTAGATTCCGGACCCCCCCCTCCTTTTTGTCTTTAACCAAAGGGGGGGGTCCGGAATTGGTTATAACTTGGGTGCACATCTGGACGGCTCTGAAACGAGCGCTCACATCTACATCTCACGTTGAATTCCGGACCCCCCCCTTCGTTCTGCCTTTAAGGGAGGGGGGGGGGGGTCCAGAATTGGTATTAAAGTATGTGATGAGATCTGCGGCCTCAAATCCATCTTGTGGATCTACGGTTCCAAATGGATTCCGGGCCCCCCCTAGTGTTCTGCTTTTAACCAAAAGGGGGGGGGTCCGGAATAAATATTCCCTGCAGGTGAGGCCCATTGTCATAGGTGGATCAAGCCTGTTGGTGCATGAGTCCCATCCTCCACATGTTGTCTGACACCCCGTCGCCCCTGGACGTCATCCTCCACTAACCCCACTTGTCCCACTTGCTCTCGGGTCTAAGTCCCATCCCCATAACCGCCGTCAGTCCCCGTTGTCAGTGCCATAACCCCCTTCATTCATGGACGACCTCCTTTGATGACTTTCACCCCCCAATCACCAACCTCCACATCAGCCATCCATATACTATAGTCATCGTCACCTGCCATATCACCCCAAGTGGCCCGTTGTCCATTAATAACCAGATAATATGCCCATTGTCACGCTGACCGTTTTCCCATGTCCGACCGACCCCGTTTTGAATAAATATATTGTTGTGCCCATTTTTCACCCTTTATTCATCCCTCACGCCAGAACCATCCATCACACCAGAGAAACGTATCTATCGTCTCCCCTTTGCTTCCCCATCGTTTTCCTCCACCACCAGTAGACCCCACTAACATTGTTTGTTGCAGGTACAGTTGCTGAGATGGCGTCTAAAAAAAAGAAAACGAAAGAGGAAGAGAATCTGTTCGTTCCTCCTCTGGTGGACCTAGATAAAATTCCCCTGGTCGACAAGGACCGGTTGATAGCGGACACTATATGCAGTTTCGACTTCTCATATTTTCAGTCATGGCTTTGGGAAGTCTTCCTAGACTAGAGTGACGAGATTGGGCTCTGGGAGTCCAATTTGCCCCTATATCTGTTCCCCCAAATCCATAATTTCCCCGAGTTTGCCCTCCGCTGCCAGGTCCACTACTTACCCGACCAGAAAGCCATCACGTCTTCGTCCGGGGACGCGCTTTTCTTCATCACCCCTGAGGACATCGACCAGATGTTACAAATCACCAGAGCAGAATCTGCTTCCCCTTTTAACCTGGAAATCCTCACCGAGCTTTACCAGAAGATGACTTTCCCGCAGAGAGCTCAGATTTTCGAGCTATTTTTTCCCACTTTTGCTCCTCTCCCGACCAGCAACCCCCCATATCCTTCTTCCATGTTTTCCGTCAAAGGGAATCAGATTATTTCAGCTGTGTGTGCTCTACTGGGATACTACTCAGATCAATGGGTGAATGAGCCCATCCTGGGCTTTCTGTCCATCTTTTCCAACGACGAACAGCCAACCACGCAGTTCGACTACAGCACATTCCTGGGCAATAACATCCATGAGAAGTTCATCAATTTCGACACCGAAGGCATGTTCAGATACTCTTCCATTCTGGCTTACATGTTCCTCTATTTCCAAGCCGACAAGTTCAACTTCTCCATGCAGAAGATGGATGTCGACGGGAAGCCTCAGCCAGTCACAGCGTGGACGTCTCTCCTGAGGCAAAATTCCGCCGAATATGACTTCACGACGTTCATAGATTAGTTTTACCACCCAATGGTAAGTATGTTGAGTAGCATGCCTGAGCCACGGGTAAATGACGAGGTCCGGAGAGTTCTACACCTCTCGGAAAATGCGAAGACAGGGGACTGGTACTTGTATCAGAATCACTCTGAGATCCGAGTTTATGGGTGCGAGATGGCACCATTCAAGCTTCCGAGATACATACCGATAAGGATTTTCGCTTTGGAATACATTAGACAAATTATGAATTCTGATGATATTCACTTTGTCTCTCTCAAAAAGAAGCAACAATTGCGGATTAAAGGGCAGATAGGCTCTTTCATCTGCAATAGTAGAGGCACAGGTGATGAAGCAGACAAACTCTTGAGGGAAATGAAATTCATGACAAGTTTCACCTGGCATTATGATCCCTATGGCATAATTTCTGAGATGAGAGTCAAGAATAAGAATGCTCCATATGTGCATGAGCCCAGGCCTGAAATCGAAAAATTTGCTAATCAAGTAGAATGGGAGCTCGATACGTTGGTGGACGTGGAACTGACTGTCGGGATGGAAGAGCAGGTGCCCTCAACAAGTGCACCACCCGTGGCCACACTGCAGAATGCCAAAGAAAAGAGGCCCCGGCAAGAATCATCTTCTCCGGAAACAGAGGTATCTTCGGAGGAATTTAAATCGCACTCCAAAAAGCCTAGGACAACTCCAACAACAGGCGCGATAGTGGAGCAAGAGATCCCACTCACCACAGTGACCACCACTGGGGCTAAGCAGCTCAGTTTTCCTTTCGGATCCAGTCAGCATAAGGAGGGGATAAAAGAAATAAAATCCTCATATTCTCCATTGGATACTCCACCAAGTGGCACTGGGCCTAAATTGGGCATTTTTGAAAACTATGACACGATCAGAAAAAGGAACCAGTCACTCACCAATAGCACTTATGCACAGTTCCAGAAGAAATCATCCACAGCCCAGCATAGGCTTCTCTCTGCATTTGATACAGAGAAGGGTAGGATGCACCTGGCGTTCCTCCATGCACAAGTGCCTGATCCAAAGGTGATATCCGACTACAAGAGGTCAACATTCGAGTTTCAAGCAAAAGATGTGCATCCGGCAGATCAGATGGATCTGCATAAGCAAACTGGGGAGATGATCTCCCACACTTTAGCCTACATTGCAACTTCTGCGTCAAAGTTTCAGATAGCTTTGAGCAATGCCCAGACCCAGCTGAAGCTGGAAAAAATATCTTCCTTCGCGAAAGATAACAGGACAAAAACGCTGGAGGAGCTGGTCCTCAAAATAGGATACGATCCTGCGAACGTCAAGTCTGCCGAGGAGATGATCAAAAAGAAAAATGTTGACATGGCCGCTTTGAGAAAACAGCTGAAGCTCCCTCCAACAGAAGACCCACAGACAAAGGAAATAGCTGAAAGGGAAGGCAAAAAGGATGAAATGTTGAAATTACTCCTGGAGCAGAGTGTGCAGTTAAAGGAGATGGAGGCAGAGATGGAGAGACTGCTCAAGGAGAGAGAGTAGGCAAAACAAATGGAAGGCATTCCACTGAGTGTTGTTCCAATTGCAACCACAACGGTGATAGTCGTTCCATCTGCAACAACAGTTCCCCTTACAGAAGGAGCTACTGACCTGGCCAAGTCTATGGAAAGAATGAACCTGCAAGAGTCGGAAATCAGCAGGCTTAAGAAAGAATTGGAAAATCTCCAGGAGTTGAAGACTTCCTTTCAGACAAGTTTGTCAAAGAAAAAGCAGGTGAACGAGCAGATAAGGAAGGAGCTGCAGCAGCTCCAGAAACAGACATTGGCCGGAAACACCTTGGCCGACGTTAAAGAACTTGTGTGGACTGATATCTCTAGGTCCATCAATGAAATCTGGCCAATGGTTCAGATCATGTTCGAACAGAACGAGTTGCTCGAGAAGAGAAACCAGGCTGTGGAGAAAATCAGAACTGAACTGGGCGACATGCCAACCCAGGCCACTGAGATCATAAGGTTCCTGAATTCTAAAACACGGGAGGAACTCGAGGAGCTGAAAATTGAAGATTGGAAAGAAACCATATTAGAAGTGAAAAGAGTTCTGACCAAAAGAGGTCTCATGCTTCAGCTAGAAGAGAAGATCCAAGTCATGGATCAGGGAGTGCAAAAGTTCTTCCACAAGATAGATTCTCTGCAAAGGAAAGGCCTGCCCGGCATGAAGGTCATAAACGACAGATTGATGATGGTTCCCGATTATAAGAAAAGGTTGATCGAAGTGTCCAAAGACAGTGCTAACTTCGTAGGAATACAATCAAAAATCATAGGAAGAGCCTTCATGGAATCCTTGCAGCTGGACATCAGTATCCAGCATGAAATTAAGCACATTTTCGTCGTCAAGCCTACATTTGCTAAGTACACAGACATGGACGAAGTGTACCGGAGACTGCTTAAAATCACAGTGCCAAGTCATATCAGATGGGAAGAACTATGTGATCTACTAGATTAGTAGATGAGCTGTCACTTCCAGTCGGTTGTCCTGTTAGCAGAGGTGGCGAAGGCACCTCACCAACGGCCTACCCCTRAATTTCAGTATACAGTTGTGATGAATGATCAAAATGGTTTTGCTTAGTTAAGTTAGTTTTTCTAAAAATAGCATGAACACATCCTGGTCAGTTATGACAGGATCGTATGTATTTTGTCTTATAAATACTTCATTTTCCAAGGTATTGAGGGTTGTTGATTTACACACCTGATTGATATCGAGCTGTAACATTTTTGACGAGATCCGCCATTAATAAAGAAGAGGCATTTTATAGGATTCTTGCGCACGTTTCACTGGTGATGTGATTTTCTTAGTTAAATGTTTTCTTGCTCTGCGATCATCTTGTTTTTCTATAACTAATCTGTATGAATAGCGTTATGTTGCAGGATTTATCCCTGATACCCTGTTTCCGATTCTATAGATTTTAATGTTCATCTTCTAAATATCTTCAGTTAAGAGATTCTTAAGTGCTTGTTAATTGGAGTTATTTTCCTTATCTTTTCTTCTGTCCATCGCTTAAATCAATGAAGATCCAGTGAGCTTGTTATCTCACCTTGTGAAAGTTTTCTTCAGTGTTTCTGGTTGCGTCTCAGATTTTATTAAGTACAGACCCCATAGCCCAATGGATGTGTAATTTGTCTCAACCGATTTTAAAAACCCTTTACAACAAAACAAAACTCGTGCCTTTACCTAGCCTAATATCTTTCAAACAAAGCTAAATCTTATAGAGAGATCCCTCTCTGAAGCTGGAAGGGCTAGATCCCATCTTTAAAAGTGGTTGGTTAAGGTTACCTTTGTAAATTTCTTCTTTTACGACCTCTAGGAAATTTACAGAGTGATAACACATCCTTAACTCAATTATTCACTGTACTTTTCCATGCTATCTAAACTAATCAACAGTTTCCACATTTCCAAAATCACATGGCTTGAATCTACATGAGGTACAAGTTATGGGTTGGAGGTTTTCTTGTAATTTGTGATCTGAAGGCAGTTTCCTGCCTTCACCCATATGCTATTGCACAATATCCAGCTCTCTCTCGCCTGGGTGAAGTTTTTTAACTCTCATCCAGTCTGGTGGAATCCTGAAGCTGGATATGTTTTCTCAGAAGAGTTTCTGATGGCGCTGAGGTTCCAGGAGATGCTGGAGAACCAATTCTCTTCCCAGAATAACAACGATTTCAAGGACGCACCAAATGAGTTTGATGAAGCAACAACCGAGGAGATCAGTAGGCTCGAGGAATGGAGAGGTCTCGTTGAGGAGTACAAAAAATTGAGCGTAACCATGGAACAACTCAACTTAATTGAATACAACAAAGATAGAAAAGAAACAAAAGTCGAACAGGAGGAATGGAACGATGCCATCGAGGAATTTTACAACATACAAAGAGTTGAGGGGAGGCCTTGGCAGTGTTGTTTATTGCATTGCGAAACCAAATTCTGAGCCATCTGTTCTTCAAGAGTCCATGGATTTTTCTTGTGGGTTCTATTCATCAAGCAGAGAAAATCGTTTGTAAACATGAAAATCCAGTGGGCACTGCCCGAAGCATATTTTAATGTTGTGGTTCTCATGGTAGCTCTGATAGCTATTTTAAGACATGCCCAAATCAACGACATAGACTCAAAGCTCTGAGAATCTTGCATATGGTATGCCTAGATTGGAGTTGTGGTATATTGATTGTGTATATGATTGTGCGAACATGGTAGATACAAAAGGTGCACTAGTCCCCTATTGCAGTGACAAGGAAGAGGAACAAGAAGAAGAAGAAGACAATCATGATGTTGATGAAGATGATGATGAGGAGTACGTTTCTTACTACTTGCTTATACAAATGCTAGTGTTGATAGGAGTATACTGTTCTGGATCTTATTAGTTCATGCATGTACGTGATTGGTTTCGTGAAATTTTTACTATGCTGTATGGTTGTGTTGGTGGTCATTCAAGAGTCCTGAATTGGTGAGAGGGTGGGCAGAGGTTTTGTTCAGAATGAATTATAATGTCAGCTGACTGTGCTTAGTAGCCAGAAGGATCTAACAGTTAGAGTTTAGTAGGTATCCAGCCTKGTATGGGCAAATTCTTGGTTTTGATCACAGATAAATTGTAATAGGCAAGGAGAGAATTCCATTTGTTGAACCTGCTATCCTTGTATGATCTTACCACACTTTACAATGCACATTGCCCTTTGTCTCCTTAAAAATGTTGGTTTCCTCTTTGGTGATTCCATGCCCCCAGTTTGAATGGACTAGCCAGATGGAGGATGATCCTTGGCCTTATCTTAGCATGGGGTCATAGGATTAGCGGTGACTCCATGTTCCAACTTTTAAATATTTAATGGAGTTTATGATGGATGATCCCCTGCCTCATCCTGGGAAACGGTCTCAGGACTAAGAGTATTACATAGTACACAGTTTGAATTGCCTACTGATGAGAGAAACCCCTTCTCATCTCTAATGTTATAGCTGCAAGACTTTAACCCCCCTTTGTTGTTCTTATTAATGGAGTGCTTGGCAGTCTCATTGACTACTCTTGATTCATCAGTGAGAATCAAGATAATTTCATTCTTTCTTTCTGAGAGATTCCTCACCTAAATGTACTAAAATTGTTCGACATGACACCTTGAACATTGCAAGTACTAAGAGGAGAAGACAACTTTAATCACCATAAACATTGTTGAGTTCAGTGAGGCGAGCTGTAGTTTTGAATCGGAGAAAGAATTTTACAGCTTGTATTTCAAAGGGGTATCGGAAATGAGACCATGGGAATCAAAACTAGGACTCAACGCAACGACCATTGGCATCATCATTAGACAACCCATGGGGGAAATCTTATTAGAGATGCAGAAAAAACTAGAATACTATGTGGACGAAATCGTTGCCGAGCACTTGACATTGATAGAGGGTTTGATGGCAGCCTTGGAGCAGGGCGTGAATTGAATTCATGCTTTTATGGGTTCTGAAGTGTTGTATAATCAGATGGCCCAGGGAAGGAGCTTGGAGAACCAGTTGTTGTGGGCTGTTAGGGAACGAGTTCTCGATTACGTGCACAAGCTAGATGATTTTATGCTCACATTTAATGCTGACAGTGCTGATGGAAAAAATGTAATGTTTATGGCAAGGGAAACAATATATCCGAGTTCAATTCCAAGGAGTGTTGTAGCTTTGCATGCAGAGTATGATGAGGAGGATGAAGACGATGGAGTCTTGTCCTGTAGCCTGGGATAGAAGAGACAGAGAAGCTATAGGCAAGGCCGCTTCCATGCCCCCACTTGGTATATATCTTTCATTATCTCCTGTTTTCCCCATTGTTTGAAATATTTGACTGTAACTGTTAAGTCTCTTTATGTTATTTTACCCAACACCGTGACCAGGTTTCATTTTTATGGGTTGTTCTGGCACCTTGAGTAGTCATGGGATCACCGAGAAGTTGGGGTTGAACTTATGCCACAAAGAGTTCATGACCCTCCTCTTGTTCTCCTTAAGCCTAACCTTTTATTGTTGGTTGGGCTGTGGTCTAACGGTAAACCAACGAGAGTTTCTGTTTGGGTTTTATCTGGCAATCCCCAAAGGCATACATCATAGAAGTTTCTCCTGCCAAACAGGGGGTGATTTCTGTAAAAGAAATAAAAATTGCAAGTCCCTTTGGGTACAAAACTCCATGCAAAATCTACTTTAAAAATAGGCTATCTTCCACCGTTGAAGGGTGTCACAGGAAGCAACCCCTGGGGATTTTGAACCTGGATCATCATTGTTGCAAATACTCCAACTTGCTCTTAGACCACATCCCAACAGGTATTTGATTTAGACTAGGACATACTAATCCAAGGATACCACTGATTCCCTGCTCTTTTGTTTTTCTGTTAGTTGATAAGGCCATCAAACTCCTTTCTTATGCAAGATTCACTGTTGTTGGATTTCTTTTGGGTGGTATAGATCTGTTAATGCTATGGAATTTTTGTTATTCAAGCTTTGACCAGGAAAAACCTAGAGGAAGAATGGTTTACATTAATCATGTAAATTTGCAACTACACATCCCAGATGGCTTGTTAATATTTCAAAATCCCACCCAGTTTCAGTCTCGCTGATTTTTCAGTCAAATTTAAATGTTAAATTCAGTTTCAGCA
>ML799644.1:26356-40847 GCA_009831015.1 Picea engelmannii
AGAGAAGTTAGTAATGAACCGTCGATAAAAATTAATGCCACCCATAAATATCTTGAGTCCATAGCTAAGTGAGGCACTGGACACTGTGCAATAGATTGGAATTTAATGGGATCTGAGATAACACCCTCGAAAGAGACAACAAACCCTAAATATTGAATTGAAGGTTGCCCAAAAGAAGATTTACGACGTTTCACATGCAGTTTGTGAGTGCGCAATAAGTCTAGAATAGTGTGTACATGGCGCGAATGATCCTCCCAAGTCTTGCTAAATACCAATATATCATCCAAATAGATCACCATAATTTTTCGCAAATGTGATTTGAAAATATAATTGATTAACCTCATGAAAGTGGTAAAGGCATTTGTAAGACCGAAGGGCATCACCATCCATTCATAAAGCCAAAATTTGGTTTTGAAATTTGGCTTCCATGTGTCTGTTGTATTCATGCGAACCTGGTGATATCCTATTGTAAGATCCATTTTGGTAAAGAAGTGAGCACCCTTCAAATGATCTAGTAAATCATCAATGTGTGGTAAAGGTTAATTCTTCTTGACTATGGCGTTATTAAGAGCCTGATAGTTCATGAATAATGCCATTCCTTAGACTCCTTAGGATTGATGAAGGTAGGAGAGCCACAAGGGGAAGAACTCAGTTGGATTTGAACAGTATTAAGATGTTGTTGGAGATGGAATTCCACTTCCTCATCCTCGGGAGGAGCAAGGCGATAATATGGAGCATTGGTAAAAGTGGCTCTAGGAATAAGATCAATGGAATTTTCAATGGAAAAAATAGGGGGCAGTCTAATGGGAGAAGAAAATACATCTTCAAAGGATCTGAGGAAAGTGTCCATATCTGAAGGAAGGGCATGAGAGGGGTTTCCTGGTTTAAGAGGGCATACCAAACAAAGGGAAATGGACTTGTTGAGATTGATTTGATGAAAAAAGCATTGGCTGAAAATTAACGTAGGGGCTTTCAGAGAGGAAGAGGTGAGGACATAGGTACAACCATCTTTATGAAGATGATATTAATGATTGCAAGCATGGTATACAATGTGACAGAGTTCCTAATGGGGAATACCTAATAGCACATCTATGCAATCCAAAGAAGACACATTGCAAAGAAATATATCGCAGAAAGGGTCGATATAAAAACTAAGGGCACAATTGTTGTGGATAAATTAGTGAACGTGGACATAGACCAATATTCCTAGTCTGGGCACACAAAACTAGAACAAAATGAAATAGAATACAATATTTTCCTTAGGTTCAAAAGAAACATAAAATGTAGAAGTTCATACATTTTTAATCATTGTTTGTCCTCTCAAGTTGTAACTCCAAGTTCTCGATTAAATGTTTTGTAAAAGTAGAGATATGCAAGAGGAACAAACAAAATAGTGAAAGAAACCAATATCTATATATCTCAATGAACCTATGTAAATAGCCAAGGAAAAATACACATAAATATCATTAGAAATATTAGTTAGGAAAGGAAAATGTATCATTATATTAAATAATTAGAAAATAACTTACAACCGGTGCCTTGGCATTGACAAGCTCCTTCTAGTAGTTCAATGCTTCAATACCCTTATATCCTCCATCGATGACATCATCATCAATAGAGCACTTTAGAACAACTAAATCTCTTAGGGCCAAAGTGAGATTCACAAACTYTCAATTACAAATCTGGATCTATTGTCAATTCACCATAATTTCATTATTCCTCTATTCTTTCTTCATTTTTCCTTTGGAAGATTACTCTTTTATAGAGTAGAGAGGAATCCATGAAGAGGTTAGGATCTCACCAAATCAAGAGAGGTGGGTGAGATCCACACCGATCAGTAAACAACTCATCATCAAATCTTCTCTTCTAGAACCTTCAAGAATCTATTATTTTTCCCACGTACGAAATATTTTTGCACCCTTATATCTGAGAAAAAAATGACATTTTCGCACTTGGTAATGATGTAGATTGTGACAAGTAGAGTTGTCGCATCTTGCTAGAGTGAAACCAACAATAATTCTTTAATTTAGAGACTTGTTAGAGTTTCTTGTTTCCAAAATACTTCTTCCCAACTCTCCTTCCAAATTATTATGCTTTTAAGGTGTTAGAGAATAGACAATATAAGCAATTGCAACAAAATGTTGTGTAACAGAATGCCCCCCAAATTATGAAGTTAGAATGTTTGATAGTTGAAATACTTTTCCTGATGGGTATTGAAACAAAGAACACGCTAGTTGGAGATCTGTCAAAACACAAGGAAAATGTAGTACACAATATTTTATCATCATTGAGGTAAGCATCCCCATACTCAGAATATAAGAGACTATAAGAACAGATGTCAACCAATACATTCCAGATCCATGATTATCATTTACTAATGATATGGCCACTAAGAATACATCGTGGATCCATATTGCCATGATTTAATGAACTCATAGCCACCAGAATATACATTGTGGATCTATGAATTACGACAAGAAAATAGCCACAAATCAATACAATGTGGATCTATGTGACAACATTACTCTGAATACTTTGCATCAAAACCTAGGAAATTAAAATCAAAAGACAATCCCCTAGGGTCTTCACCTCATTCCTATTTTAGTAGTATGATTCTCACCATGTGAATACATGTTTTTGGAATCAAACATCGTAGAAAACACTTGATTACCAGTCATTGATGTATACCGTTAACAAGTGCGAGAGATATCACCATTGATGTTAATGACTCTCAAGGTACTTTAAGTACAATCCTTTGAATGTGAATTTATGAGTTGAATTTGAAAATTCAAAGAAATATTAGGATCAAAGGCCAATGAAAAAAACTCCTATCAAAAGAGAGAATACTTGCCATTAGGGCATGCAAGTTACTAGAGTAGTTTCTAAATCAGCTTCATGAATAATGATTTGGCATCGATAAGAAGTGATTTGTCGTAATAGGGCCTTGATGTATCCCCCATCAACGACATAAAACATGACTCAAAATAATTTCTAGTGATAATTCAGAATAATGTTTTAGGACTGACTTAGGGATGGCCAATGAGATCGGAATCTTAAATGAATGCAAAGAGGGGTGACACAATAGAAGGATTAGGTTGGTTTTTTATCAAACATTGACATAAAAAAGGTTTTTACAGCACTAACTTGATGAAGATCACAAGGTAAGATATAGATTTCCAAGACATGATCGACAGGAGACAAGAAAATTTCCCAACTTCGACACAAAATGGTAGAAGATTTCATGTTCGAGAGCGAATGTTGTCATGAGTATGAATTTAAAATATAGATTCCCTTCCCAATTTCCCCCCAACATGTTTGGTGAGTACCTCTTTATTTTTTTAATGAGATTGAGGAGGATAAAAAATGCTCATGTATAATCTCATCCTTCAGATAAGAACCTCAAAGTATGTTTAATGAACCCTAGGTAGGAGTGGTTTGGTCCCATGTGGGTCTTCCATTGTATATTTTATGAGTCTAGTGGAAGTAAACTAAGTGGTTTTTCATGGTTAGAGAGTTTTAAAAACACTTAAAGAAAACTACAAAAAGTCCTTTTTTTCATAAAGTTTAGTCTTCCAAGTCCGAAAAAGTATAAAATAATCCAGGAGAGAACTCTTCTAGCGAATACAGATGTACTCCTAGAGCATGCATTTTTCATATTTAGTCTAATGAGGCCAAAAAAGGGGTAAACTACCACTCAAAAGACGCCATTTAAAACCTTCTAACGAGTGTGAAAGGAAGCAAGTTCTCTTGGAAATATTTTTGTTTTTAATAGGGTTTCTAAAAGAGCTTAAAAATGTCCCTTTAGAATTTGTTTTTGAATTTTTGAAAGTTTTTTCCTCAAAAAATGATAAAAATAATACATCACCTTAGTTCCATGTTCTGTATGAATGTCCATGGTTGCACAAAATCAAACAAAAGTATTAATATCACTTGGAACTATACAAAAGTGTTTAATCATATGAAAATAATATGCCAAAGAATATTCTCTTAGGTCAAAAAGGGGCAGAACTCATTCATTTTTACCATTTTACCATTTAACCACTTGGAGTTGGAGAAATAGTCTATTTGTGCTGAATTTTCAAGTGTTGATTCCATATGATCTAGGAAACCAAATTGATCCAGGTGGATATCGGTGGCCACCCACCTTTTCCAACTGGCTTAGAATAGTTTTCTGGCAATTTTGGTAATTTACTATTTTTAGCAGTTTTTAACTTCTGGGGGCATTTAGAGGGCCCAAATGAAGGTTTTTTGGGATTGAGCTTCTAAATTATATTCAAAGGATTTAATTKATCCCTCAAATTGAATCTCATCAACGATACCTTTCCAACAAGCTATCGTGCGCCCCAAACAGAGATCGTATGCAAAAGTTATGACCCCGAGAAGTTGATGTACTAACTTACCCAAACGTGGACCACATGACTTTTGGTGCTTCATATCCTAGGGTTAGGTTTTTTGGATGTCTAGGGTTTGTGACATTCCAGTTTATTGTAAAAATGTCTTCAAATCTTGATTATAATCATCTACTTGTGAATGAGCATAGTCATCACATCTCTTCTCAGAGATAAGCCGCCACCATTCCAGCAAGCTCATTATCCGCTGCATTTTACAGTTTCAGCTTATTTCCTTATTGAATAGACAACCAATTTTAGTGTATCTTTGTTATTATGTGTTAGTAATATTTTAATAAACTGTATTCATTTTTTTTTGCTCATAAAATATGGATCAATGGTATCAGAGCGGTCTTCTCCTTGTTGTCTTAATGCATGTCCCTAACGAGGTCAGGGTACAAACAATTGAGTCTCGAGCTTGTTTCTCTTGAGGAAACAATATCTCACATGCCCAAGCAACCTCTCATGGAAGGAGAAAATAAATATGATGGGACAAGATATCCTTTCAGAATTTTTCTTGAGGAAGCCCTCATGCAACAGAGGAACTAGATGATGGATAGTTTCACGCAAATCCTTCAGCGACTACCAACAGGTGATGTATCTTCCCCAAGCGGAGGCGCCACCCCATTCAAGGTACAAATAAACTTCGATATTCCTATATTTGAAGGTCATATAGATGTAGATGTTGTAGGCAAGTGGTTGAATCTACTAGAAGGGTATTTTAATGTCCATAACTTTTTGAATAGAGAATAGATTACTTTTGTGCACCTCAAAGATGTTCCCCATGTCAAAGATTGGTGGGAAACTTTCTGTGCACAAAAGGAAATAGAGGATCCCTCATTATTTATAGTCACATCCACTTGGGAATACTTCATGGATTCTATTAAGGAAAAATACTACCCTGTTGGAAGTTATGACGACTTGTATACCAAATGGACCACACTGCGGCAAGAAAGATACCAAGCAGTGCGAGAGTTCACAAATATATTCCATACCTTGCGAACCAGGTCGGGTATCAAATATTCAGAGTTTAAATATGGTGCTCAAGTATTGTGGTGCTCCRCATAGATATATACAAACCAAAATGGAATTTATGGACATATCATCCTTGGGCGCGGCCTACYGATATGTTGTCAAAATCGAGCAGAAGCTTAAACAAAAGACATGGAAATTTTGGCCTGGGAACCCCTCAAATCAAAATCCAGGAAAGGGAGGCCCCAACCCACATAACAACGGACAAATAAAATATGGACTGTATCAAGACAAACAGTCCAAGCCACAAGAAAATAAGGACACCGAAAAGATGAAGAAAGATATCGGGAAGTGGTGCGACTTCCATAAGAGCCCTTGGCATAACACTATTGATTGTCGTTCAAAGTAGTAATTGGTGGTTGAAGTGAAAGCCTTTGAATCAGATGTAGGTTCTGACTCTGAGTCAAAACTATAAAGGTGAATACATATCATTAACGCGGAACCTAGTGCCATTGTTTCTACCACCAAGCTCTAGCCTGGCAAACCAGACAAGCTAGAAGAAGGTGAGCACCTCTTCCATTCATAGATGTGGGTGAAAGGCACTCTATTTCACTTCATCATTGATAGTTGTAGATAGAAGAACCTCATCTCAGCAGAGGTCGTCAAGCGGTTGGCCCTGCCAACAACGTCGTACCCACAACCCTACACCGTTATATGGATCCGCCAAGGAAGCAATCTTCACGTCAACCAATAGTGTCAACTGTTGTACGACATCAAGCCCTTCAAATATGAGGTATTGTGTGATGTTTCTCCTCTTGAAGTTTGTATTGTTATTTTGGGCCAACCTTATTTATGGAAACATCATGTTGTATATGAGTCTAGGTTTCGTAGTGTTATTATTACTTTGAATAGGAAATTGTACAGGATATCTGAGTCAGTCCCTCCTAGTGCTATTTACTTGATCTCTGCCAAGCAACGCAGGAAGGTCATCTCTCAGACTGGGAATTTTTTCTTCTTTGTGATTCTCTCTCAAAGTGAGCGAAAGATCGTAGCCACATCCAGGGCCCTGACAGTTGATCTCTCCACACAATAGAAGAAAGTGGATAAGGTCATGGAAGAATACTCAGATATCTTCTCTTCACCTACCGGGGTACCTCTACACTTCCATGTCAAGCATCCCATCAGTTTGAACCTAGGCGCACCACTACCCAATGGGCTAGTCTACCGCCACTCTCTGTTAGAAAAAAAGGAGATCAAGAGGTACCAAGAATTACACCACAAGGGGCACATCCGGCCCAGCTCATCGCCTTGTGGGAGCCCAATCATGTTGGCGCAGAAGAAAGATGGGACCCGACAACTTTGCATTTATTATCGTGCCATAAATAAAATCACAGTCCAAAACTGGTACCCAATTCCCTGAATCGACACTCCTTGATCAGCTCATGGGGGTCAAATACTTCAGTAAGATTGATCTAAATTCTGTCTACCACCAGGTCCGAATAGAATAGACATATGTATGGAAGACCGCCTTCAATTCAAAAGAAGGTCTTTTTGAGTGGTTGGTCATGCCCTTTGGTTTGAAAAATGCTCCAACAACTTTTATGAGGATGATGGATGATATCCTATGACCTTTCACCAATACTTTTGTAGTGGTGTACCTGGATGACATCCTCATCTACAACAATACTTGGGCAGAACACTTGCAGCATATTCAACAGGTTCTGCACACCCTCCGACAACACAAACTATATGAAAACTTGGAAAAATGCTCCTTCGGCATGGACATGGTCCATTACTTAGGCTACATTGTTGATCAGAATGGTGTGCATGTGGATCCAACCAAGATCCAGGTCATCCGTGACTGGCCATCCCCAACCACACTCACTGAACTTTAGAGCTTCTTGGGCCTTGCCAATTTCTATTGCAGGTTCGTGTTGGGATTCTCTCATATCGCATGGGCCCTCATCCAAGTAACCAGAGGTGGTGGTAAGGAAAAATATGTGCAGGGCCTATCCCAAAAATAATACTTTGAGGACTTGAAGAATTGTTTGTGCACATCCCCAGTACTTCCATTACCAGACCTACAACATCCCTTTGAGATCGAGATAGATGGTTCAGACTATGTTGTGGGCATCATTCTCACTCAACACAGCCACCCCGTGGAATATCAAAGTGAGACACTATCAAATGTTGTCCATAAGTACCCTACATACGACAAAGAAATGTACTCCATTGTGCAAGCCTGACTCCAGTGGAGATATTACATTCTTGGGAAGGAGAGAATCATCCACACTAATCACAATACACTACAGTTCATGCAGAATGACCGCCATAAAAATTCGTCCACAAACTTACAACAATTCCACCTCAACATCAAGTATAAAACATGAATTACCAATTGAGTTGTTTATTGCCTCAGTCGACCTCCAGTCATGACACTCACCATGGTGCTATAATATTGTGGCCATGAGACCTTTGGATGGCCTCACCTCTACGAGACAGACCCTGATTTCTCCACCACCTACCAAATGTTGGGTGTCAACTTAGTGGTCGCTAATTTCCATATTCACGAAGGGAGGTTGTGCCATCTGGGCCATCTTTGCGTTCCATCAAGTGATTGTGAAAAGATGATTTGTGAAGCTCACTACAATCGAGTGGTAGGACACTTTGGCATTGAAAATATAGTGGCAGTGTTGCAGAAACATTTTTACTGGCCAAAACGTCAACAGGATGTCTACAAGTATATCAAGTCCTGCACCACCTACACTATTTCCAAACCAACCAAAAATAAACAGGGCCTATACACCTCTCTTCCTACTCCTAAAATTCCATAGGAATCCATCTCAATGGACTACATGTTGGGATTCCCATCCACCAAGAGGGGAAATGACTATGTTTTTGTGGTTGTTGATTTCTTTTCCAAGATAGCGATTCTAGCTGCCTGCAAGAAGAAAATCACAGCAAAAGCCACTGCCAAGCTCTTCTTTGAACAAGTATGGGTACATTTTGGGGTCCCACAAACCATTATCTTAGACTATGATAGTCGATTCCTCAACACATTTTGGTCAAGCCTCTAGTCACTACTGGATACCAAGCTCACCAAATCCACTGCCTTCCACCCCTAGACAGATGGTCAAACTAAGGTCAACAATCGGATGATCGTACATATCCTGTGCATGTACAATTCAAAACAATCCTGCACATGGGATGAGAGTCTTCCATATCTCCAAAATAACTACAAATGAGCCCTACATAGATCAACTAGCAACATCCCCTTTCAGGTGGGGTTGAGACTCCAACTAGTGGGCCCCATGGATGTTGCACTACCCCTGGCGACCACCTCGACTGACTCATACCCTACTCCACCAGAAGTTGAAAAATCCACCTTGTTCATTGATTGGATCCAACACTTCCACCAACAAGTTCAGGATATTCTACAAAATTCTAATGCCAAGTACAAGCAGTGCCTTTATCAACATTGGGTGCCACATAAGTTTCAGGTGGGCCACAAAGTTTGGTTGCACTTGTAGAAAGAACGCCTTACAGGGCCCCATAGGAATATTCACCCACTCCATTATGGGTCATACACCATCACCAAGGCCATGAGTGAAAATTCATTTGAGTTCAACATTCCCCATTTCCTTGGCCTGCACCCAGTCTTCAATGTGGCTCTCCTTCGACCATATTTCCCACCATTATTGGACACCTTAGATATAGCAGAGAAGTTGACACCAATAGAGCTCAACCTTGAATTCATGCAACATGCATCCAATGATCATATTTTGGACACAAAGATCAAGGTTACTCGACAGCAAAGGAACTAGCTTTATCGAGTCATCAAAACAGGGAAACTCCTACACCAAGGCAAGTCGCTCACCCGGGGCCAAATTCAGCAGAAATTTCCTCATCTGATGGGAGAACTCAACACATGGAGACCATTTATTCCTAAGGAGGGAGGATTGATCCAGGTGGATATCTATGGCCACCCACCTTTTCCAACTAGCTCAAAATAGTTTTCTGACAATTTTGGTAATTTATTATTTTTGGCAGTTTTTAACTTCCAAGGCCATTTTGAGGGCCTAAATGAAGGTTTTTTTGAATCAAGCTTCAAAATTATTGTCAAATGATTTTATTGAGCACCCAAAATGAATCTCCTCAATGATACCTTTCCAATGAGCTATCGTGTGCACCAAATGGAGATCGTATGAAAAAGTTACGACCCTGGGAAGTTGATGTACTAACTTACCCAAATGGGGCCCACATGACTTTTGGTGCTTCCTCTCCTAGGGTTAGGTTTTTTGGATGTCAAGGGTTTTTGAAATTCCAGTGTATTGTAAAAATGCCTTCAGAGCCTCATTGTAATCACCTTCTTGTGAATGAGTGCAACCATCACATCTCTTCTCAAAGATAAGCCACCACCATTCCAACAAGCTTGTTATCCGCTGCATTTTACAGTTTCGGCTTATTTCCTTATTGAATAGAAAACCAATTTTACTGTAACTTGTCTAGTTCGCCAGGTTGGAGCTTGGTGGTAGAAACAATGGCACTAGGTTCCATGTCAATGATCTGTATTCCCCTTTCTAGTTTTGACTCAGAGTTAGAGCCTACATATGATTCAGAGGCTTTCACTTCAACCACCAATGACTACTTTGAACGACAATCAATAGTGCTATGCCAAGGGATCTTCTGGAAGTCGCACCACTTCCCAATATATTTCTTAGTCTTTCCGGTGTCCTTATTTTCTTGTGGCTTGGACTGGTTTTCTTGATACATTCCATATTTTCTCTGTCCTTTGTTATGTGGGTTGGGGCCTCCCTTTCCTGGATTTTGATGTGAGGGGTTCCCAGGCCCAAATTTCCATGTCTTTTGTTTGAGATTCTGCTCGATTTTGACAACATATTAGTAGGTTGTGCCCAAGGATCATATGTCCATAAATTCCATTTCGGTTTGTACATATATATGCGAAGCACCACAATACTTGAGCACCAGATGTTGCTCTGAATATTTGATACCCGACTTGGTTCACAAGGTATGGAATATATTTGTGAACTCTGGCACTACTTGGTCTCTTTCTTGCCGCAGTGTGGTCCATTTGGTATACAAGTTGTCATAACTTCTGACAGGGTAGTATTTTTCCTTAATAACATCCATGAAGGATTCCCAGTTGGCTGTGACTATAAATAATGAGGGTTCCTCTGTTTCCTTTTGCTCACAGAAGGTTTCCCACCAATCTTTGACATGGGAAACATCTTTGAGGTGCACAAAAGTAATCTATTCTTTATTGGAAAAGTTATGGACATAAAAATACCCTTCTAGTAGATTCAACCACTTGCCTACAACATCTACATCTATATGACATTCAAATATAGGAATATCGAAGTTTATTTGTACCTTGAATGGGGTGGCACCTCTGCTCGAGGAAGATGCATCACCTGTTGGTAGTCACCGAAGGATTTGCGTGAAACTATCCATCATCTCGTACCTCCGTTGCATGAGGGCTTCCTCAAGAAAAACTCTAAAAGGATATCTTGTCCCATCATCTTTATTTTCTCTTTCCATGAGAGGTTGCTTGGGTGTGTGAGATAATTTTTCCTTAAGAGAAACAAGCTCGAGACCCAATTGTTTGTACCCTGACCTCGTTAGGGACATGCATTAATACGACAAGGAGCAGACCGCTCTAATACCATTGATCTAGATTTTATGAGCAGAAAAAAATGAATACAGTTTATTAAAATATTATTAACACATAATAATAGAGATACACTAAAATTGGTTTTCTATTCAATAAGGAAATAAGATGAAACTGTAAAATGTAGCGGATAACAAGCTTGCTGGAATGGTGGCAGCTTATCTCTGAGAAGAGATGTGATGACTACACTCATTCACAAGTAGATGATTATAATCAAGATTTGAAGACATTTTTACAATAAAATGGAATGTCACAAACCCTAGACATCCAAAAAACCTAACCCTAGGAGATGAAGCGCCAAAAGTCATGTGGTCCACGTTTGGGTAAGTTAGTACATCAACTTCTCGGGGTTGTAACTTTTGCATACGATCTTCGTTTTGGGAGAACAATAGCTTGTTGGAAAGGTATTGTCGATGAGATTAAATTTGAGGGCTCAATTAAATCCTTTGAATATCATTTAGAATCTCAATCCAAAAAAACCTTCATTTGGGCCCTCTAAATGCCCCCAGAAGTTAAAAACTGCTAAAAATAGTAAATTACCAAAATTGCCAGAAAACTATTCTAAGCCAGTTGGAAAAGGTGGGTGGCCACTAATATCCACCTGGTTCAATTTGGTTGCCTGGATCGTCTAGAATCAACACTTGAAAATTCAGCACAAATAGACTATTTCTCCAACTCTAAGTGGTTAAATGGTAAAATGGTAAAAATGAATGAGTTATGCCCCTTTTTGACCTAAGAGAATATTCTCTGGCATATTATTTTCATATGATTAACCACTTTTGTATAGTTCCAAGTGATATTAATACTTTTGTTTGATTTTGTGCAACCATGGACATTCATACGGAACATGGAACTAAGGTGATGTATTGTTTTTATCGTTTTTTGAGGAAAAACTTTAAAAAATTCAAAAACAAATTCTAAAGGGACATTTTTAAGATCTTTTAGAAACCCTATTAAAAACAAAAATATTTCCAAGTGAACTTGCTTCCTTTCACACTCGTTAGAAGGTTTTAAAGGGCGTCTTTTGAGTGGTAGTTTACCCCTTTTTCGGCCTCATTAGACTAAATATGAAAAATGCATGCTCTAGGAGTACATCTGTATTCGCTAGAAGAGTTCTCTCCTGGATTATTTTATACTTTTTTGGACTTGGAAGACTAAACTTTACGAAAAAGGGACTTTTTGTAGTTTTCTTTAAGTGTTTTTCAAACTCTCTAACCATGAAAAACCACTTAGTTTACTTCCTCTGAATTCATAAAATATACAATGGAAGACCCACATGGGACCAAACCACTCCTACCTAGGGTTCGTTAAACATACTCCGAGGGACTTGTCTAAAGGATGAGCTTATACATGAGCATTTTTTATCCTCCTCAATCTCATTAAAAAATAAAGAGGTACTCACCAAACATGTTGGGGGGAAATTGGGAAGGGAATCTATATTTTAAATTCGTACTCATGACAATAGTCACTCTCGAACATGAAATCTTCTACCATTTTGTGTCGAAGTTGGGAAATTTGCTTGTCTCCTGTCAATCATGTCTTGGGAATCTATATCTTACCTTGTGATCTTCATCAAGTTGGTGTTGTAAAAACCTTTTTTATGTCAATGTTCGATAAAAAATAAACCTAAGACTTCTATTGCGTCACCCCTCTTTGCATTCATTTAAGCTTCTGATCTCATTGGCCATCCCTGAGTCAGTCCTAAAACATTATTCTGAATTATCACTAGAAATTATTTTGAGTCATGTTTTATGTCATTGATGGGGGTACATCAAGTCCCTATTACAACAAATCACTTCTTATCAACGCCAAATCATTATTCATGAAGCTGATTTAGACACTACACTATTAACTTGCATGCCCTAATGGCAAGTATCCTCTCTTTTGATAGGAGTTTTTTTCATTGACCTATGATCCTAATATTTCTTTGAATTTTCAAATTCAACTCATAAATTCACATTCAAAGGATTGTACTTAAAGTACCTTGAGAGTCATTAACATCAATGGTGATATTTCTTTCACTTGTTAATGGTATACATCAATGACTGGTAATCAAGTGTTTTCTACCGTGTTTGATTCCAAAAACATCTATTCACATGGTGAGAATCATACTACTAAAATAGGAATGAGGTGAGGACCCTGGGGGATTGTCTTTTGATTTTAATTTCCCAGGTTGTGATGCAAAGTATTCAGAGTAATGTTGTCACATAGATCCACATTGTATTGATTTGTGGCTATATTCTTGTCATAATTCATAGATCCACAATGTATATTCTGGTGGCTATGAGTTCATTAAATCATGGCGATATGGATCTGCGATGTATTCCTAGTGGCCATATCATTAGTAAATGATAATCATGGATCTGCAATGTATTGGTTGACATCCGTGCTTATAGTCTCTTATATTCTGAGTATGGGGATGCTTACCTCAATGATGATAAAATATTGTACTACATTTTCCTTGTGTTTTGACAGGTCTCCAACTGGCATGTTCTTTGTTTCAATACCCATCAGGAAAAGTATTTCAACTATCAAACTTTCTAACTTCATAATTTGGGGGGAATTCTGTTACACAACATTTTGTCGCAATTGCTTATATTGTCTATTCTCTGACACCTTAAAAGCATAATAATTTGGAAGGAGAGTTGGGAAGAAGTATTTTGGAAACAAGAAACTCTAACAAGTCTCTAAATTAAATAATTATTGTTGGTTTCACTCTAGCAAGATGCGACAACTCTACTTGTCACAATCTGCATCATTACCAAGTGTGACAATGTCATTTTTTTCTCAGATATAAGGGTGCAAAAATCTTTCATACGTGGGAAAAATAAGAGATTCACGAAGGTTCTAGAAGAGAATCTTTGAGGATGAGTTGTCTACCTATCGGTGTGGATCTCACCCACCTCTCTTGATTTGATGAGATCCTAACCTCTTCATTGATTCCTCTCTACTCTATAAAAGAGTAATCTTCCAAAGGAAAAATGAAGAAAGAATAGAGGAATAATGAAATTATGGTGAAGTGACAATAGATCCATATTTTTAATCGAGAGTTTGTGAATCTCACTTTGGCCCTAAGAGATTTAGTTGTGCTAAAGTGCTCTACTGGTGATGATGTCATCGATGGAGGATATGAGGGTATTGAAGCATTGAACTACTAGAAGGAGCTTGTCAATGCCAAGGCACCGGTTGTAAGTTATTTTCAAATTATTTAATATAATGATACATTTTCCTTTCCTGACTAAGATTTCTAATGATATTTGTGTGTATTTTTCCTTGGCTATTTACATAGGTTCATTGAGATATATAGATATTGGTTGCTTTCACTGTTTTGTTTGTTCCTCTTGCAGATCTCTACTTTTACAAAACATTTAATCGAGAACTTGGAGTTACAACTTGAGAGGACAAACAATGATTAAAAAGGTATGAACTTCTATATTTTATG
>ML799644.1:62281-77168 GCA_009831015.1 Picea engelmannii
TCGCAACCACCCCTGCCTCTACCTCAGGTGAGACTTCATTTGCTTCGTAGGTGTTGTCGAAAGGGTCGGTAGCTAGGGTTTTGTTGGTGTGTTGTTGTAGCATTGAACCCTAGGTCTTTCCGTGTGTCAACAAATGGTTCTGTTGTCGGAACTTGAAACTGTGATTGCTGGGAACTAAGAAGAAGAAGCTTTGTGAAAAGATTTGTCCTAAAATTATGAAATCACTATGCATGGATCTATGCCCTAGTGGGCAGTGATACACTTGATCTGAAAATCTTTGTGTTGAAGAAGGAAGGAGAGATATAAAGGAAAGAAGTCATATCTGTAAGAAAAGAGGTTGATACTGAAGAAAAGAAGTAAGATTTGTAAGCTCTATGCTCTGATAAAGGTAAGAATAGTTAAAAGTTCTTAGATTTGGAAGCTTTGTGCCCTAAAGAAGTAAAAGAAGTGAATTTTGTTGTTTATAACGTATGGATTTAGGTATGCTTGATAGATTTTGTCCTAGCTTGAAAACTAGGGAATTATTAGATGAAAGAACATTTTATATGAATAGATCTGATAAGAATAATGAAATATATGTTATACCTATGCATAGAAATAATTTTTGGACTAACCAATGGATGCAGGATCCTAGAAAGAAATTTTTGCAAGATAGCCATTATAACCCTAGAAAGCAGTACAAAAAAAGTTGGGGATCATTGAAGAGAAAGAGAGGATTTACTCTTTGTTACAGTTGCAGAAGACCAGGACATCTTTCTAAGGAATTCCCTGGGATAAACCCTAGTTGCCTATGTTGTAAGGCTATGGACCATGAAGTACTGGATTTCCCTAGAATGATTACTAGACTTGAAAATCTGAATATGGAGCAAGCAAACCATGTAGGAGATCAAGAGACTAAGATTGTATAAGAACCATGGAAAGAATCAGAGATTATGTTACAGAAAATGAAAGAAACCCTGGATGAATGTAAAGATGTTAGTTTGTCAGAGATCTTCAAAGAAAAGGAGAAAATCGAAGTAAGAATAGGAGACTTTGACATTGACTGTGCTCTGGATGAGGGAACACAGATGAACATTATGACATAAAGTACTTGGGAAACCCTAGAAAGTCATGCTATGGTTCCTTCACTAGGAAAAATAGGGTTATTTAAAGGAAAAATGGTAACCTTATGTGGCAGGATTACCCAGATAGCTATGAGTACCCATGGAGCTTCAATAGAGGAATACTTCGAAGTTATTAAATTTATTGAGGACTATGCTCCATTTCCATCTTTTTTAGGCAAGATATGGATTGAAGAAGAACAGATTCAGAGAAAAGAAGAAAAGGAAGCCCTAGAATAGAAGAAGCAAGAACTTGTGGAATTTATAACTAGAAGGATCGCCTACTTGATGCAAGAACAAGATAACAGATCTAAGCTATTGAACACCAGTGAATTGGATGTCGAAGCTATAAGAGCTTTAGAGGAACCACAGAAGACCGAAATACCTAATCCATATGATGAAGGAGTATTAACCTTGGATCTGAAGAAAGAATCTCAACATCACGAAGTGACTATGTTGAGAGAAGATAAGAATCAAAAAGGAAAAAGGATGATCAAGACGAAGCTCACTGGGAAGAAGGCTAGGAAGTTAAGTAAGAAGAGAACCAATATTTAAAAGTTATAGAAGATTCCAGAGGAAACTTTGCAGAAGGAAAAATCACAGGAATTGAGCTTCGTCGGGATATCAGAACATCGACATATGGCACTTCGTCATTGCAAAGAAATATAGCCATTGGACTGATATAACCATTCGACTTCCACCCTGAATAGACATAAAGCATTAAAGGATCACCACCAGATTGTTGGACCATGCCATAACGGATGGATAGACGTTCACGAAAGCTTAATACCCATTGCAAGCAGATCGTTGACTAATTTCCTATTTAGCTCATCATGCCATGCCCAAAGAACACTTTTTCCAACTGAAAATTCGAAGCCTGTAGAACTAGTGATTGTCTACATTGATCATTGCAAGCAGATTGTTCATCCTAGTGTAGTATTTTGAGATCATCGTGACCCTGATTATCTTTCCCAATTGGGTATGTCTGACAAGCTCACCGCACTTGAGGAATCTGTTATAGAGGTCCTTCTCGATTTAATGATTGAGAGAGTCATGTCGGAAATAAGAATGTCCACTATATTCCAAGAATCATCGATGGGAGGAGTGAAAGCCTCCTCGTCGACTGCCTGAGAAGGAACATGTCGAGCTAGTGCAGAGAGAATAACTAAGCATAAGGATGACATAGCCAATGCAAAGTTAGTGCCATCCATCCTACCAGCTTACATACCCTCTCTGAGCGGTGAGATTAACAGGGACAATGTCACTAGATAATTTTAATACACCCTAGTCACTACATATTTACCGAAAGGAGTATGCACCTATCGTGCAGATCAAGACAAGGTTACAGCGTTGAAGTTTTGCGACTTCAACCTGGGGGACCATAAAATTTACAGCATGCTCACCCCGTATAAGTACTTGATGAGAACTAAGGGAAACAATTTGAAGCTCATTCCTTAGCAATGGATGATGAACCTCACGTAGTCTACATTTCTCAACGTTATGAAAATAGCGCACTTCGGTAGACACCAGAAGGTGAATTCTTATGTAAAATTGATACTAGAAAGTTACCATGGAGGATACCTAGGGTTATACCATCAAATAACTGTTTATCCGATGCTGATAAATAGGATCATCAGACTTAGCATGCAGGGCCCTGATCCCCATGAGTGTTATCCTAGAAAGACCGCAAACCACACTCTTGTGAAGAAGATCAAAGAAGACTATGGCGATGTTGAGAAAGGCACGAGAGGCTACAAGGTAGCTTCTATTGAAAGTGGAATTGTGCACCTCGCATGCCAACTGATCAGAGGGAAGTTGGTACACAAGAATCGAAAAACAAAAGTATTTGGCTTTGTAGTTGACCTCGTAGTAAAGTGCGCAGAGGGACTACAGATGAACTAGGTGAAGTTCCTGGTGAATCAACTGGTGATTGACTGCAGAGAAGCCTAGGATCAGGGGCATGAATTCCATTTTAGCTGGCTCCTGATGCTGATCCCTTTTTTTGCATGGGAGCTACCAAAAGTTACAACCTTCCCGGACCTTGACCCCTTTGAACCACTAGCCGCAAAGTTCAGTACATTATGGTAATCAAATGTCATTTTCCACGCTTACTATAACCAACTGAAAGAAGCCATAAGGAGTGAACCTCACATAACCCAGAACAATTTATAGATATTTCTACCTCTGATAAAGTTTAGCACGAACCGTCACTTTATATACCTAACCCCATGCATTGATGAGCACCAGGAACAACTTCAGTCCTATTATAAGCTGACAGAAGAAGACCTGGAAGAGATCACCAAGGAATGGTCGGTAGACCTCCTTGTTCCAATAGACCCCACAGAAATGTCTGACATCGACAGCCCCAGAACTGCACAGGATACACTTGGGCCCAGTGAGACAAAGAAAGAAAAAAATAACGAAGAAGACTGAAGAAGTCCAAGATGTTAACAGCCTATCTATAAGGATGACTTCCATTACACTAGATGAAGAAGGTGATGATGAAGAAGGTACAAAAACTAAATAATAGAAAGTTGAAGTACCATCTCCTAGGGACGAAGAAGACTCATCAAAGAAAAGGAAGGTCTCACCTCTGAAATCTTACACCAGAAAGAAACCAAGAACCCCTATAACCAAGATGCGAACTGCCCTCACGTTTGATGAATTTGATTTCATTGTTGCAGCAGTCAATGATGCTTCAAATAAAATCATAGAGAAGAAGGAGGCGAAGCAGGAACAAATGTATAGCCAAACTGAGATTGTGCTCCAAGGAGTACAACAAGTACTCCAGTCTAGCCAAGCAATCTCTATTGCACCTCTGCCAGAAGGAACAATAGAAGTGGGATATGAATCACTTCAGCTCTACAATATTGTTGACACATTCAAAGTATGCCTTCGACATGCTCAGGAAGAAAAAGCGTAGGCCACCCAGGCCCTAGGGAGAGCATAGGAATAAATTATTCAACAATGCCAAGTCGTGCAACAAGAAAAGAATGCTCTCCAAGAAAAAATTGAAGAAGACAGAGCGAAGATCCAAAAAGAGAAAGAGAAGCTACTCACAAAGTAGATAGGTATTGAAGAAGTAGTCAACAAAGAACTTCACTCTGTGACTGGATTAGAGAAGAAGGCCGAGGAGCCCATAGAGTGCCAAGTGATGAAGCTGGTTGAAGTTATTTAGCAACGTCAACAAAGGGTCATGGAATTAGAGCTTCAAACCATACCACAGACTCCATAAGAAGTGTGTGACCAATGATAATTGAATGCTCAGAGTGTAGTTGAGAGGATTAAAACACTTGTTGCATAATGTAAACAACTAAGTAGCAGAAGTGCACATATATATGAACAACTATCTAAAGACCCAGAGTTGAATAAACTAGAGTCCCAACTCCAGGAAGCAAAGTAGCACACAGATACAGTATAAGCATAGCTCAATCTCTTGTCACCCATCAAAAGGATGAAGAGATCCCTGGAATAGTGCACTGCCCAACAAATCGTTCTTACCATGAAGAAAAGAGTGATGGAAGTCACCCAGAAACTCCAGCTGAGCCATGAGGAGGCCTACCTATTATTTGAAGAAATTGAAGGCCAAGGAACACTACTAGAACAAGTAGTTGTTACAGTAGAGAAAAAACTGGAATGACCTATCAGCGAAGAGGTTTCTCAGGAATTCACTAAGCAAGAAGCATTAGGATAGAGACAAGTCAAAGCAGCTCGAGCCAAGCTCGAGACCTTTGAGGAAAAATTTCCAAGACCTGAGTGAATTGGGACGAGTCATAGGTGAGTGTTGGGGGCATGTTGGCCCTGACCAAGTTTTTAGGAACATTTGGTCATATTTGACCATTTTTGGGACTTCGTGATGCAGGAGCATCACAAATATCAAGAGAGCATGGAGCAAGTGCAATGTATTTTTGAGCACATGATAAATTGCTTGAAAATCTTTTTGAATTTGATGCGCCAAATATTTAATGAAGCCATTTATGAAGGAGAGACTTTGTATATTGTATTGGACCTTGAGCGATTCGCTCTCATCCTTAGTAGATAGGAGGCATTTAAAATAGTTAATGCAGGTAGATAGACTTGAATTCATAGATTAGACAGTTTTAGAAAGGAGGAGGGAAAAAGGATATAGACACCCTCATTGTACATCGTAGGATAAGCATGATTATTAGAGCATGAAGAGCACAGGAGAATAGCAGAGAGCTGTAGAGGAACATCCATGTATAGATCTTGAATTAATAGAAGAAGTTGATTCAAATCCATGGTTTTGTGTCTGTTCTTTGTGTGTTGATGTTAAATGATGTGCTTATGAGTGTTTGTTTTCCTATTATGCATTTTCTTTATTGTTGTGTATGTGATTTCATGTTTGAGTTTGAAATATGAGGGGAAGAAGGAATGAGTTTCAATTGTTTCTCTATCTGAGTGAGGATTCCTGGAAGGAGTGCAGTCGAAAACATCCTCAAGGTGTGCGTTGACAGAGGCTTGGGTAGTTTAACTCTTGTTCTCATTCACCCAGAAGTGAATTTGGGTTACTAGAGTCGTGCCAGGAGGGCGCGGGCTAAGGGTGAGTCTCAGTTGAGAAGATAAGCAGAAGTTTGAAGGAATGCTACTACAGGTGTGCACAGGGTCGAAGAAACCCAAACACTTGAAGTGTTTGTAGATTGCCGCAAGGAATGCGTGCAAAGGGTTCTCTTTTTCTAAGAGAATGAGAAGTTGGATAAAGATCAAGAGGGATAAAACCTTCAAAACTAGTGTGGCAGGATTTCACGTAGGAGGACGAGTGAACGCAGAGGAACATTTGGTTATTTTCAAGAAATCCTCAAGGAGGAAGAAATTGACGGTCAGGATCTCGTGTAGGGGATTCATGATAAATCCGCCAGCCGTTAGATCCAACAGAGTAACGAGGAGGTTATGACCACACCAGGAGGTTAATCTTGGGAGGATCGTGAGTCGTAGGATCATTGTTGGGTTTCCCGTCAGTCGTTCGATCAGGCAAGAGTTGCTTGGGGGTTAAGTCCTAGTGAGCAGAGGAAAGTCCCAGAGAGGCATCAGGATATTGGAGCATCAGGTTTTCAGAAGTCCATAGATTCGAGACCTTTTCAAGTCTCAAAACCCCAAGAAGAAGTCCTAGCCATGGATCTCAAGGTGGACATGTGTCAGAAGATCCGAGAAGAGTCGGGGTTCGACATTTCGGGAATCCTGGAGACAAAGAAATTGTTACATCAGGAATTGCGATCTCGTGATGTCCGTAAAGGAGATGAGGAGATAGTGACATGGAAGGGTCAATCCTCACGTGCATCAGGAATCGGTGTTTTGTGATTCTTGGAAATCATAGTAGTAGGAATCAAGAAACTGTGAAACGTGATTTCCCGACAGGCTAAAAGAGTGGGGGCCACAGGAGTCAGCGTGGAGGACAAGTGGTGTACCATATTGGGGTTTGGGAAAAGGTAATTCCTAAAAACCTTGGTATTAGGATTCGCGATCCCATGAAGTCCGAAGTCCCGACAGGGAGTCCTCTATCGATGTTTGAGTCATTGGGATATCGGGGATTCCGGTGACAAGTTGTTTATGCATTTTGGAATCGCGAATTGTGAAACCCCGATGGGAATATGACTGCGGTCATATAAGGAGCATTCGCATGGACTGAAGGCTAGCCAGGAGGGGATAAAGAAGAAAGAGAAGTGTTTTGACATATCGGGATTCAGGGTTTGATAAAGGGAAGTGTTTGAAACATCGCGAGTGTCGAAATCACGATAGGAGAAACTCCGATAGGGACACGAAGGTCATCATTGACTAGCATCAGGGTTCGGGGTTTTGAGAATCCAAAAACACTCGACCACAAGACTTGCGAAATCGTGAAGTTCGATTTCTCGATCGTTAAGGGAGATCTGTAGGAGTATTGTTGTGGGTGTGGAAAATTCCCGATAGGGAATTAGAAGAGCTTTTCAGTTCTTCGGGCCAAGGAAGGAGAAGGTCCTGTGAGCAGACATACCTGAGGGCTCGACTATGTCAAGTGGTATCAAGGATGATTTCTTGTCTGTATATTTTAGGCAAGAGAAGAAGGGGATAAGAGAGTACTCTGATACACGTCAAAGTGGTATCAGAGCTGATTTCTTGTCTGTATATTTCAGGCAAGAGAGGCAAGAGATAAAAGAGCACTCTGATACACGTCAAGTGGTATCAGAGCAATAAAATTTCTTTTCTTTCTGTAGAGAGAAGAAGGAAATTCACCATGTCGCCCAGGAGAAGGGACGCCCAGTCACCCGATCCAGAGGATAGGGAAATATCGCGACGAAGAGGCAGGAAGATGGCAGATCCAGCCATAGAAAGACAAATGCATGATCTCCGAGCTAGACTCGAAGATATGGAGACAGCACAAAGACGCATAGCCAGTGTGGGGGATCTTAGCGATTCATAGGATGAATTTGAAGCTGAACATGGGGAAGAAGTTGCAGTTGAGGATGCATCCAATGAACATCTAATCAAAGCTATTGCACGGATGGGTTCAAAAACAAAGATGGACATTCCATTTTATGAGGGGAATCTGGATGCGGAAGAGCTTATAGATTGGATTAGAGCTCTGGATACATACTTCGATTATGAAGATGTCGAAGAGGATAAGAAAGTCAGGCATGCTGTCATGAGATTGAAGGGACACGCAGCATTATGGTGGGACGAGCTACAAGCAGATAGACGTTGCAAGGGCAAGAAAAAATTAAAAGTTGGGATCAAATGATTACAAAGATGAAGGCAAAGTTCATCCCCTAAGATTATCAAATCACTCTGTTTAGGAGGATGCAGAACCTGAGATAGAAGTTGATGACAGTAAAAGAATACACGGAGGAATTCTATCGACTGAACATCGGGGCAGGTCATCGAGAGAGCGATGATGAGAAAGTTGCCAGGTTTATGAATGGCCTAAGATACGATATCCAGGACGAGATGAGTATGGAAACCATCCGAATGATGGAGGATGCCTATCAAATAGATTTGAAGGCTGAAGAGAAGTTGAGCCGTAAGCAAGGTCAGCGAGGTCGAGGCAGGAGTCAGCCCAAAGCCAAATCGGTTTCCCAAGATAAATACCAGAAGCCCAAGGACGACTGGAAAAATTCTCAGACTAGAACTGAGAGATGTGGAAGTTCACAGCAAGGCCAACATGTTGAACAAAGAGGTCAGTGTATAGGGCAGAGTGGAAGATACGCTGATAATAACATGTTTCCTCGTACCATAGGTAGAGGAAGAGGAAGAGGTGGAGTAATCACATGCTTCACGTGTGGAAAAAATGGGCACAAGTCATTCTTCTGTCTAGATAAAAAGAAGGATGGAGGAGAAGCTCATATCACCGAGGCAGAGAGGTGAGATGTTGAAGTGGAAGATGCAGAAGGCAGAAGGTCATTGATGATGCGTAAGGTTCTCTTAACACCCAAGAAAGAGGTGGAGGACTCAGCTCAAAGAAATAGACTTTTCAGAACTCCTTGCAAAACCAAGGACAGGGTATGCAAGGTTATTGTGGACAGCGGTAGCACAGATAATCTCATTTCAACCAAGATGGTAGAGAATTTGGAGCTGGAGATGAATGATCACTCGAGTCCATACAAAGTTTCTTGGCTACATAAGGGACATCAGGTAAATGTAACTAAACAATGTTTAGTTGAATTCAAAATAGGAGGATATAATGATAAAATACTCTGTGATGTTATTCCTATGGATGTATGTCATTTATTGCTGGGCAGACCATGGAAATATGACAGAAACGTAATTCATGATGGGAAGATAAATACATATACTCTAGAGAAAAATGGGAGAACACACATGTTGCTTCCAATAAAAGATAAGGAGGTAAAACTAGAGGGGAGAAATACAATACTTCTCATGAGTGGGAAGGAGCTTCTTACGGAGGTGAAGAACAAAGAAGATCCACAATTCTTTGTGGTCAGGAAACCAAGGATCATTTTGACTAGCACGAGAGTAGACAATTTTCCAGGAGAAATTCAGGAACTACTGGAAGAGTTCGCTGACATCATGGTGGACGAATTACCTCGTTCATTACCACCGATGAGGAGTGTGATTCATCATATAGACCTCATACCATGAGCTAGTTTTCTGAATAAAGCTGCATACCGGTTGACGCTGCAAGAAAATGAAGAGTTCAAGAAGCAGGTCTAGGAGCTGCTGGACAAAGGATTGGTCAAGGAAAGTTTGAGCCTGTGTGCCATTCCAATGGTACTCATTCCAAAAAGAGATGGAGGTTGGAGAATGTGTACCGACTCAAGAGCCATCAATAAGATAACTATCAGGTATAGATTTCCATTACCAAGAATGGATGATTTAATGGATTGCTTAAGTGGAGCAATTTTTTTTTCAAAGATTGATTTGAAGAGTGGATATCACCAGATTCACATGAGAGAAGGTGATGAATGGAAAATAGCATTCAAGACAAACAAAGGTTTGTATGAATGGATTGTCATGTTGTTTGGCTTGACAAATGTGTCGAGTACCTTTATGAGGTTAATGAATGAAGTCCTGAGGGAATTCATCGGGACGTTTGTCATTGTGTATCTGGATGACATATTAATTTTCAGCAAAACAATCGCAGAACATATGAAGCATTTAGCTACAGTAATGAGGAAGCTACAGTAGGAGAAGTTGTTGATTAACATGAGGAAATATTCATTTATGAAGAAATAACTCATTTACTTGGGATTTATTATATCTGCGAATGAATTGAAGATGGATCCAGATAAGCTGGAGGTAATTAAAAATTGGCCATCACCGAGAAATATTTTTGAGGTGAGGAGTTTTCATGGTTTGGCTAGTTTCTACCAAAAATTCATTAAGAATTTCAGTGGGATTAGCACAACGATGATGGATACAGTCAATAAAAGACATAAATATTTTCACTGGATTGAAGAGGCGGAGGAAAGTTTCAAATTGTTGAAACGGAAGATCATGGAACAATCGGTTCTGGTGTTGCCGGATTTTCAAAAGATGTTTCAGGTAAAATGTGATGCAAGCAGATTTTCCATAGGAGCAGTCTTGAGTCAGGAGGATAGACCAATTGCATATTTCAATGAGAAGTTGAATGAGGCAAAAGAAAATTACTCCACGTATGATAGGGAATTCTATGCCATCATACAAGCATTGAAAAAATGGAGGCACTATTTGATTCCAAAGGAATTTTATTTGTATAGTGATAACCATGCATTGCAATTTGTGACTCAACAGGAGAAGTTGAATCAGAGGCATGTTAAGTGGGTCGAATACATGAAGAATTTCACTTTTGTAATTAAGCATATTTCGGGTACTGCTAACAAAGTGGTTGATGCTTTGAGCATGAAATGTTTGCTGATGCAGGAGTTCAAAGTTAGAACATTAGGCTTTGATGATCTCAGGGATATGTATGTAGATGATCAGGATTTTAGAGAAGCCTACGAAGCCACTGAGAATCCAGTTCTCAGAGACAGAAGTCAGTGGATAGACTACGTGATTCAGGAAGGATTGTTGTTCAAGGGCAATCAATTGTGTATTCCAAATTGCTCCATGAGGGAGAATCTGTTGAAGAAAAAACACAGCGGAGGATTGGTCGGGCACTTCGGTCATGATAAGAGATTTGCGAAGCTGAGCGAGTCATACTTTTGGCCAGGGATGCGGTCAGAGGTCAAGCGGTTTGTAAACAGATGCAGAATTTGCCAACATTCAAAGGGAAGAAAGCAGAATCCAGGATTCTATCAACCATTACCCATACCCGAGAGGTCGTGGGATGAAATCAACATGGATTTCGTATTGGGATTGCCAAGGATGCAAAGAGGATTTGATTCTCTCTTTGTGGTAGTGGATAGGTTTTCTAAGATGGCACATTTTATCCCATGCCAGAAAACAAGTGATGTGACTCACATCGCAAATCTATTTTTCAAAGAGGTCGTTCGACTTCACGGCTTACCCAGAAGTATAGATTTGGACAGAGATACAAAGTTCGTGGGACATTTCTGGAGGAAACTGTGGAATAATATGGGGACTAACTTGATGTTTAGTTATGCCTATCATCCTCAGACAACTGGGCAAACAGAAGTGGTGAACAAAAGTCTGGGAGACTTGCTGAGAAGTTTGGTGACAGAGCACCATAGCCAGTGGGATAGTATATTACCACAAACAGAGTTCGCATATAATGACTCAGTGAACAGGAGCACAGGCCAAATTTCATTTCATATTGTGTATGGCACATAGCTGAGAGGATTTTTTGAATTGAGAGATTTAGAATAGACTACGACTAGGAGTGCAAGTGTCGAAGATTTCGCAGAGGCGATGAAAGAACTTCAAAGCCAGGTGAAGCAACGACTACTAGATTCAAGTCGCGAATATAAGCACAGAGCCGACCAACAAAAGAGACAACTTCAGTTTGAGGTTGGTGAATTAGTTCTAGAGCACTTGAGGAAAGAAAGGTTCTCGAGGGGAACATATAATAAATTGAAAATGAAGAAAATCGGGCCATGTAAGGTCTTGAAGAAATTGGGGGAAAATTCTTATGAGATCAAGTTACCGAATGGGATCGGAATATCTCCAATATTCAACATCTCAAATTTATACGCATATAAAGATGAGGAAGAAGGAACAAGTGATAAACAACCAGAGGTTCAGTGGTAGAAGCAGATGCCAGTTGCAGAGAAGCCACAGATGGAACAGATACTGGATAAATGAGTCAGTAAGAAGACCAGGAGGAAAGAATACTATGAGTATCTCGTCAAATGGAAGGGACATCCAGTGGAAGATGCCAGCTGGGAGAATGAAGAAGAAATATAGAAGCATGGATATACCATGCAGGAGCTCATGGAAAGGAGCGCATGAAAATTTTCAAGCGAGGGAGTATGATGCAGGAGCATCGCAAATATCAAGCGAGCGTGGAGAAAGCGCAATGTATTTTTGAGCACATGATAAATTGCTTGAAAATATTTTTGAATTTGATGTGCCAAATCTTTAATGAATCCATTTATGAAGGAGTGCCTTTGTATATTGTATTGGACCTTGAGTGATTCGCTCTCGTCCTTAGTAGATAGGAGGCATTTAATATAGTTAATGCAGGTAGATAGACTTGAATTCATAGATTAGACAGTTTTAGAAAGGAGGAGGGAAAAAGGATATAGACACCCTGATTGTACATTGTAGGATAAGCATGATTATTAGAGCAGGAAGAGCACAGGAGAATAGCAGAGAGTTGTAGAGGAACATCCATGTATAGATCTTGAATTAATAGAAGAAGTTGATTCAAATCCATGGTTTTGTGTCTGTTCTCTGTGTGTTGATGTTAAATGATGTGCTCATGAGTGTTTTATTTCCTGTTATGCATTTTCTTTATTGTTATGTATGTGATTTCATGTTTGAGTTTGAAATATGAGGGGAAGAAGCAATGAGTTTCAATTGTTTCTCTATCTGAGTGAGGATTCCTGCAAGGAGTGAAGTCGAAAACGTCTGCAAGGTGTGCGTTGACGGAGGCTCAGGTAGTTTAACTCTTGTTCTCATTCACTCAGAAGTGAATTTGGGTTACTAGAGCCATGCCAGGAGGGCGCTGGATAAGGGTGAGTCTCAGTTGAGAAGCTGAGTAGAAGTTTGAAGGACTGCTGCTATAGGTGTGCGCAGGGTCAAAGAAACCCAAACACTTGAAGTGTTTGCAGATTGCTGCAAGGAAGGCATGCAAAGGGTTCTCTTTTTGTAAGAGACTGAGAAGTTGGAGAAAGATCAAGAGGGATAAAACCTTCATAACTAGTGTGGTAGGATTTCATGCAGGAGGATGCGTGAGCACAGAGGAACACCTGGTTATTTTCTAGAAATCCTCAAGGAGGAAGAAATTGATGGTCAGGATCTCATGGAGGGGATTTGTGATAAATCTGCCAGTCATCAGATCCAACAAAGTAACGAGGAGGTTACGACCACACCATGAGGTTAAGCTTGGGAGGATCGTGAGTCGTAGGATTGTTGTTGGGTTGCCTGTCAGTCGTTCCATCATGCAGGAGTTGCTCAGGGTTTAAGTCCCAGTGAGCAGAGGAAAGTCCTGGAGAGGCATCGAGATATTGGAGCATTGGGGTTTCAGAAGTCCAGAGATTCGAGACCTTTCAAGTCTCGAAACCCAGAGAAGAAGTCCTAGCCGTGGATCTCAGGGTGGAAACACGTCAGAAGATCCGAGAAGAGTCGGGGTTCAGCATTTCAAGAATCCTGAGGACAAAGAAATCGTTACATCAGGAATAGCGATCTCGCGATGTCTGAAAAGGCGATGAGGAGATAGTGACGTGGAAGGGTCAATCCTCACGTGCATCGGGAATTGGTGTTTTGTGATTCTTGGAAATCATAGCAACAGGAATCGTGAAACTACGAAACGTGATTTCCCGATAGGATAAAAGAGTGGGGGCCACAGGAGTCGGCATGGAGGACAGGTGGCGTACCATATCAAGGTTTGGGAAAAGGTAAGTCCTAAAAAACTTGGTATTAGGATTCATGATCCCGCGAAGTCCGAAGTCCCGACAGGGAGTCGTCTATCGGTGTTTAAGTGATTGGGATATCGGGGATTCCGGTGACAAGTTGTTTATGCATTTTGGAATCGCGAACCATGAAACCCTGATGGGAATATGACTGCGGTCATATAAGGAGAGGTGGCATGGACTGAAGTCTAGACAGGAGGGGCTAAAGAAGAAGGAGAAGTGTTTTGACATATCAGTATTTGGGGTTTGGTAAAGCAAAGTGTTTGAAACATCGCGAGTGCCGAAATCCCGATAGGAGAAACTCTGATAGGGATGTGAAGGTCAGCGTTGACTAGCATCGGGGTTCAAGGTTTTGAGAATCCAAAAAGACTCGACCACAAGACTCGCGAAATAGTGAAGTCTGATTTCCCGATCGTTAAGGGAGATCTTTAGGAGTATTGTTGTGGGTGTGGAAAATTCTCGATAGGGAATTAGAAGAGCTTTTCAGTTCTTCGGGCCAAGGAAGGAGAAGGTCCTATGAGTGGACGTGCCTGAGGGCTCAACTGCGTCACTTTGACAACTTATCAATGATGGAGCTCAACGTGAAGCAGAAATCGTGGAAGCTAGACCCCTTTTTGGGTCCTTTTTGGGTTTTGGGGGATAATGGAATGGGTTTGGGATGTCGGCCCATGGGTTTACCCATGTTTAGGCCTATTTTTTATGTATATATAGATGTCTAGCCCATATATAGAAGGAGAGGATGATATATCTATGTGATGTAGGATAAGTGCCAAGGGTTGAATCTGTGTGATCAAGGCTTTGTGAATTTTGTGTAAGTCTTGTAGAGCCGAGTGCAAGTCCCTGTGAGAGACTGTCGAAGGCTTTGTGTTGTAGTGCAAGGAAGAAGGATCTAGCGAGTTGCGAAGATCTTTTTTCCTATGCGAAGAGGGATTTGGATGGCTCTGTGCTATAACCTGATTAACTGAAGCTAATAAAGAAGAAGAGTTTGTGGACGTAACCCTAGGGTGGGGGTGAACCATGGTAAATATGTGTGTTGTGCTCTGTGCCTCAACCTGATGTGTTTGTCTCTTCCTTTGCTAAGTGCTTTGATGTGTTTAGATAGATCTATTTATGCTTTGTTCTTCTGAGATATGAATGAATATTATATATGGTATGTAATATGATGAGTGCTTGATCTGCTAGATCTAATCTATCTTGTTGTGGCTAAGTGTTGAATTATCTTATATCTAAGTACATACTGCGATGCTCTGTGCTATCTATGAAGTATCATGAGGGTTGAATATTGATGAATAATCTATGTTAGGTGATTGATAAGTGTTATAA
>ML799644.1:102663-124815 GCA_009831015.1 Picea engelmannii
CTTGTCATGAGAAAATGAATTCACTGATAGTCTTACACAACTTTGATTGTCACAATGAATCAACGTAGGCTCAAGAATCTGACCAAATAAATATGCAAGGAGATTTCAAAGCCATACTGCTTTGTGGACTACCACACTAGCTGTTATGTACTCTGCCTATGTTGTACTGAGTGATACATAATTATGCTTCCTGCTAAGACAAGAGATCATAGTAGACCCCAAACTAAAACATACACTATAAGTACTCTTTCTATCTCTTGCACTCCCTGCCCAATCAAAATCTGTATATCCCTAGAGCTATACATCAATATTTGAGACATATCTTAAACCATAATTTAGCATGCCATGCAAATATCTCAAAATGTGATTTGTAGCTATCCAATGCTCATGTCTCAATTCCACATGGAACTGGCTCAACGTGTTCACAACGAAGAAAATGTTTGGCCTAGTATTAACCAAATACATCAATGAGTCAATCAACTGCCGATATGTGAGGGGTATACTATATTAGAATTAGATTCTCTCAACTTCTTCAGGTTTGTCACCATGGGAGTTACCATGGATTTTCAAATCATCATCCCAAAATTCTGAAGGATATTCACAACATACTTTCCTTGACCTAGGAAGATTTTACCAGGCTTCTGCCATACTTCTAGTCCCAAATAATAGTGCATGAGACCAATATCCTTTCATGTAAAATTTAGATGCTAGCTCCCTCTTACATTGAATAGTGAGAGGCTCTGCACCAAGCTCTTTCCCATATCCACCATTAGATCCATTCCAATCAGAGCCAGATCCGGACCTAGAGCCTGAACCATAACATACACCATGGTAGCTAGAAACCATGACATTACTAGTGCTATTGTGAGAAATATTTTTATATTTGGCACCTACATCATCCCTGACATTTTTTTGTGAACAATATCCACCATCTCTACCAAAAGCAGAATGATAGTCACTCTCAACTTCTCCATAGACAACTCCATTTCCAGTACCAGCGTGGTAAGACTCACTGTCGCCATATCCATATCCATTACCATTTCCCCGGCCTTGATATGATCCATATCCATTACCATTTCCCTTGTCTCCATATGATCCATATCCATTACTGTTTCCCTAGTGTCAACACGTGTGGAGTATTTTGCAAATATCTCAAAATCCAAACGAGATGGAGATCTTGAAGAGTAAACCACATATCTACATTTGTATCCCTATAAATAAAGGCATTATAGCCTACATCCATGGTCTTCTTGAATATTACAATTGTTAGGATATTTATACACTTAGGAGTTAGTTAATATCTTCTTGGTCTAATGTGTCGTTAGGTAAAAGTGTTTTTCTTAGTGTGTTTCTTTAGTATGCATTAGTATGCATTTGTAGTTAGGAAATCCGACGGTCAAGATATGTTCCCGACATAGATTGATCCAAAGGTTCATACTCTCCTCGATCTTAATGACCATTGATCCATTTCTTTGCACCCGATTGGTCCATGATCTCTATTTAAATAGAATAGAGGGTCATTTTTCAATGATCGATTATGAGAAACTCTCTAGTAAAATCTCTCTGTAATATTTTTATTTTGCATTAATAAACTGCTCCAAGTGGCCATGTTGGCTGGGGTCTTGGATGTTTCCTCGTAGGGGTTTTACCATGTGAAAACATCGGTGTGTTGATATTTTCTCTGGTTATGTGAGTGGTTACTGAAGGTGTTCGTCTTCTGTTGGAATGCCCGTGTTGTTGAACACCAACATTATTAGCCTTGCTTCAATGTGAATATGCCAATGTTATTAGCCTTGATAAAAATTGAATATGTCGTCATTATTAGCCTTTCTTGAGCTTGAATATTCCAACATTATTAGACTTTCCACAATGAAAATATGTTGACATTATTAGTCTTGCTTCAATTTGAATACACTAACGTTATTATCCTTGCCACAACTCGAATATGCCAATGTTATTAGCCTTGACAGATTAGATGGTTTTTAAATCTTATAGATATGATATGAACAAGAAACCTATAATTAAGGAATGTATTCACTGTATTCATTAATTTTTTTTTTTATGAACGAATGCGCTAGAAAAAAAATCCAAACTAATAATGAAACATATTTAATTAAAAAGAAGAAAAAAATGAGAACATGAAATCACATTAATAAGTTTAAAATCAAAATGCTAGTATATTATATTTTGTCTTGTAAACTATCATATTGAATTAAAACATATAGACAAAAATACAGAGGTGTGATTACAATTGATTTACTGTTTTCCTCTCTTTCCAGAGGCTATAGTTGCAGTATTTTTGTTGAGCATTGAGACTGTGAGCTCTGGAATTGTCAAAAAAGTAACTAGTCTCAGATATAAACAACCTATAATTCTTATGATTTCTCCTAGTAGTATCATCCATAGTAGAAAATGCCAATTTTCATGAAGGATGTCTACAAAAATTGAATATAGAGAAACCAAAAAAAGAGTACATCAGGGGATGTTTTCAAGAGGAGGGACAATAGTAGATTCTGGAACCTGGAGGTTGTCATTATATAAACCTTCAAAGTGAATGCATGTTCTTGTTTCCATTATAGTTATCTTTTTGTCCATAACCTTTTTATGTATTTGGAGAAATCACATTTGCATCAGGTGATCCAGAATTGGATCCAGGAACCAGATGGGGCTCAGAAAGGCCTAAAAATAAAATTTCTCAGAATCTCTTCAAAATGGACGTGTGCATAGGCCTTGTCGATACGAAACCAACACAACTTGAACATGCTCAAACAAACATTGTATGCTCCAGATATCGCGATCAGGGAGTGACATGTATCACCACTAAAAGGGTGACACGTGGCACATCCGTATTGATGACGTGGAAAATATGTATCAATGACGTGGCACATCCATACTAATGACATGAAAGGTCTGACATGTGGCAGGTAGAGTGTTAGGTGACTGGGCTGAAAACTCGACAGACAGGTGGACAAATGGTTGCTGGACACATCACATCAGTTTGAGTGAATGGGAAGGTGCCACGTGGCACCCATTTATTGGATCCTTTGGTTGGAAAAATGTTTGGGCTCTATGAGGTTTGAATCTATGACCTTGAGCATGGACGAACTTCTTGGAAAGGTCGGGCTAACCAACCTGTGATCAGTTTGGTTCTTAACCTATAGTGGCAGCGTTGATATTTAAGTTGAAAGGTTTTATGATGTGGTAGAGGTTAGCGTTGGGGCTAGGCCCCCAACCCCCAAAACATGCGACCACCCATATGTCCACACTGATATTTGTTTGGCATGAATGTAATCTATATTCCCCCCCGACAGATATATGGGAGTTAGCCCGATCGTATGGGATCACATAAGACCTGGATGACAGTTGACGGAGAGTTTCGGGGTTAGCCTAGGTCGACTGGGCTATCCCTCCGACCAAGGGGCATAACCTCGGGATAAATGTTAGGATTCTATCCATTGTATAAGTGAATGGGGCATGGGTGGTGGCCATATGGCCAAGCCACATGACCAAGGACCGATGTATGGGGGCTAGAGACCAGGGGCCAACCTTAACCCATGGATAATTGGAAGCGCGCATATGACCAAGAGCACCTATGAAAGGGGGATGCACCCTGTTATGTGCTATTAAGTGGGTTTTTAACCATATCTTATGATTTTTTTAAATGTATTTTCAGCTTGATTGAGGGGATTTAGTCCATTTTTTAGGGATCCTGGGCCCTTTTTGAGGACAGATCTTTGGGGGGAAGTTGGGAGATGGTTACCAATTTCAGGCCTAGATAATCCATGGCTTCTTGGAGCCATGGGATAACATTCAGAGTAGAGAAATGTTGAATAAATGTAGAGGCAAAGCCATTTTTATGCAGGGAATCTATTGAGGAGGACACCTTTGCGGGCCATTTCTGGGAGCTTCGTTCATCTGATTTGGGTGATGTCAATTTTGATGGGTTCTTGAGATCTGGTAGAACATGACCAACTCATTGTTGTAATCCATTGACACTTTCATGATTTACATTTAAATCTTTGAACAGAAATAAGAAAGCCTCCCCCACTAAGACAAAGGCCTAGAGACGTAGGCGAGATTGTCGAACTTTGTTATCACATTGGTGTTTATGGTTTGTTGTCTTCATGATTATGTTCAAATATGTATAATGCTTAATGGTTGTTATGTTTCCTCATTATTTATTTCTCTTTCATTAAGTTCCTAAATGGTAAAATAACACATGCAAGATAACTCAACCATTGTCGTTTAAAAGATCTATTCAGATCAAGTGGTATCAGAGCTAATTGATGGTTGGAATTTGAGTTTGCATGTTTACCAGGGAAAGGAACATATCAAGTGAGAAAATGGCAGTGAAAGAGGGACTTTCTCAAGTTGAGAAGGATACGTGGAAAAATCTCTTTTCCATGTCAAAGATGGTGAAAGTGTTGTATGAAGACTACTTGGAACAAAATAGATCGGTTCAAAGGAAATATTCAAATAACAACAAAGGAGAAGAAGGATTGAAGGAATTTACTTCTACATATGTTTCAGAAAGAATCTATGAGGTATGCAGTGAAGGTCATTCATCGATTTCACATAGTTCTCATCAAGATGGTTCTTTTGGTGCATTTGAAAAACATACAAGAGGTATAGGTTTGAAATTTCTAACCAATATGGGTTATGAAGGAAAGGGCCTTGGAATTGAGGGCTAAGGTATCATTAATCCCATTGAGGTTGTGGAAAGACCTCATTATTTAGGATTGGGATATGGCGAAGAGGAGATTAGAACATTCTCCAAAACATCGGAAGAATGTAATGCTTCAAATGGACAACTTAAGTCATTGCGGGAACACTTCACGAAAGGTGATGGTGTATCACTCCATGATTGTGATAGTGAATGAAAGTAATCTCCAAAGAAAAGTGAAGATAAGCAAGACACGTATAATGGTTATGATTTTTCTAGTTCTCTTTTTTATTATAAAAAACATGATCATGTAATCCAAAACTTGTGGAATATTTATCCTTGTACTTTTTGTCATTCACCCAAACATTGTGTTATCAAGTGTTGGAAGAGACAATCTTTGTACATGAAGTTTATGTTGACCAAGAAGGATACACGACATAAAGACTCTACTCCACAAAGGAAGAAAGAGAAGGGAAAATAAGTCTAGATGCCAAAAAAACCACTGCACTTATTGCAACAGGGGTGGACATCAAATGACTAATTGTTGGAGGATTAATCCAGAGCTTCATCCAAAGAAGGAAAAAAGGATTGCACATGTACTCACAAAGAAAGAGAAATTACCAAAGAAGCAAGAGGAAAACCATGAAGCAAATATACCAACCACTTGGTTTTTCCAGAAGTGGATATCACATCTTCATTGTATTTTGCTTCCATTAATGTAATCACAAATGTTGAAATGATGACATGTTATAACATCATTTTTGAACAACTTAGTATTTTGTTTTTTTCCTTATGAGTATGTAATCAGTAAGGTTGATTTTGTAACCTTTTGGAGGACCAAAAGGTCTTTAGTGGGGAGGTGTGATCCAGAATTGGATCTAGGAGCCAAATGGGGCTCAAAAAGGCCTAAAAATCAAAGTGCTCATAATCTCTTCAAAATGGACATGTGCGAAGGCCTCTTCGATACAAACCCAACACAACGTGAACAATCTCAAATGAATGTTGTATGATACAGATATCACGATCTATTCATTTTTTCAAATAGACAAAAGGTCAATAGTTAACAGGCAAAAAGTAAGTGTTGACGTCAGTGTGATGTCATGCTGACATCATCATGCTGACATGGAAACATCTGGAGGTGATACATGGCATCTGACCATACAGTGACGTGGATAGGTTGTTGATTGGGCAGGTATAGATGGAACAATTAGGGAGTGAAACGTTTCACCACTACAAGGGTGACATGTGTCACATTCATATTGATGATGTGGCACATCCATACTGATGACATGGGACATTTGTACTGATGATGTTGCAAGTCAGACACATGGAAGGTACACTGGGAAGTGAATGGGATGACAACTCGACATATAGGTGGACCAATGGTGGTTGGACATGTGGCATCAGTTCGAGTGAATGGGAAGGTGCCACATGGCTCAGACATGGGCTACCATGTGGCACCCATTTATTGACTCGTTGGGTTGGAAAAATGTTTGGGCTCTATGAGGTTTGAACCAACAACCTCAAGCATGGATGAAGGGCTTGGCAAGGCCAGGATAGCCAACCCGCCATCAATTTAGTTCTTAACCTATAGTGGCAGCATTAATATTTAAGTTGAAAGGTTTTGTGACATGGATGAGGTTAGTGTTGGGGCTAGGTCCTAGCCCCCAACACATGCGACCACCCATATTTCCACACTAATATTTGTTTGGCGGGAATGTAAGGTATATCCACCCCCAATGGATATATGAGAGTTAGCCCGATTGTATGGGATTTCATATGACTTGGATGACAGTTGGTGCAGAATTTTGGGGTTAGCCCCAGTTGGTCGGGATAGCCCGCTGACCAAGGGGAATAACCCAAGGCTAAACCGTCAGGACTCTAACCATTGTATAAGTGCGTGGAGCTTGGGTGATGGCCATATGGCCAAGCCACATGACCAAGGACCAATGTATGGGAGCTAGAGACCAGGGGCCAGTGCACCAACCTTTTCCCATGGACACTTGGAAGCATGCATGTGACCAGGAGCACCTAAGAAAGGGGGAATACACCCTGTTATGTGCTATTAAGTGGGTTTTTAACATGATCTTATATTTTTTTTAAATGGATTTTCAGTCTTATTGAGGGGATTTAGTCCATTTTTAGGGATCTTGGGCCCTTTTTGAGGCCAGATCTTGGGGGGAAGTTGGGAGATGGTTATGAACTTCAAGCATATATAAACTAGGTCTTCTTGGAGACATGGGAGAACATTCAAAGAAAATAAATGATGAAGAAATGTAGAGACAAATCCATTTTTATGCAGGGAAGCTATTAAGGAGTGCACCTTTGTGGGCCATTTTCGGGAGCTTCGTTCATTCGATTTGGGTGTCGTCAGTTTTGATGTGTTCTTGAGATCTAGTAGAACATGAAAAACTCATTGTTGTAATCCATTAGCACTTTCATGATGTACATTTAAAGCTTCAAACAAAAATAAGAAAGCCTCACCCACTAAGACAAAGGCCCGGAGACGTAGGCGAGATTGTTGAACTCCGTTATCACATTGGTGTTTATGGTTTGTGGTCTTCATGCTTACGTTCAAATCTGTATAATTCTTAATGGTTGATATGTTTCCTCATTATTTATTTCTCTTTAATTATGTTCCTAAATGGTAAAATAACACATACAATATAACTCAACCATTGTCATTTAAAAGATCTTTTCGGATCATCAGGAGTTCATTGATAACAACCTTCTTTTCTATGAGGGTTATTCCCAGTGAAACATTTACATACCAATAGAGGTATATGGTACTATGATACTTTGAGTCTCTCATTTGATATGACCCGATATTTGGTATCTAAGTCTGCATCTATGCATCTATTTCCCCATCTATATTTAATTGTTTGATGTGCCTCTCTTCTGCCTCTAAGGCTTACAAAGCATCTCATTTTGGAGAAGGAGTGTGATCTTGAAAGGTTTCCCCAGCTCAGATAACCTCTTGGTGAGTACAGAGGAGAGGCGTATTCACCGAAGACCATTGATCTCTATAACTAGCCCTACCCCTATCCATTTTGACTTTGATGGCAAGGCAGTGGAGGAAACTTAGAGTGGTATCATCACAAATGAAGCTAAACTAAGATTCTGAGAGATATTTTGTATTCTCTTGGCTGGATAAGGAATAGGAGTAGGCCATCGAATTGCACAAAATAAAAAATATGTCATGGGGAAAAATTCCAAGAGGGGAAGAGAAACTTGGCATCATACCTTCTTAATGAACTAGAATGAATGTTATTGATGACATAGGAGCTATGGTCATTCTTTCCCCTTAAGGAGAGCCTCCATTGATTATTTCTTTCTAGTACGAACAGAACCAAAGCTTCCAAATGTAAATGTGTTGAACCTGCACATAATAGATGTAGCTAGGAATTGACATACACAGTTGCAAAGAAAATATGAGAAAAGAGAAGAAGGAGAGAAAGAATGGAAGAATTCTCATTAACCAAATGAATGAATGATAATTTACACATGATATACTATGTATAACTCAACTAATGCGCACTAGAGGAGAATCCAATGTTCCATAGTGGTGGTCTAGAGTGATCTAGACACACATAAAAAATTACGGGAGTAAACTGCCACCTATTCTAGTCTCTCGAGCAATTAAGGGAGTGAACTACCACCTAGTCTGAGTTAACTAGTCTACCAGTATTCAGTTAACTGAATGAAAGAGAGTGAAGTGAGTAGGAGATTGGGGAATCATGTGTAATGCACTATTCTGGTAATGATCCCAAGGACAATGAACGTTAGTTGGTGATGATCCCAATGTTGCATGGTGATAATCCAATGTGGCATCTAGACTCCACTCAACTGCTCAAACTGAAGTCTGAATTGAAGATAATATTCTCCTAGAGGAATATTCTACTTAAAATATAGGAGATTAAATATAGATCTCCTTAGAGATATCACCATGAAGAAATGAATTCTTCACGTCCATATGACGGACTTCCCATCCCTTGGCTTCCACAATGGAAAGTGCCAAACGTATGGAATCCATGTTCGCTACTGGAGTGAAGGTCTCATCATAGTCAATCCCATACACCTATTGAAAGCCTTTGGAAACTAGCCTGGATTTTTGTCAGCTAACCTGCCCATCCACTGCGCTCTTGGTCCTGTAGACCCATTTGCACTTAACAAGTTTCCTTCCTGAGGGAAGGGGAACCAGATCCCAAGTCTGGTTCTCAAGGATGGATCTGTACTCCTCCTGCATGAAAGATTCCCAAAATGGATTTCCAATAGCCTTGCCATAAGACCATGGATCTAAAGACTAAACGAAGAAAATATTCCTGGGTGGCATAGGTTTAGTGGCAGTGAGTGCAAGAGGAGGCTCCTCAAAATCAGATTGAGTCCTCCTAGTATCAGTTGGATTCCCAACAAGATCCCCTACATCCTAAAGAGTATTCTTGGCCCACTTAGGCCTCTTCTCTGGCTCTTCATCTGCATCTACACTGACTCTTCATCTAACTGTACTAAATCTATATCTAGATCGTCTGAATCCTATGAATTATAACTCTCATTTGAAGAAGATTCGACATGTGCATTCTCATAATCTCTGACAGGTGGAAGAACAAAAATGTTTGCATGCGGCTGTTGAGGTACATGCAAGGCAGATTCCTCGAATTGGACACTACGCTCAATGATGAGCTAGTCTGAGGAAATATTAATGATTCGGTATCCTTTCACACCGTCAAGGTATCCAACAAAGATACACTATGTGATCTATGGATCAAGTTCCTTACTCTTCTCATAGGGAATCATGGACCATGCACGTGAACCAAAAATACAGAAGCGGGTCACTTCCAGTTTGAGACCGCTCCAATCCTCATAAGCTGTCTTATCCTTAACATATATATGGGGAGATATTATTTGGATGTAGTTTGCACAATTAAGTGCTTCAACCCATAATATCTGTCGAAGTGACTTTGCATGTATCATGCAATATGCCGTCTCTTTTAGAGATCTATTTTTCCGCTCAGAAACTCTTTTTTGTTGTAGAGTATAGGGAACCATGTGATGAAAATGAATCCTTGGCTCATGAAAAAGATTTTGTATCTCATGGTGGACATACTCTCCCCCGTTATCTGTTTAGAGGACTTTGATTTTCTTTCCTAATTGTGTCTCAACAAGGGCTTTGAAATCTTTGAGGTGTTGAAAGACCCTTGATTGTTCCCTAAGAAAGTAAATCCATGTGAAGTGTGATAAATCATCAATAAAAATGAGAAAATACCTTAATTTACTGATTGATGGATGTGGAAAAGGGCCCATGAGGTCACTATGGATCAGATTTAAAGGAAAGTAAGCCGTATGAGTCTTTTCTTTATCAAATTTCTCTTGAGGGTGTTTTCCAAGAACATATCCCTCACAAATTCCTTTGGAGAAGCGGATGTTGGGTAGACCATCAACCATTCCCTACTTTATTATATGTTTCATATATCTAAAATTTAAATGTCTGAACCTTTCGTTCCATATCCTACTTCTTTCATCAACACAAGTAAGCAGTAATGCAAAATCTGGTTCAATAAATTCAGAAAATGTGTAGAGACTAGATTGATGATTTACCTCACCGGTAGTAATCCTAGAATTGGTTTGCATGTCATAGATATTCATTGCATTAGGTGTGAATATGAATCTCTTTCAGGTTCCATAGTTCTTCATATGATCCACGAAGAGAATATTGACGAAAATTTTGGGAACGTGTAACATATTCTAGAAGCTTTTGTTTGTGAGTTCAATCCTTTCTTTCTCAGTGACCTCAATTGGAGTGTTGTTCCCCATTAGAATAGGAGGACCTTTGAATGCATCCAATGAAGAATAAAATTATTTTGGGGCATCCATGTGATGTGATGTTTCTGAATCTATGATCCAAGCATTGGGAGAGGAGTTGATGGTTTTTGGCATAGGGGAATACCCAGGGTTCAATTATTCAACAACACACCAAAAAAACCCTAATGACCGGCCCTTTCAGAAACACCTACAAAGAAGATGAAGTCTCACCCGAGGTAGAGGAAGGGGGGGTTATAGGACTCAAGTGTCTGCAACATAGTTGGGACACAGATCTGTGATCACAATGCTTTAACAAATCACTTAGCAATTAACATTCATTAGTATTTAACCCTTTATTCACATCACAGGTAAAAACCTCATTACAGAAAAACGTAGTATTCAACAAGATCTTCACATAAGGGGGTGATAAGATGTAAGATCTTGTTGAATACTACGTTTTTCTGTAATGAGGTTTTTACCTGTGATGTGAATAAAGGGTTAAAGACTAATGAATGTTAATTGCTAAGTGATTTGTTAAAGCATTGTGATCACAGATCTGTGATCACAATGCTTTAACAAATCACTTAGCAATTAACATTCATTAGTCTTTAACCCTTTATTCACATCACAGGTAAAAACCTCATTACAKAAAAACGTAGTATTCAACAAKATMTTACATCTTATCRCCCCCTTATGYGAAKATCTTGTTGAATACTACCATTTAGCACATAGCATAAACATATCTAGTATTAATCCAAGTTATTAAGCACTAAGATACTATATCAGATGAATCTAACATACATAAATATTCATCACTAAGCATAAATCAAATTAATGACATAAAGAAATCACAACACATGATATACGTGGTTCACCCCCAGTGTGGTCTATGTCCACCAACTCGTTGCCTTCTTTATTATCTTCTTTCAATCCTCTTACATGCACAAATCCACAAAACCAACTCTGCATAGGACATGAGATTTGTGACACCTCGCCAGATCCTACTTCCTGAGTTAGGTCATAGCATGAAGCCTTCTTACACAGTCTGCACACCAGCTTCTTACAATCACTTGCACTTAGCTCTGCAAGTCTTAACTCATAGTATGCACAAAGCCTCTAGCTCTGCACTAAGACAATTCTAACAAGTCTCTCCACTACTTTATTACATCACCTAGATAACTATTTATACATTAAAAATGGGGCCTAAACATGGGTAAACCCATGGGCCGACATCCCATACCCATCACATAAACCCTAATCCCAAAAATCTCACAAAAGGGGGTGATATCCCATGATCTCTGCTTCACCCAGTGCTTCATCTTCGACCAGCCTGGCAAGGTCCCAAAAAATGGTCAAACACAACCAAGGTTCTCCAAAACTTGGTCGAGGGCCAACAAGCCCCCAACACTCACCTGTGACTCATCCCGAGTCACTTTGATCTGGGAAACTCTGCTTCAACGACCTTGATCTTGACTTGAGCTTCTTCAACCTACTGCTTTGCCAGATCCTCCTTCACGATGAACTAATGAATAAATTTCTTGGTCACCATTCCTTCCAATCGTTGTTCCATCATGGTGACTACTTTTTCTAGCTGTGCAACTTGTCCCTCAATCCTCTCAAAACGTGTGCAGGATTCATCCTGCACTACTGTAGCCTTTGGGTCACTTCCATAACTTTACTCTGGATGGCATGGACCTGTTTTTGAATGATGCACTGTTCCTGGGACCTTTTCATCCTCTCGATTGTTGACAGTGGCTTCAACTTTGCTTTTATTGTCACTACTTGTTGCTTTTCCTCCTAGAGCTGTGACTCCAATGTCCTTAGTTATGGGTCCTCTGGAAGGCGCTCGTATATCTGCGCACTTCAACTGCTTAATTAATTTAATTCTAAATACAATGACTTGATTCTTTCTACTGAACTCCAATAAGTTTCTTCCCTCTTATCTCGCACTTCCTATGGAGTGCTTGGCATGACTTGTTGTTCCAATTATGCCACTCTTACTTGAATCTATTGAATAGCTTCATCGAGCTTCTCCACTTGACTCTCCACTGTGTCTTCTTCTATCTGTGTGAGGTCTGACATAGAGCAAAGTGCTTTGGTGATTTCATCCTTGACTCCCATCTAGTCCGTGAGTAACTATTCTTTTTCCTTCTAGATCTGTGCTTTATCTTTTGGAAAATTCTCCTGGAGGTCATCTTTCTCTTGCTGCGCAATCTGATGTTGCTCTAGGTCTTCTTATTTTTCTTTCTTTAATGCCTTTATGGCCTGCTCCTTTTCCTCCTAGACCTGATGAAGGTGAGCCTCGGTCAATTATGTTAATCTATGTAGCTAGGCAGGCTCATCTCATACTTATATGCCCCTTTTTGACAACGACACATTAGAGAATGCGTGACTCAAATAAAGAGCCTGCTATACCCCTTTGAGCTCCACCTCAATCCTGTCAAACATTATCTTCTGTTTGGATTTGCTTCACCTCAAAATGTCCTCTGAGGTATCTGATACAATGACGATGATGAGGTCAATATCATCTACCATGAGTACAGTTTGAAATCAAGGTTTATTGGCATTTGACTTCTTTCACGATGAAGGTTTCTGCGGGAAACCCTTTATTTTCTTTGATGTCTCTGTCCCCATGATGGGATTCTTAGGCGGTGTTACTTCGCCATGTTCCTATTTGTTTTCTTTCCCTTCATCCTCTTCTTTGTATACTTTGTCACCTCCTCCTCCTTCAGGTGAATCTGGTGTAGTTTCCTTTGATGCACTGCTCAATTCATGTACCTCTTCCTTCTTTTTCTTCCTGTTGCTACTAGGTGTACCATATTCTTCCCGAGTGACTATAGAACTTTTGATGAGGTTAGGTTCAGAGAGTTCTGTCTGTTTGACCGGTACAAGGAACTCTGTAGGCTATTCCTTGGCTATTTCTTCGATGTCCTCCTCTATGATTTTGTAATAGGACTGGATCTCTTCTTTGTGTTCATCTCCGCGCGTAGTGATATAGATGAAGCGTCTGTCTATGCAAAACTTCGCAAGTGGCTTGAACCTATGTAGAGTGTTCGACGTCATGCAAGGGAAGGATTCAATTTCCTTCTTCAGTTGTATATAATAGGTGTGGAACACCGCATTTGTCTACCATTGCTTCACCACGTCTCTCAAATACCATAGCGTAGTGAACTTCACAGCTAGTGGTTCGGATGACTCAATTTCAGGGAAGGTCACTCCTTTTGACATCTCCCAAGCAATGAAGGCAATGAGAACCAACATCCAACTAAAATGGAACTCGTAGAACTGATCCTGAGCTTCATGGTAGTCTTTCTCTAACTGGTTGACGAGGTAGCTCACCCAGTTCATTTGCATCCCTTTGATGCATTTTCATGCGAGGTCAACGAAAAACCCCGTGACCTGCATTGGCATGTTCTTCCCAACAAGCTTACCAGTGATCAAATGGAAATCTAGGTGCACTGCGCCATTTTGGATGGAGGATATCTTGTATCCCTGAGTCCCTTTCTCCAAATCATTGTAGGTTTCTTTTATGCGCTGTGCCAAGGTGTGATTTGCATCCTTCCCTAGGTAGAAATCATGGGGATCTGGTCCTTGCATGCTTAATCCAGAGATCCGATGGATCAACACCGGATCTACTGTGATGCACCGATCCAACCACAGGTAACCACCATGGTAACATGAAAATAGGAGTTTAACGCATGCATTAGCCTCCTTATGTATGCCAAAGTGTGGGATCTTCATCACATTAAGAATGGTGGACCTCGTGATGTCCATAGTCCACGTGATGCTTGCTTGTGTAGTGCGAGCATGCCATAGTTATTGCAGTCTCCTAAGTTGAAGTCATTGATATTCAATGTCATAATCTGTCCTAACTTCAGTCCAAATGCATGTATCCCCTTTGGGAGGTACATAGTAATCAGTGTATATTCGAAGTCCCTTGGGACACTATCACAAATAACCATGCCATCCATAGGAGGGATATAGTCGAGCAAGATTGATGGGATGAGATTCACATTTTCCAAGTTGTCGCGATGCTTGCTTCTCTTCTCTTTCGAAGTATTGGAGGGCCCAGATCGACATGCAGTAGATGGGGAAGCTTGCACTCCTCTCGTCGATGAGGCATGTACTCCCATGGACATGACCTTCTCTTCCTTGAGTTCTACGAGGATTTATTTGATGTATTTTTCTACTACTCTAAGGTCACCCGATATACACACTCAAGATCAGATATCTCGGGTCAGTGAACAAACAACCAAGGTAGAAGAATGGATGACGAGGTTAAAATAAGCACTGCGTGAAAGCGATTAGTTCTCTGTGGGCTTGGATAATCAAAATTTGTGAAAGTGTCCTCGGTGCAATGCTCAACGGGATAAATAGAAAACGTCGTAACATGCTCCTCCAACTGGTAGGAATATCTCGATCAATACAATTCCATCCATTATGGTGCAATCCCAATGGTCCAATGGTGAATGTTCTGGTAATAAGTGTGTTTTTATCCGTTCTAGAGTGTTGTTCTAATGATCGGGATGCCTCCAACAGTCATATTGCTTCACCGTGGTGAATTGCTAGTCGATTTTATTCTGATATTCCGACGAGGTTCAAGTTCTGCAATACTTCCTTTTGTGAATTCCTCTCTGGAACCTCCTACAATTTTTATAGCTTTTCTTTCTTCTTATTGATCTTTCTAGCTTCCTTTTCTGTGATCTGCGTCTCTATATTCCTCTTTCCATTCTTGTTCTTATCCTTTCTTAGCATAGTAACTTTGCATTGTTGAGGATCTTTCTAAAGGTTCTAGGATAATACTTCTTCTCTTATTATTTCTGGAGTAGGGGCTCTACTCTCCTTCATGGATAGGTTCTTTAAGCCTTCTTCTGTTCTTTCAACTTTGACAACTAAGTCTCTGGTCCTCAGTTGCTTCGACTTGTCCTCTTTTTCTTTTATCAAGAACGCTATTCTCTTAGCCATGAAATCCCTTAATTCTTTCTTTTTCTATTCTATAGCTTCCTCTTCTTCTCTCCTTTGGATCTGATCTCTCTCAATCCAAGTCTTTCCTAAAAAAAGTGCAAAGGGAGCATTGTTTTCAGCAAACTTAAGGACCTCAAATTCTTCTTCTATTGATATTCCATGAGAAACCATAGGTACATGGGCAAGTATTCCACAGAGGGTTATCATCTTTCCTTTAAATAATCCTATTTATCCCAATGAAGGAATCATAATAGGCTTTCCTAAGATTTCCCAAGTAATTTCTGTCATAATTTTCACCTGTGTTTCTGCATCCAATACATAGTCTATGTAGAAGTCTCCAATTCTTGTTTCTATGCACTCTTTCTCTTTTAAAATATCTGATAAACCGATGTCTCTGTGATCATTCAATGTTTCTTTCATCTGAAATAATATAGCCTCTAATTCTTTCTGGTTCTTTAGCATATTCTTAGTCTCTTGACCTTCCTCATGGTCTTCTTGTCTCATGTTCATATTCTTAACTTTCATAATAATTCTAGGGAAATCTAAAACTTCATGTCCAATAGCATTACAACAAAGGAAAATAGGACTTCTACCAGGGCATTCCTTAACAAGATGTCCTGGTCTTCTACAATTATAACATAATGTCTATCTTCTCTTTCTCTTAAATGATCCCCAACCTTTCATGTACTATGCAATGGGATCATAGTGATATACTTGCAAAAAATTCTTTCTAGGATCCTTCATCCACTTGTTAGTCAAAAAGTTCTTTCTATGCATAGGGATAACATATCTTTCACTATTTTTATCAGATCTATTCATATCATATATTCTTTCTTCTAGTTATGCCATAGTTTTCAGACTAGGACAAAATTGATCAAATATACCTAGATCCATTCTTTCGAAATGAAAATTTCCACTTATCTTACCTTTATCAGAGCATAAATCCTTAAGATCTTGCCTCTTTTATTCAGATCTAATTCCCTTCTTAGCAAAGAGCTTCACAAGTCAAGTAGAGTATTGCACACTACAACAATAGATCTATGCACGTAGCTTTCTCTTTTCCCCAGTTCCCAACAATCATAGTTTCAAGTCCCAGCAACAGAACCATTTGTTGGCATGGGGGCAGACCCAGGGTTCAACGGTTCAACATCACACCAACAAAACCCTGACTACCGACCCTTTCGGCAACACCTGTGAAGCAGATGCATTATCACCCGAGGTAGAGGTAGGGGTGGTTGCATGACTCAAGTGTCTGCAACATAGTTGGGATATAGATCTATGATCATAATTCTTTAACAGAGAACTTAGAATTTAACATTCATTTGTCCTTAACCCTTTATTCACATCGCAGGTAAAACCCTAATTACAGAACAACGCAATATTCAACAACATCTACGCATATCTGACCATTTATCACATAACATCAACAGATCTAGCATTCATACAAGTTATTAAGCACTAAGCTACTATATTAGATGCATCTAACATACATAAATATTCAACACTAAGCATAAATCACATTAATGACACAAAGCAATCACAACACAGGATATACGTGGTTCACCCCTAGCATGGGGCTACGTCCACAAACTCTTTGCCTTCTTTATTATCTTCTTTCAATCCTCTTACATGCACAGAGCCACAAAACTAACTCCGCATAGGACAGGAGATCTGCGTGCACCTCTCCAGATCCTCCTTCCTGAGTTAGGTCACAAAAAAAATCCTTCTTACACAGTCTGCACACTAGCTTCTTACAATCACTTGCACTTAGCTCTACAAGTCTTAACACATAGTATGCAAAAAGCCTCTAGCTCTACACTAAGATGATTCTACTAGGTCTCTCCACTTCTTTATTACATCGCTTAGATATCTATTTATACATTACAAATGGGGCCTAAACATGGGTAAACCCATGGGCCAACATCCCATACCCGTTACATAAACCCTAATCCAAAAAATCTCACAAAATGGGGCGATATCCTGCAATCTCTGCTTTGCCTAGTGCTTCATCTTCGAACATCCTGATGAGGTCCCAAAAAAATGGTCAAACACAACCAAGGTTGTCCAAAACTTTGTTGAGGGCCAACAATGGAAATTAAAGCATGGATAAAATTTCCTTTCTTGGGATTCTGATCTTCTGGCTTCTTCTTTTTGGCACCCTCAGGGATGCGATCTCCAAGATTATTTTTTTGAAGTATTTGGGTCATTATATCTATATGTTTCTACATACATGTAGATTCTGGATGGAATCCTTTATGGAAGTAAGTGAATTTCTCCCCTTTTCTTCACTTTCCACCTTTGGATCTGGAGGCATCGTTGAAGGGTTTTGAGTACCCTTCCTTCTTTGGATTTCCATGTGTTTTCCTTTTGTATTTATCTTTATATTTTTTATATTTATAACCACTACCATATTGCACAGTAAGTGCATGCACCTTTAGGCCTTTGATTTTTCCCATATTGATGAGCTTGTTCTGCTCTTGTGTCAGAGACTCGATAAATGCCTCAAGAGAGAGCATCGTCTAGTTGGTTCTAGAGGCGAACCTAAGTGAATGAATTGTGGATACAAACATTGAGTATTCTGGACCAAGTTTGGAGATAATGGTCATAACCATTTTTTTCTCCTCCTTAGATTTATCAACCCCGCAAGCCTTGAGTTGCGACATCAAATCCTTATATTTGGTAAATAAATCTTGGAGATTGTCAAAGGTTTTTGGATCCAATGTGAGCAATTCCACCTTGAGCATGTGTCCCCTCATCTCATCTTATTTTCCAAAAATCTGTTCCATGGTGGTCCAGGCTTCATTGGGGGTTTTACAAAAGGATATGTGAAAGAGGAGTTAAGGAGAAATGAGACTGCAAATTGTTCCAAACACTTCATCCATTCGATTTAGATACTCGTATTTTTCTATGGATGATTTTAGTTCTATCTCTATGTTCATGGTTAACCGATATAATCCTCTTCTTCAAACATGCATGATCATATTCTCCTTCCATTCAAAGAAATTGTACAGTGTAAGAATGAATTCTTTTAGAAATTCCATTTTTCCGTTGTCTTCAATCTTTGGTACCTGCAAAATTAATCTAGTGTGTATTTTCCCTAATAGTTCTTCGGCTCTAATACCATGTAAATGTGTTGAACCTACACAAAATATATTTAGCTAGGAATTGACATACACAGTTGTAGAGAAAATATTAGAAAAGAGAAGCAGGAGAGAAAGAATGGACGAATTCTCATTAACCAAATGAATGAATGATAATTTACACATGACATACTCTGTATAACTCAACTAATACACACTGGAGGAGAATCCAATGCTCCATAGTGGTGGTATAGAGTGATCTGGACACACACCAACAATTATGGGAGTAAACTTCCACCTAGTCTAGTCTCTCAGCAAGTTACGAGAGTGAGTTGCCACCTAGTCTGAGTTAAATAGTCTATCAGTCTTCAATTAACTAATTGAAACAGAGTGAAGTGAGGAGCATATTAGGGAATCATGAGTAAAGAACTATTCTGGTGATGATCCCAAAGACAATGTGCATTAGTTGGTGATGATCCCAATGTTGCATGGTGATAATCCCAATACTACATGGTGATGATCGCAATGCTACATGGTGATAATAGATCTAGCTATGAATTGACATACACAGTTGTAGAGAAAATATTAGAAAAGAGAAGCAAGAGAGAAGGAATGAAAGAATTCTCATTAACTAAATGCATGAATGATAATTTACACATGATATACTCTATATAAATCAACTAATGTGCATTGGAGGAGAATACAATGCGCCATAGTGGTCGTATAGAGTGATCTAGACACACACCAAAAGTTATGGGAGTAGACTTCCACCTATTCTAGTCTCTCAGGAAGTTATGGGAGTAGACTTCCACCTAGTCTAGTCTCTCAGGAAGTTATGGGAGTGAACTACCACCTAGTTTGAGTTAACTATTCTATCAGTCTTCAATTAACTAATTGAAACATAGTGAAGTGAGGAGGAGATCAGAGAATCATGAGTAATGCGCTATTCTGGTGATGATCCCAAGGACAATGTGCATTAGTTGGTGATGATCCCAATGATGCATAGTGATAATCCCAATGTGGCATCTAGACTCCAGTCAACTGATCAAACTGAAGAGAATATTCTCCCTAAATTATAGGAGACTGAATAATGACTAATAAACATAAGGAAAACCTTAGAAAAAGAAATCCTAGGTGTGTGTGAAGTATCTCCAACACCAAACCAATGATGATCTCCTCTGAAGAGGTCTCTTGTATTAACTTCATACTGGCAGGATGTATTATCCATATATTCCACATTTAAAATGGGAGTTGGCCATGTGAAGGTCCATTTATTGATGCATGTAAGCATACATATAAGCAAGGGTTGGGATGGTGACCATCCAACATGATCTGGAGAGGGTGTGTGACCATTGATTGACACCCAAATCGAGAATGCTAGTATATTATATTATTATGCTATGCCTTTTTTATTTGGTTTGTAACGATTTAGTGGATTTTGAACTTTATTGAAATTTAAATTTCTTATGTCCCTAGGGGACATATAACATTGACTTTGACCTATTAATTCAACCATACATTTATTAAAATTTTGTGTTTTTAAAGTTTACAACAAGGATTATTTTTTTGTATTTTTTATGATTTATTTCATAATTATTTTTTAGCCCATTTATTGGCTCTGGAGTGGTGACATTCTTGATTTGATAAGGGGGTGGTAAAGATAAAAGTGTTTCGACATCATGTTGTGTAGGTTTCATACATGTGATTTGTGAGTGCATTCACATCCCATGTTTTGTTTGATCTGAAATGGATCTAAACAAAAAATGAATGGTTGTAAGACTTAATACTCATAAGAAATTCAACAATTAATGCTCAAGTTTGAAGAAAAAGAAAAGATGATGCAAGCATTAAAAAAATAAATTAAATGAAAGAAAAGAAAGCGGAAAATAAATAAATGAGAAAAAGAAAATGAAGTAGGAGAGAAAATTGGGGAATGGGAAATGAAAGGAGAAGGATTCTTGGCCTTCCCATTACCCCCGGTTGTTCCTATATTGTTTTGTAATTGGAATCACAAATGATATTTTGGCTAAAAGGAGAGGATGTGAAGAAGATAATCTTGAATATGTAAATTTTTGAATGGAACTGAGAGCCATCACCCTGCAACCTACATTGTATAATGAAATTGTCGAAACAAATATTGAGAAATCATTTTAAGGTGGTTTTCCCATTTCGGTTTCAAGGGTAAAATCTATGTGTTCATTATGAATAATTGTTTTTTCTATGGTGTGTATTACTACATGTAAACTTTAGTAATTCCTTCTGGTTTTTTTGATTAATTATTATATTGAATTAGTGGGCATTTTAATTTGTGGTCTCTCTGAGTCAATGTGGGCAATTTCTAACATTTTCAAATGCGTTAACCCTGAGGAATGTTGAGTTCTCATAGCCACAACCATTTTCCTTAACCAATTGATTCATTCCCTTATATATAGTGATACACTATTGTACACTCATAAGTATAAAATCTTTGTTATACATAACATCAATGAAATGCAATGAATATAACATCATTGTTATATATAACATCAAATGAATATGTCTTTTGCAATTTTCTAGTTAATTTTTATTCCTATTTATTTATAATTAACAAATATCTCCCTACTCAAGACATTAGGCATTTGATGGGTCATATGCTTCTTTCAAACCATGACAACGATTTTTTTGTAAACTCCAAGATTAAAAACTGGTGTGGAGTCTCAGTTTATAGCCATCTATTTTCATTTTGATACTTTCTTAGGTGGTATTTCTGCTAATCCATTAGTCTATAAACTCCATTTTGTGGTTGTTTCATCCCATTCCTTCCATAAAACAATTACTCTTAAATGTAGTCTTAAATGTTAGGAATAAGTGATTCAGAGTTTGCAAGATTGCTCCAATAAACATTGGAAGCAATTTCATGAGAATGCTAGCACTACTATTAATTTATTATTGACAATTATAATTGTTGAACTATATAGAGACCATAAGAAGCTTGACTAACTGGCAACTGAATAGTCCTAAGAAATATTAAAATATATATAGATAACATGTGTGGGAAAATGAATTGAATTGCTTGCTTTATTTTTCACTAATTTCATTGGAGCATGTGTGAGTCAAATTGGCACTTGAAACAGAGCATTGAAAACAAAAAATAACATAATCATTGAAGAAGCATAGCCATTTAGGGCCTACTTGCACGATGATTAGAAATATATGAAATTGAGTCCAAAGGAATAATTGTAATTTCATTATCATATGGATGTTTCATATGTCGATTGCACCAAAGACAAAAGGCTTATAATCAATCTTGAGCAGAGATAATAGAGCACAAATTACATTTCCATAGAGGATCCATGCTAGTGAGATGTGTGGGATATAAGTCCCACATTTATGGATCGTATTGATATCAAAGTATTTGAATCCTTATTTGTGATGTAATTGAAACAACTTTGAGAAGAAAGCAAACTCAACATGGGTAAAGCACAAAAGAGAGAAATGTTGGAATACCTACAATCCATCAATTTGTAGATTCAAGAAGAAAACATGCACTTGAAGGAGAACATACACATGTTTGACCATAAGATAGGAAAGTTGGAAAAGGATCTTGATACCTTTGTAAGACTACTATAATTGCTAAATAATATTTGTTTTGGATGTCAAGTTCTC
>ML799645.1:0-11884 GCA_009831015.1 Picea engelmannii
TTTTACTACAGAAACCTACAAAATAGATCTTGGACTACTCACAAACACATTCTCCATATCATTTTAGCTAACCAATCGTTCTATAAGTATGATGGAGATTGAAAATCATTTTAGCATTCACCCAATTTACAGTTTCAAAATTTCGACTATAATATGTATTGAAATCTACAATGAATTTTGAATAAAAAGTTTGATATAAAATCCCATAATATCCTTATTTTCCTCAGCACAGATTTACAACAATCTTCATAAAATTTTAAACAACAATACAAAAATGGAGTACCGTAATCCGTCGTTGACGAGGATTGATATTCCCAAAGAACTCCACTCGAACTTGCGCCTCGTGCCTTCACTTGCCAATCCAAGGACTTCACCGGTACCTCCCAGCCAACTCTAGGGGTAATATTCTTCCCCTTTATCCCCCCGAGTCGCAAAGGGGCCACGCACACAAAACCAGAAACACTCTAGCTCCCAACTTGCATCGCAAGGTAAAGCCACCACTCTATCTCAAGCTGGGTATCCCAACTCTCACAAGTAAAACCAGTCAAAAATAATTTGACAACATAACTTTACCAATAACCAGTGTGTTCCTTTCCCATCTTGGCCATTTTATTTATAGGAATTCTCTCACTCACCCATCCCCCACTTGCACAAGTAATTCCATATTTTATTTTAATTAGAAGTCAATTTTCCTCACATTTCCCAAATGCGCTCCTTAAATCACTCCTAGTTGTCTCTTTATTTCCCATATTCCCATTTAAAAAAATGTCACCTTACTAAATATGAGTTGAGTTGAAATAGGAGTCTTCTTCTAGTTAGACTAGTGGTAGCTAGACTCTAGATACCATTATATGCGTACACATATTCTCTCAGTTGTATTCCTTTCTTATCTTAAATTCCAATTTAGTATTTTCTTGCACACATGTATATTAAATCAAATCTTTAGGTTTATTTCATTTTACTTGATTCTTAAATTGATTTACCTCATTCCTTTTTAATTGGTTAACAATTTAGTTTAGTCTCCCTACAAGCACTTAGACTTGGTCTTAATTTTTTTTTAATAGGCTTAGACTTTCAATTGGGATTTACAATTAATAAATTCACTCTTTAATTAATTAATTAAATCCAACAAGGCCTAAATATTTTTCAAGGTTTAATTATTCTCTATAGGTTTTCTAGGCCACCTAGATTCATTGACTCAAGTCTTTTTTATGCGACGTGCCCTTCAAGACAAACTCTTTGCTCCAAGGGTGCCACTCGCCTTTGACTGGTTTTGGTAGTTGTCCAACCCTTGGAGTCATCACTCCATTCATACGACCTTATGAGAGACTAAGGTCTTCTAAGGACTAAGGACTTTGCCTTATTGTGTGCCCCTTAGAAATCTTCATGAGCCACTGTCTCAGTCTTACCTCACGACATCATGGACCTCTCGAACTAGGTAATCGTTAATCTACAATTCGAGCCACGACGAGAGTGCTAGTAGCTTGTGACAGGGACATTGCCACACCTCTCCCTTAATATCTGGTCTATGTGCATGGTCCCTTTACTCCTTATGTGAGTCTATGTGCATTCATTAACAAAACACTATCACTGATACGTAAACAAAATCATACTATACTCAATCATATGTCACATATACATAAATGAAATGCACAAACCAATACAATCCACTCCCTGACTCAATCCAGAGTCCAAGAAGGTCCATTGATGCCCTCAACATTCACACTTTGTCAAGTGTCATGCACACTCAGGGAAAACTCATCAATAACATATGTCAATACATATATATCAAATAACATTAAATCACAACCATCAACATCATCATAAAAATTCATATGTGAAACAAATAACCATGTACTATAACCATATCACTTGCACGCAAGTGTCCTCAAAGAATAAGTTGATAACATGTGCTCGCAAGAGTGGGATGTTACATATGGAATCTTGGAGGCATACGAGGTTGGTTGGTTGTTTGGATTTTAGGCTCGGTAATTGTTAACCTACAATTCAAGCCATGACGAGAGTGCTAGTAGGTTGTGACAGGGACACTGCCACACCTCTCCCTCAATATATGGTCTATGTGCATGGCCCCTTTACTCCTTATGTGAGTCATATTAGTAAGAATTCGTCAGCCTACATTCATTATCAAAACACCATCATTGATCCATATACAAAATCATACTATACTCAATCATATGTCACAGATGCATAAATGAAATACTCAAACCAATACAATCCACTCCCTGACTCAATCTAGAGTCCAAGGAGGTCCATTGATGCCTTCGGCATCCACACTCTGTTAAGTGTCATGCACACTCAGGGAAAACTTGTCAATAGCATATGTCAATACAAATATATCAAATAACATTAAATCACAACCATCAACATCATCATAAAAATCCATAAGCGAAACAAATAACCATGTACTATAACCGTATCACTTGCACGCAAGTGTCCTCAAAGAATAAGTCGATAACATGTGTTCGCAAGAGAGAGATGTTACACATGGAATCTTGGAGGCATACGAGATTGGCTGGTTGCTAAGATTTTAGGCTCGGGGGCTAGGAAATCGCAAATATTCCTCGTGCTAGGGAGTCGGAGAGGTTGTTCCTAGATGGCTGGGAGGAAACACGTAGTTTGAGGCAGTGGATAAGTGGACAGATGACATCAGTGGATAAGGGAGAAAGAGACTAAATCAACCAAAACTAGAAGTATTTTACTAGTTGATCTTTTTGTAAATATTGTAATTAAATTGTTATTGTGTTGTCTATTTACCAGTTAATTTTCTTGCATCAAGAAAATTCTAAACTAAATTGTTGTAAATGAAACTCTTACATTTAGATCTTTCCGAAATACAAAATTTGTTTCATATATACAAAAAAAATTCTTCTAGGAAAGAGTCATTTACAATAGGAGTTAATCATATTTAGAGGCCCCCAAAGAGAGGGCCTTACATGCACCAACATGAGTTTTAGAGGAAACTTTGTTATATGTATATGTGGGTGATTATGCAGTGGACTGAGAGAGATAGAGAAGGATTTGTACAAAATGTCATTACATGGTCTCTACATAGACGAGGAATATTGGTTAATAACTATGAACCCATCTTGTCCCGCAAAATGCCCAAAAAACATAAAACAAGCCCTGCCAACATAACGTAACAACAAACAAATAGAATACAAGTCATAAATTGAATACATAGTATTATAACTCGAGAAAACCCCCAAAAAAATTCACTATACATTGAAATTTTTTTCTTAAATAGAGAAACTCACAACTATGAAAATATTGAAAAGGTGTAGAATTTGAACTTCTGTAAAACAACTTTGACATGCGGTACCAAGTTTTTGTTTAATCATAAACCCATCTTATATATTCATCATAGAAGATTTATCATGTTTCCCCATAAATTATAAATTACCACTATTGACAAAATACAAGCAATAATAAATTAACGTTTAGAAAAGAACCGGGCCATGGCACGGGTTTGTTCATTGAAATCTCATCCCCTTATAGCTACACCACACTTCAAAAATAATTGTAAATTCTTAAACAAGGCATCATAGAGCAAAGAAAACAAATGCATACAACCATATGTACAATAAATAAAAAACAAGAAAGAAAGGAATTAGAAGTAGAACAATTTATTCAAATTATCTTGTAGAATATTGCAAATATTCCAATACAATAAACTACGACAAGCATGGTAAAGCTGCAGACAATCATATATACAAGAAAACAAAAATCAGAAAGAAAAGAATTAGAACTAGAACCATTTATTGAATTTATCTTATAGAACACTGCAATTGTTCTAATACACTAAGACAATATTGGTAGGGATTCTTGATGAAGGATAGCATACACATTAGGTATTTACTACATTCTTGGAGATGAATTCTCATAGATACAAAAATCAAATCAACATGCTAGTGATCAGAAGAACCAAGAAAAAGGAAATAAAATTAAAAAATACCTTCTAGATTGTTCTCGTCATTTGATGAAGCAAGAAACCCATGTTAAAACATGTTGAGTGCTCTCATCCTTGTGCACTCCTCTGATAATGATGTTGATCCAGTTTAAAACCTATCAAGCTTATTTCTTTCCATGAGAAGAGCTACTTGTGTTAACATTATATTCTACGTCTGAAGGGGTCTATGTTTTCATTTATTTTGAGGATCTATTAAACAAAATTAAGCTATGGCCATATAAGAAAGAGCTTTGTAGATATTTGTAGCTTAAGTGAAATTGTTGTCCTCACGCAAAGGCTGATAATTTATTATTTTAATATATTAAATTGATATTTAAACATAAGTTGCAAGGATATTTATTGTTGATTGTTGCAAGGATATTTATTGATTGATTGTTGATACAACCTGAGTGGGCCTAATGGTTAAGAACATGTGTTTCCTCCTAAGAGGTCACAAGTTCAAATCCAGAGGGGGGGTAGGGTATGTATACCTCTGTAGACTTTACTAGTCAAATTGTTGGGCGGAGGGGGTCCCTTATCCCACAAACAAGGGGTTCTCATACACCAATTTGGTGTCTGGCTTGGCCATGACCTTAAAAATAGATTATTATTATTATTATTATATAATCAAGTAAATAAATAATTATTTAGTATAAATATAGCGTATTGGACTAAGCATCCCTAACCTGCAAGCATCGAGGCAAATCTCTAGCTTAAATCTATGCACTGGATCGAGCCATCATGCCAACAATTAATATCAATAAAATTTATTATGGTTGTCATGTCCAAGAAACCAATCGTCATTTGTACGATGATTAATCCATGACTATCAATCCTAAGAAAATATCCAATGATATAAAAAATAAACACAATATAGTTCTCAACATCAAGGAGGCCATAGGTGGGTAATAGATGGTACAAGATCTTGGTTTGAGATGTTTTTAAAATCCAATCAACATGGACTAAGAGAGACATAAACAAAGACAATAGAGAAATAGTTTGTTGCCTCACATCTTAGAAGTTGTGGGCCACATACAGCCTGCCCTATTCTGGCCAAAATTCGAACCTCTATCTGAGGAACTAGGTGAGCATAGTGCTCCATGACATGACTCAGTTTCTCCTGGGCATGGGATTTTATGGCATCCATCAACTACAAATGCAATATGATATTAAACCTTTGGTCCATGCCATAAAACAAAATATATGCTCCAAAATGGTCAGTAACATATCATTAACATACCTCTATATTCCTCCCATGGATATTGAGTCTGATGGATGCCAAAGCCACCTTCCATGCCATGCAAGTCACAGATTGAGGTGTGATCTTAAATCTATGAATGGAAAACTCATGGAGGAGGTGTTGATGATCTTGTGGTGATGAAAGGAAGTTGGTCTTAAGTGTGAATGTTGGTGGAGAAGGTTGTAACCATACAGTATTCAAAGAGGATAACAAATCACATGGAGAAAATGCTAATGCAAGAGCCATGGCGTTTGGATTTTCATTTGCTAATACCCGCCTCGACTTTCAAACAAATTATTTCATTTCATTTACCAACAAGTGCAACAAAGTTGCTTGTACTGCCTCCTAATATTCTATTTTAATATTGTATATAGTTGCTACGTGTCCCGTTTAACAAGTGCCCAACACCATATCATTTCATTTATAAATAAATTTAAATACTAGCCCAACCACTTAACCTGTGGTTCATAAACGTCGAGAGGCAATAACATCTTGTTGCATCTTGTCGCTCGACATCTTGCCACCCACAATCTTGTTGTCCGCCATAACTTATATGTGGCAGGCAGGTTAATCAAGTTAATGAATAATCTGTGTTAATAAGGGCCCTAATGATTAACAGATGCATAATGACATGCACAAGGGTTATTTGTGCTAATCTTGGCCTTTAATTTGTGGACACAACAAAGAATATTCTTCTATCGTTAAATCTCACACACACATTGCATATTTTTAATTAAAGAACTAATTAATCTAAAAGTTTTCAATAAGTATACACCTCTCGGTGTAATTGAAAAAGAACATGAAACCCTAGGTCTTGCTTACAAAACAACATTAATGTTATTATTAAATTTATTAAAGTTTAGAGGTCCAAGAAACTCCAAGTACAATGAGTACATTAATTAACCCCATCGTCATGGTTTTGTGTGGAAAAATGCTAAGAACAATTTGAACTCTCCGCAATCCCAACAAAATAATCCCTCCCTCCATATTAAATAAATTATATTAAATATATAACTATATACTAATTAATATTTATAAAAATGATGTTAATCAATATTTAATCTCAACTATATATATTAATATTAGTTCAAATTTTATACTACTTTAATCATCAACAAATATAACTTCAAATATCTAATTATTAATGTCTATCATTATTGGAGCCCCCTTAGTGCTACAACAACCCATAAACCTCTAATATAACCATTAATGTTGATGTAATCCATAACACTTTATGTTAATATAATTTTATAATATCTTAAACTCGTATTAATATTTAATTATCATTTTAAATTAAATTAAAAATAAATTATTATAATTCTTAATATGATTTTTAAATTTTATTACAACTTTTATTTTTATATAATCCTATATCCTAATTTTATATCTTTCACTATAAATTTTAACCCATCTCTATTAATATATTTCATAAATCTTTTTTATTTTAACTCTTAATAATCTACTAATATAACCATTAACCCCCAAACCCTAGCGGTCGCCGCCACCTGAACCCATTTCTGCTAAAATCGTGAGTTGACGTAGGACGGGAGAGCTTTTAACAAATATATATTATTAGAACCCTAGGTCATATGTACAAAACAACATTAATATTATTATTAATTAACTTTATTAAAGTTCTCAGGTCCAAGAATCTCGCGCTTGTCTGTACAATGAGAACACTGACTAAGTCCGTTGCTCTCGTTTCTACAATAAGACTAAGAAAATGATGTAATAGTATTATAAATAAATAAATAAATTTAAATATTTAAAAAAAAAATTAATTAATTTGTAAAGTTAAATTTATAAAAAATTAGTAATTTTTTTTAATTAGACTACAAACTAATAACTGGTGAATGAAAACTCGTTGCTATAGTATTGTTTTGGCATAAACTAATAGTTTTGGCATAAAATAATAATAGAAAAAATTAATATTAATAAAATAATATAAAAACTTTTATACATTTACCAATAAAACAAAAATAACTATCCATTCTTATGATCTCTTTTCATTAATATAATATATTTTACATTTTTAATAATAACAAAAAGAAATTTATAATCTCTTTTCATTAATATAATATTGTTTAATATAATATCTTTTACATTTTTAATAATAACAAATTTTTTTCTTTTCTTTTTTTCCTTGGAAAAAAAAGTAATTTTATTCATTCGAAGAGACAAAATTACATTATGTAGGTGATGAACACTATCCATTTGTTTCAAACAGAGGAGTTGTCCCTCTATCATCAATAGGAAAATATACAATGCAATATAAGATACAACATATATGTGTCGAGTAGAAAGTAGAGAGTCGTTCATCCTTTGGAAAGAATTGTTGTTTTTCCAAAATTTGAGCAGGATCAAAAGATTTGATGGAGGGAATTTTATCCCAATGCCTCTATGAAGGGGCAATGGAAAACACATATGTGTCTTCATCCTTTGTTTCTGAAAAGTGTCAGGACCCAAGTGGAAGTTGTAGTCCAACTTTTGAAAGAGAATCAACTAATTGAGTTCGTTCCTTGTAAACATGTTTAAGTGAGTAATTGTTAAGAGTGTCTAATAATCTGAAGATTTTCTCTAATAGTGGCTGCAAAAAGATGTTGTGGCAAGATTGTTGTTTACGAGTCCAATTGATAACATTTTTTCAATCTCCAAAAATTTGAAGATTTTGGACCCCCTTTTTCCCTACAAATTGAAGTAGTAGCTTTAAGGGGGGGTAAGGAGCGAAAGGGAGGCAAAAATTTTTCCTGAGGAAAATGTGAGAGGATTGCTAATCCTTGAGCAGCAATGAGTTTAGGAAGGGAAGGTTTGTCTTGAAAGATTGTTTTGTTGCATGCTAGCCAGATCCCCCAACAGATAATAAAAGGCAAAGCTTTGATGTTTTTATAAGGCTTATGTTGAGTCCAGTGTTGCCAGGTTGTTTCAACATAAGGTCCTTCCCAATTGAGTCTTTGATTTAGATGTAAAGTTATGTCTTGCTAGACCTATTTGGTGAAGGGGCAGAGGATGAAGAGGTGTGTGTTGTTTTCATTTGCTCCTTTGCAAAGGGTGCACCATGCAAGTCCTTCAATGCTTTGTTTTTTCATGTTGTCCCAAGTGGGGGATTTTTTATTGAGTACACAACAAATGAATTTTTTTGCTTTTTGTGGGCACTTTACTTTCCAAATCCCTCACCACCACCAGGATGGCTCTCTTTGTAGTAATTCGATATTTATTGAGATATATCCCAATTTTGGAGTGTAGACCCCATGAGTAGATTTTTTCCATACAAGTTCGTCTTCTTCTTCTATGATGTGAATGTGACTTGACTGGAGAGAAAAAATATATATGTTCCAAAGTTCTGAGTGTGGAGCATGTAACCTGAGGGTTTATGCTTTTTTCCATCCTTGATACTAGATGGTGGTGGTGAAGGGGTTTGTTACATGTGAGAGGTAGAAAAGACATTGTTGGTGTAGTATGTCAATCAACTCAGGACTCAGTAAATGATTAACCCCACTACCCGTCCAAGGGTCAATTCCTATTTGTATTCGGGATCCATTGCCCACTTTCCAGGCTAGTCCATCATTTATTACCTGAAAAGAGTTTAGGATGGCCTTCCAGATAATGGAGCAGTTTGTGAGGTGTTTTTCTGGTTTTCAAATCCAGTCTTCAAGTGAATCTGGTCTAATGTACTTTTGTATCAGAATAGTTATCCATAGACTGTCTGTGGTGAGTAATATCCAACCGGATTTGGCTGCTAATGCTTTTGCAAAAAGGAAAATTTTTTTTAGGCCCCATCCACCCAAGGATTTTGGGCAAGCTAGTTGATCCCATTTGGCCCATGGTATGGTAAAATTTTCATGTGTGCCAGAACAGATAAAGCGGAAACAGATTCTTCTGGATTTTTCTAGAATGCCTTTGGGGATCTAGGAAAGAGACATCCAGTAGACTAGAATGGCTTCCAGTACCGATTTCTTCAAAGTGAGCCTTCCTGCTCTTGAAATCCACCTGTAACTCCATCCTTTTAGTATTTTTTCCAGTTTTTCTAGTAGCCAACGCCAGTCTGATTTCCGATAATCATTTGGTTTTAAGTGAAACCCAAGGTATTTTATTCCTTCCTAAAAGTTCAATGTCTTGTAGGGGAAAATATCTTTAAAGAAAGATTATGCTTCCTCCTCCATCTAATAAAAATAAATTGTTGATTTCTGAACATTTATGATCATACCTATGGCGACATGGAACATGTTTAAAATCTCGGCTAGTTTCTCAGCATCTCGACGCCGACCATTGCAGAAAAGTAAAATATCATCCACAAATAGGAGGTGGGTAATTTTGTGGCTTGGTTCGATCGAAATACCAAGGAGATTCCCAGAACGGGCCTCGTGGTTTAATGCTCGACTAAGGCGCTCAACCACCAAAAGAAAGAGGAGCGGTGAGAGTGGGAAACCTTGCCTCAGACCATGCTCAGAGTGGAAGAAGGGGGAGGCTGCCCCGTTTATCATTAAAGCAAAGGAAATTGAGTTTAAGCAGGCCATGATCCATTTGATAAATGGAACTTCAAATCCCAAGTGTGTGAGGAGAAGTCTGATGTAGGACCAGTTTACTCTGTCAAAAGCCTTTGACAGGTCTATTTTAGTATGGCTCCTCGAGATTTGGAGGTTTTTAGGCTGTGTAGTCCTTCTTGGGCTACACCAATAGCTTCATGTATTTTTTTTCCTTGTAGAAACCCAAATTTTTCTTTTGAGATTGTGTTTGAGAGGATGGGTTTTAGCCTTCTCGTAATAATTTTGGCTACGATTTTATAGAGGAAGTTGTAAAGAGATATAGGCCAAAAGTCATCAAAGGATTAAGGTTCATATTTTTTGTGGATGAGGGCAATGAAGGTCGAATTTATAGGTGCATATATATGCCCATTTTTTCTTAAATCCTCTACAACCTGTAGGAGGTCCTCTCCAATTAGATCAAAGAAATCCCCATAGAATTCAATAGTCCACCTGTCTAGCCATGGGATTTTATCCTTTTGGAAGCTCTGGATTGTTTCTTTAAGTTCTTCTTCTGTGACTACAACAAAGTGATATCTATTTCCATTCTCATCCATGAATCTGGGGAATTAGAATACCGATTTTATAATGTTTGCAATGTTTTCTCTTGGATCATCTTTAAAAAGAGTTTTGAAATGTGTGATCCCTAGAAGAGCTAGATCCTCAAATGAGTTGGCTAGAGAGTCCCCCTTGACCTTGTGATTTCCAAATAGTGTTTATTGCTTTCCTACCTTTTGCAAAGGCATGGAATTTTTTTGTGTTTTCATCTCCTTTATCCAACCAGGTGGCTCTACTTTTGAGGCGCCATTCAATTTTTTTGTCGTCCAACAACTTTTGCGACAAGTATCCAGGTATCTTAAGTTTTCTTTGGTCTCCTGTGAATAAAAACCTCCATCCTCTAGTTTGGAGATATGTTCAAGCTAGTCTTCAATCTGTCTTAGTTGTGCTTCTTCTCTGATGCACTTTTCACTAGCAAAAAGTTAAGGTCGGTTGTTTTAAGTGCTTAAGGTTTTCCACAAATTGAACTGTTGTTGGGGTGCCAGCTTCTGGATCAAAAGTCTTCCAATTTATCTTTACCAAATTCTGGAAATATTCATCCTCTATCCAGGTAGCATTGAAATTGAAAGGAATGACTAGTTTATTTGGGCCATAATCTAGTTCAATCCAAATCGGGTAGTGATCTGAGTCTCCTCCGCTACCAATCCATTTTTTTAGTTGCAGGGGGTAATTGAAGAGGGATTCATGGACCAGGAAGCGATATAATATTTTAGCCACCCTTGCATCACTAGTCCTCATATTTTGATAGGTGGGAAGGAGCTTGATGGGTGGTAGATCGATAAATCCCAAATCATTGAAAAGATGGGAGAATAGGGTAGAAAGGGGGTCTAGTGAAGCCGACGATCCCCATATTTCAACATTCCCAAAGGAGAGGTTTAGGTCTCCTCCTAGAATCATATTTTTCACTTTCAATAAGTCCTTTTTGAAGAGTCATAAAAGGTGATCTGATCAGAATAAGCTCCATACACATTTAGTACCCTGAGCTCCAACCTCACTCCCTCCATAAATAGATCTACCCCTAGGAAGTATTCCATCACCCAAGCATTTTGTAGCTTGACTAATTTTTTGCACCATTCGACGACTAGTCCTCTGGAGCGACCAATTGCATATATCTCGATAAAATTCCAAAATGGCAATAGGTATTCAAGTGTGGTTGTTACTATGGCCTCCAAGGACATCGTTTCTTGTAGTATAATTACAGAGGACCAATGAAGAGTAATCAAACGTTTTAGCACAATTTTTTTGGGGGGACTTTCCAAACCCCTACAATTGAAAGAGAGGAATTTCATGGGGAAACCCCTACGGGGGTTTGTGATGCTCTAAGGGCCCCAAAAATTGATCTTTGTCTTCCATATGTGATGTCAATTAAGGCACGATTTTTTTCTTTGGAGATATGGGAGGAACGACCTCAACCTTTTTTAGATTTATGTATACCCAAATTTGTGCCTAGCCCAGGCCCTTTTGGTTTTGGTACCAAGATGTTACGATTTCTGAGGCTAAATATGATAGATGAGTCCTCATAACCATTTGAGGAGCGATTATCAAAAGATGAGTCAGAGGGGAGTTCTGAAGGCAGAGTGAGAAAGAAGATGGAGGGTG
>ML799645.1:16982-31758 GCA_009831015.1 Picea engelmannii
AATATATATATATATATATATATATATATATATATATATATATATATATATATATAATTGGCTTTGGATTTTAGATAAAATTGTGAATACAAAGTTGTGTGATTTTTTTTCATATAAAGCTTGGGGAAATCCTCAAGTACTTCCCTTTGCTTGTTATGAGTTCAACATATCACTTGCGGGACTTGAACTCAAGTGAGGAGGATTAACAATCATTCCTCCCAACCACCCGAGTTAAACCCAATTGAATGTCAAGTCCTTATTTTCCAAGTACATAAAATACTTATTTCCACAAAGACTTCATCCCAATACTTCTTACACGAGTAAATTTTGACAAATTGTTGACATAATAACAAAACCACTGCATGTCTAGATTGGATTGTGGGCCCCACTTCTTGTCACAATTAGTTGTGCTATTGGATAATATTGTTTCTTCTTTTGTATTCTTGTCCAAGCTTCCTTTGTCTTTGATGGGGTCCTTTCTATTCCTTCCATTCCTGATTTGTCTTGATTTAGGGGGTCTAATTGTTCTTGTATCTCTTCTTCTTTAGCATGATCTTCCTAATTCACATTAGATACATACTAATTTGGATTTGAGTGAAAAACAATTTCTTCCACTGATCCTTATTGAATTGATCCTTACTGTGATGGAGGGTCTTCATTTGAAGGAGTATCTCTAGTTTTCTCTAAATCCATTGTTGTCTCCCTAGTTTCCTTTGTTTCCTCATTTGTCTTATCCAAGGGAGGATCCAAAACAAATAAATCTTCCTTCATTAATAGTTGATGAGTCTAAGAATATTTTTGTGGAGATGTTCCACTGGCATTCAAAGAAAACTCTTTGCACCCCTCCTTATGTGGGTCTGAATCAAGTGAATCTTCCTTGTAAATAAGTTGATGTTATATCTTGGAGCCATCCCACCAGGTTGATTGACACTGAGGTTTCCTAAACTTTCTTGGACCTTTAATGCATTGAGAAACAAGATGTCCTATTTCAAAACGGGGTCTACAACATAGATAAATTGGTTCATAATCAAAATTTTGAGTCCATGAGTAGTTTTCACCTATCAAAAATATTTCTACTGAAAACCCTTTGCTGAAATCCATTTCCACACAGAATCGAGCATAGCTTGTAATTAATCATTAATTGTGATCACCATGATATGGCATGTGAACAATGTAAATGTATTATTTTTTAGATTTCCAAAAAATCACTATGGGTGTGAAGCTTTGAAGTATTGGCTATGATATCACTAGAGGAAAGAGTGAGGAAATTGGAGAGTGGGTTCATTATGTCAAAATGACTCAAATTCTCTTTGTTGAAATGATAAGCCTCATCTTGATCCCAAGGAAAAAATTAGTTAATGAAAGAAGGACTGGTGTTTGAACAATCAAATACCCCCATGAATGGAAGCTTGGAGAGTCTGGCTGAGGAGATAGAAAACTATCAGCCCGAAGTACCACAAAGTGCAGTTTTCCTGCAGGCCCAGACTGACCCAAGTTCCTTCTAACAAAAGGAACATGACAAGTCTAGAACCTCCCTAGGGAAAAAGGAGAGGGCGTGAAAGAGAGAAAATATACCATTCAGAAAAAGGTAGAGCGTGTGAGGCTCTCTAGCTGAGAAGAAGAACTAAAGGATTAAGTTGTTTTGGTTAAAGGGAGAGAACACGGGAAAGGATCTCAAAAAGTTTGTAGAAAACATGACCTGAGTAGAAGTTCTTGAGCTTGATGCTGAGGGGGCATCTGATAAACCTCGCAGAGGTTGTGACATAGAAAGGATCTATGAGAAATTGCAAAATTTCCCTAGTGATATCATGGCTTGGCACGGGGGTGGCCAGAGCGCTAAGAATGAATGCCTCTAATCCTACGGTTGGGTGGAAAGGGGGTATTGAGAGGTTGTTGGTGAGATTTTGGGCTTCAAATCTCTAGGTGATTTCGTAGGAAGGATAAGCTAGAGACTCCCGAGGGTTGTCAGTTCAGAGTGACGTGGCACGCTGAAGTCACCTAGGGTGACGTTGACCCATGTTTGGCATGCCACATGTCACCTTGATTCGTGCCTTTTACAGACCTTATATGCCAATTGGAATGTGACACATGTCACCCATTGATGGGGCCACATGTCATATCCACCCTATGTCGCGTTTTAACACCTTGGCACACGCTCGCTGGCCTAATAGTTGGTGGAATACACTATGGCACTAGGAGTTCAGGACTTCGGGAAACTTGGGAAGCTGGGACACTGAGGTTATTCGGCAGAAGACCTAGACCTACATGTCCCTGCTTTTACGTTTAACATGCCACCATGTGTAAGTGTGGACCCTTCAAGAGTCCAACTTTCAGAGCTCCATAGGTTTGGGTTTGGTATATTGGATAAGTCGAAAGGGCTAAAGGCCAGAGCCACGTGGAAGGATTCTAGGGTTTCAGGACTCTGAAGGATATGCAAATAGATAAAATGGTGTTCAGCGCTGAACGCCAAAATCCCTTAAGCTTGTGCATTAAACGAGGGAGAATTGCAGCCATTGGATTTAATGGTGGATGGATTTCCACCATAGATATAGGAGTGTTGAGAAACTCCGGGACTTCAAGGAGCATCCCTTGTAACTGCCCCTCCAGTGGCCATTTCATCGCTAAACGGTGACAACCTTGGTCGAGTCAGTGCCAGGTAGGATGGTGCGAATGAGGTGAACCCATGTGGGTGCCACCTAGCCCTTGACCAATGATGTTGGAAGAGCTTCAGAAGGGCATAACTTCCAATCCAGAGATCAGATGTGAACATGGTAACATTCATTGGAAAGCTCTTGATGAGAAGATGTTCATGAGGACCTCAGGAAGAGGATTCGAGATGACTAAGAAAAAAATAAAAATTGATGCCCGATCCCTTAAAAAGGTACTTAGGGGTCGGGTGCATTACAATGTTGTAGTTATTTGTTTCAAGACTTTTATAATAGAATCTTCCTAGAGCTTGATTAATGGCTCGAAGAGAGGGTAAGCCCCAAAAATACAAGGGCATATTTGGGAATCTAACCCAAACATGAGCCAGGGTTAATGTATCGGTCAAATGATAAAGGAGTGAGTCGAAGGCTTCATTCATAAACTAGAGCTGCCCGGAAACCGAGGTCTTGAATCTAAGATCAAATCCTTGTCTTCCAAAAGATCAATCTCCACAAAAAAAAACATTTTTCTCAAGGGTGAATAAAATCTTTAGCTTGCAATAGTTTGAGATCTAATCATGAAGATCAATTAGAAGAGGAAAACAACCATTGAACTGATACACTAAAGAATTGACACTAAGAAGGGTTTCCTAATCAATAACATGTTCAACCATTCGAATGGATAAAGCTGGGGCCTCTTGCACCAAACAAGAAAGAGTATTGGAATTTTTTTTGACAGTGTCTATGAAGGAAGAAAAACTCTAATTACCGGCATAACAAATGAATGGACCATTTGAAAATCATGTCGAAGACCCTCTAGAGGGTCCAATTTGAGTTTCCCTTTGACTTTGAGAACCAATAAAACTGCTTGCAGACCTCGCCATCACAATTAAGAGTTCCAAAACATAGAGAAATTTGTTAGTTCAAGCCCGGGCATGCATCTGGGAGTGGAAAGGGATAAACCCTAGCAGTCGCCCCTTTGCGTAGGGGAAACAAAATCAAGTTTCTCCACACCATTCTGCTAACTTGGATTGTAAAGAAGCTTAATGATGTTGAAGGCATATCTTAGGGATAGATTTTGTAGAAAACATGTCAACTAGTTGACAGGTTTTCTAAAACCATATTTGTCCACCTGTAAAACTCCTACACACCAAGGATCACATAGACCAAGGAACATGCAGACAGGTGAGTTGGTGGGTTCATTCAAAATCTGTCAAAACAAGTCTACCTTTTGTTAACCTGTGAATAAATGAAATGAGGTCGACACAAAATGAATTATGTATTAGATTTAGTTATTTAGGACCTTCCAAAAGGGTTGGTGTCCGAAAGAGCACACTAACTTATTGCTCCACTGCACTTCCAAGATTAAAGTTTCATTATTTAGTACATAGATAACGAGTCCTTAGAGAAGATCCAACAAAAATTTGAGTGAGTAATTGATACTTTCCATAAGTGTAGAAAACATGGATTTATTGCAAGGAAAAGATCTAATACAGGATTTACTACAATTTGTAGAGGGCACATGACCAATTTAGTGTAAGGATCCATTTTCCCACTCAGGAGTTAGAACACGAATGTTATCGGACAAATTGGTAAGTGCGAACACAAATGGATCTCCCTAGTTTCACCTCGAACTAGAACAAAACAAGACATAATATACAAATTTCCCTAAGTTTTAATTATCAAGCATACTAACTAACAAGAGATAAATGACATACCTTTCGAATGTCGTTTATCCTCGCTAGTGTCATCCTCGCTCCATTTCAAGGCTTATGGGATGATGAACCTGTAAAAAGACACAATCCAACGAAGTGAAAGCAAAAATGTATAGTTAACAAAACCTATGTATGTGAATAAGGAGTCATACAATAAAATAAGAACAATTTTATGGGAAAGAAATATATTACTGTATTAGAAATATGAAAAGGAGAATACAATCGATGCCTTGATGTTGTAAGGTCCCTTCCAACAATTCCTTGCTTCCCACACACTTCTACTTCATGAATTCTGAGACTGAAGATTTGAAATTCACTCACTATCTCAACTTGGAAAAGTGAAAATCAAAGCCAACATACAAGCTCCAAAAAATCCAAGCTACAAAACTCAAGAACTAGCCATTCCAAAACTCTCTAACCATTCCCAATATAGCTTTCCCGTGAGAACTCTTCTCCTTTTATAAACTGAAAAGGATAGGGTGAGGAGGTTAGGATGATCCCACTAGAATAGGAATGTGACTCAAATCCAAACCGATCAGAGGCCACCTCACCCTCGAAGCTTCCATTCTAGAAACGTCGAGAAGATGATCTTTTTCTTCGTAAACAAGATTACCGCGCCCTTAAAACTAATAAAAATGCGACAAAGTCGTAGGCCACTATGGTGAAACTTGCGACGATCCTAAATCGTCGCACCCTTAACACTGAGAAAGGTGTGACGATCCCTTTTTATAAGGTTTTGACAAAGGAAAAGATAATTTTCATCTTTCTGGGAAAATGTGTCTTCATTCTTCTTCAAGGATTCATGCCATTGATCCTTCTAAAGACAAAGGATAGGTGTACATCATTAACGGTCATATGAGTGACAAAAATAATGTGTAACAGTAATCCCCCCAAAGTATGAAGTTAGAATAGATTGATAGTTGAAATACTTTGTCGAGTGTCTGTAGGGAACAAGGAACACGTCGGTCGGAAACCTACCAACAAACAAGGAAATATAGTACAATAATATATCATCACTAAGGTAGGCATTCCCATACTCAAAATACAAATGACTCAAATCATAAATGCCGACATGAAAAGATCCATGTCAAGTAAGATAGGTCATGGCCACCAAACATACACCGTGGATCCATGCCATTATGACTCAAATCTGAACATAGCCACCAAAAATACATTTTGGATGTATGTGTTAAAGACTCTAATTTGAACATAGCCATGATACATACACTGTGGATCTATGCAACCATACAATCTGAATATACTCCAACACAACCTGAATCTATTTGAAAAAATCTAGGGTCTTCATCTCCACCACTCTATAGTATGAATCTAACCATGTGAATACATGTGTTGAAGTCAAACATGGTAGAAACCACTTGATTACTGGTCATTAGTGAATACCGTTAACAAGTGTGAGGGAAATCACCATTAATGTCAATGACTCTCAAGGTACACTAGTACAATCCAACGGGTGTGAATTTATGAGATGAATTCGAACACTCGGCATAATCTCACGATCAGGGGTCAATAATGAAAACCCACTGTCGAAAGCGAGGAAACATGCCATTGAGGCATGCAATTTCCAAGGTACCAATTAGTTTCTAGGTCTAATTCTTGGATAATAAGTTGAATTCGACATGAAAAGACTCATCACAGGAGGGCCTTAATGTATCCCCCATCAATGACACAAAACAGGTAAAAAGATTTGAAGTAGATCAGAGTAACAAGTTATTCAGGATTGACTCAGGGATGGCCGATGTAATAGAAGGCTTAAGGACTACAGAAATGGTCGATGCAATAGAAATCTTTCCGGGTTGAACTTCTCTTTGAACATATTGAGGACACAACAACTGTCTTGGAAACACTGACTCAACAACAGGGATCACAAACCAAATTGTAATATTATAAAGGAGTATGATCAAGAGACAAGCAAATTTTCCAACCTAGACACAAAACAAGTGAAAGGGTGTCATGTTCAAAAGCGACTCTTCCATAGAATACAGGTTTAGATACATTTGTTTCCCAATTTTTCCCTACCATTTTTGGCGAGTACCTATTTATTTTTACACAAGCTTGAGGAGGATAACATATGCTTGAACTATAAGCTCATCCTTTGGATGAGTCCCTCAGAGTATGTTTAACGAACCTTAGGAAGGAGTGGTTTGGACCCATATGGGTCTTTCGATGTTTGTTTTACGAGTCCAAAGAAAGTAAACTCGGTGGTTTTTCATATTTAGAGAGTCTGAAAAACACTTAAAGGAAACTCCAAAATTTCCTTTTTCGTAAAGTAGTCTGATGAGACTGAAAAAGAGATAAAATAATGCTCAACAGACATTTTGTTCAAATACTTTAACGAGCGTGAAAAGAACAAGATCGCTTGACAATTGTTTCATGTTTAGAGAGTCTGAAAAGAGATTAAAGGGAACTTTGGGAGGTTCTTTTTTTGTATAACCTTTACGAGTCCGAAAAAAGTGATAAAAGTTTACTCGGTTACACTCTCATTGATTTACGAGCATGAAAAAGAAAAAAGACTAAGCTCGAGATTGTTTTCATTTTTATGCAAGATTAAAAAGTATGCTTGGAATAGATTTTATTTTTACACAAGCTTAAAACTAAACTAAACTATGCTTGGACGTGGTTTCATTTTTACACAAGCTTGAACTAGATGAAACTATACTTGGTCCCAACTTAAAAAGATAGCGTCTTAACTCCAGCATGAATTCCAGAGGTTGTAGGAAAATTTCCCCCAATCTTCATTTCATCCAACTATAAAGGTGAATGAAATGAAGTTTCAAATACTAGACGAAGGAATTGACTTGAACAAAGAGGGGGGGGAATCTATTTCATTTTTTAACGAGCTTGACACAAGAATAGGAACTATGCTCGAGATGGGCTACTTAATTTTTTAACGAGCTTGATACAGGAGAAGAACTATGATCGTAACCTTTTTTTTATTTTTTAACGAGGTTTCCACATGGACACCAAAACTATCCTCGTGACCTTTGTTTCATTTTTTAACGAGGTTTCCACAGAGATGCAAAACTATCCTCACAACTGGTTTCATTTTTTAACGAACTTGAAATCAGAAAACCATGCTCAACGTCGGTTTCATATTTTAATGAGCTTGAAATCAGAAAACCATGCTCAACGCTTCTTCTTGATCATGGATTCCAAGAGGACAATGCTTTGGAAGGACACCATGTCAAGGGACAAAACTCGGTCATGGCTTCTAAGAGATCTTCACTTGATGGAAGAAACACAGTCTGGAAGGAACACATGTCGAGGTTTGCGATAGGGGTAAGGAGATCATGCTCTAAAATCCCTATCGAAGATATCACCATGTCAACTACCGAATCCAAGTCATAAAAGACTTAACTTACAGTGAGAGGCTCATCTTCAGCGACAGCTGAAGGCATGGGAGACAATGCCACATTATTGACCTATGGCGGGGGCGATACCGTCTGCATATAAGAACTGTTTAGGGAGGTCATTGAGTTGGTAATCAAGTCAGGACCAACAAATGAAAGTTGATCAATAGTCACAATTCTTCCATCTCGAGGGAAATATATCACACGAAAAAGAGTGGACACTATATCTTTCATGGCATAGACATAATCTCAGCCAAGGAGTAAATCGAAATCCAAGGGGTCTTGGACTACCATGACTTCAATAAAGACAAATTTTCCTCCCAAAGTTACGGGAAACTGGGGAAGGGTCCCTAAAGGTTAACTAGTTCTTATGTTAAAATATAATAGATTCTGTGTAACCAACACAAGCTGAGGATAACCAAAATCTTTCCAAGCAATAGAGGACAAAATACTAACTAACACACCTTCATCTATCAGCATTTGAGGAACATCCTGACCACAAACATGTATGGTAATATTAAAAGGAATTTGAGAGGAAAGACGAGGTCCAGTTAGTGCACCCCAATAAAAAAGGATGACCTCATTACTTGGAGGGGGTTCCACGGGAGAAGGAGGAATTCCCCCTAGCACGGTAGATTCTGTGTAAACAAGAAAAATGTGGAGAGTATCGAGTTTACTCTCTAGCACGAGAGTAGGATCGACCGAAGACATGATCAGATCGACCATTTGAGTTGCATTCTCCAAGGGGAGAATGGGGTTGACGGATGGAAACAGATCGACCACTTGGTTTTCACTCTATAACCAGAGAGTGGGATCAACTACTTGGTTTTCACTCTATAATGAGAGAGTGGGATCGATCGAGGATGGGATTAGATTGACCAATTTTTCAACTGGGTCAACTAAGGACACGAATAGATTGACTACCTGATCAACCAAACCGATCGATGAAGAGACCATATTGATCATTCCATCAACAACAGGTGGGTTGAGAGTAAGGATTCGGTAAGAAGCCAAAAGTTGAGGCTAGGAAATAGTCATGTATTCCATCAATTTCGAGGCTTCATCCATACGAGGGAAAGGTGAGTTTGATGACTCTCTCTGCATAACCTACATGGGAACTTGACTCTACTTTTCTTCTTCCCAACGGTATCCTGAATAGTTGACGGAAGGTCATCAACATGTTGTTCAGAGGCTAATGACATGGGCTGGTGAGGGCGTGTGGACCAATATTCTAGAACCTTGTATAGACCATGGAAATCCTTAAGAATATGGATACCCTTACAAAGCCTTCAGGGGTACTTGGGCTTATGGGTTGTTTGGGTGATCTTGGCACCATCAACACTCCCAACACGATTATCAGTAACTGGTTGTTTTCCAAAATGTCTGGAAGTGGTTGGAAGTTTGGACCCTTGCTTATTTTTCTTCTTCTTAATCTTCCTTTTCTTCTTATTCTTATCCATCATGTTACTAGGTTCAGATCTTTCACTCAACAAAGAAGATGAAATGAAAGAAGACCTTGCAAATGAAGAAGGCGAAGAAGATATTTCTGGTGAAGAAGGTGAAGGATCAACATGAGGTTGATGTTATTGGGGGGAAGTGCTTACAACTGAAGCAATTTTTGCATTTGGGAATACTTGAGTGGAAAAAAACCATACCGATAATCCAATTGTGAGACCTTGAAGGCTCAAAGTAGCGATGTAAGGAGGACCAACGTTTCTGTAAGAAGGGAAAACAAAAGGCTCCCCTGGAGCAGGGGTTTCTTCATTGGTCATTTCGGGAACTGACACCATAAATACAGATCCAAATTAATGCATGTAAAGGAAAACAAACAACACAAGCTAAAAATTTAGTAAGCAAGAAAGCAAACAAAACCTTCTCACAATGAACACGCTAGTTGGTGATGAAATCCAACGTCACGGGAACAATGTAAGAAGGGGTTGATATAGAACGGGTTAAAAAGTTACGTTGACGACTTGCTTAACGAACTTACGCCTTCGTGCAGCTTCCACACAATAAATTTGGATTTACCCTACAAGGATCCCGAGTGATTTTGGCCAACGTTGATTCCAAGTACAACGAAGACTTCCCCTTCACCGTCACCTCGTGTATTACCCTAAAGATAAAGGCCACTAAGGTTACCAAATACAACAATGATTCCTGGGGAAGCAGTCGACAGTCCGATACACATGCAAGGGTAGGATAACTGAGCCCGAAATTGACTTGAGAAGACCCACACAGGGTTTTTTTCTCAAGTGACCCCCATTAATATGCACAACCACTACACCAATACCAACAAAGTAGGGTTAGTCACTCTGCTAGTCTCAATGTGACCTCGTGATTGACCCTTGTGTGAGAAGGGATTCCCAGGAAAAAATGTAATAAGTGGATTTATTCCTCCGTAGCACAAGATTCTATGTTTGTTTACATCTTTGGAAAGTTATCTTTCACACATATTCCGAAGCCCTACACCCTAAGCTAATGCAGGCTTTCTACCAGAAAATATAAATGTCTATTCAATTTTTATAACCGCTTTATTTTAAGGTTGTCGTTTACTCAAAAGGAAAATGGTGTGGACTAAATTATGTTTTGACTGAATCTAAACAATGCAAAGAAATGAGAATGCAAATATTTCACTTTGATGAAAGATGTATTACGAGAAGGAGAAAATGTTTATCATTCCCGGATGCACAAGGTCCCAAAATTTTATTAAACTCATCAATATCAAGATCTTCAAGAAATGAGCCAAAGAGATTGTACACAAATACACGATTATAGCCCCCCCCCCCCCCCCCCCCCCCCCATCCATGAGGGGGGAATTGTTTTAAGAATTCAAGACCAAAAAATGCCAAAAAAACACGAAATTTCTCTACTTCAAATGCAAATATGCCCCCAATCTAAAAAAAAATATTTTAAAACGAACTATTCAGAAAAATAAATGTTCTTTCACTAAACAATTCTAAAGAAAAAACAATGCTTTGTAAGTGAAAGACACTCAAAGAAAGAGATCAAATATTTCAAAAGAACACAGGATAAAACAAAGCAAAGAAGAATAAAATCAAATTCAAAGACTGTCCAGAAGACTGTAATCATACTATAGTCAAACCCAAAAATTCACCCCAAAACCATATCTAAGATCTGGGTAAGGAAAAACAATAAAAAAAATCATTTTTTCACAATCGTCGCAAGCTACTAGTCTAACACAGTGCGACGATCTCAGATCGTCGCAGGATAGTGAATAGTACAATGTGACGATTTCGCAGTGTGTCTCAAAGCAGAGTACGACGAACACCTAAAAATGGAAAAATTAAAAAGCATGAAGGTTTTTCTATGAATTCAACAGTCTGTGAGTCAGACTGGATCTCCCAGTGACTCAGAAAATTAGAAACTCAAGTAGACAAGCAAGGAAACAAGACTACTAGGGAAACAATCTATTCCAGAGTATGTTCTCCAATTTTTTTATCGGAAAAATCGATAAGTGCGGACACAAACCGATCTCCCTAGTTTCACCCCGAAACTAGAACAAAACAAGACATAATATACAACTTTCCCTAAGTTTTAATTATCAATCATACGAACTAACAAGAGATAAATGACATACCTTTTAAATGTTGTTTGTCCTCGCTGGTGTCATCCTCGCTCCATTCCAAGTCTTATGGGATGTTGAACCTGTAAAAATACACAAAGACAACAAAGTGAAAGAAACAATGTATACTTAACAAAACCTATGTGTGTGATCAAGGAGTCATACAATAAAATAAGAACAATTTTATGGGAAAGAAATATATTATTGTATTAGAAATATGAAAAGGAGAATACAATCGATGCCTTGATGTTGTAAGATCCCCTCCAACAGTTCCTTGCTTCCCACACACTTCTACTCCATGAATTTTGAGACTGTATATTTGAAAGTCACTCACAATCTCAACTTGGAAAAGTGAAAGTCAAAGCCAGCATACAACATACAAGCTCCAAAAACTCCAAGCTACAAAACTCAAGAACTAGCCATTCCAAAACTATCTAACCATTCCAAAGCTATATTTCCCATGAAAACTCTTTTCCTTTTATAAGCTGAAAAGGATAGGGTGAGGAGGTTAGGATGATCCCACTAGAACAGGGATGCGACTCAGATCCAAACTGATCAGAGGCCACCTCACCTTCGAAGCTTCTATTCTAGAAACGTCGAGAAGATGATATTTTTCTTCGTAAACAAGATCATCACAAACTTAAAACTAATGAAACTACGACAATGTCACATGCCACTATGGTGCAACCTGCGACGATCCTAAATCGTCCCACCCTTAACACTGAGCAAGGTGCGACAATCCCTTTTTATAAGGTTTTGACAAAGGAAAATATAATTTTCATCTTTCTGGGAAAATGTGTCTTCATTCTTCTTCAGGGATTCAGTCCATTGATCCTTCTAAAGAAAAAGGACAGGTGTACATTATTAATGGTCATAGGGGTGACGAAAATAATGAGTAATGATGAAGATACAAGAAACACCCACTCATTGTCTTAGGTCATGTCTCAGAATCTTGACCTGGTGGACCTTGTTATGGATGTTGGCCTACTGCAAAAAAATTTGACTTCTTCTCCTACTGCACCAATTTCCAGACACCCATGGAAAAATCAATGGGCTCCTGGTAGGGAATAACACATTCAATAGGCACCTGGAAACAAGTGGCATTGGATTTGACAAACATAAACCCATAGCATCCACCGAGCCTTTTGCCTCTGTTTGTACAAAGAAACAATCAATTGCAGCTCAGAGAGAAAGATGGTGAGATATGTGAACATAACTAACATGACCGTGCTATAAAATACCACGATGTTTCTCAATCCATTTCATCTCGAGATCTCTTATGAGAGCCTTATACCCCTCAAATACCATTATTTTTTCTTCAAAATCCTACTATCTCCATATCCATTTTCAAATATTTTTGTAGTAAATTTAACCCCATTTGTTGTTGTTGTTGTTGTTGTTGTTGTTGTTATAGATATGGAATGGAAGCTCATATATGTAGGATGCATAGAGGATGAAAGATACGATCAATTCCTTCATACTATGCACATTGGGCCTGTGAAAGTAGGGAATTATTGATTTGTTTACAAGTATTAAGCAATAAGCCTTGTAGTCTCTGATGGGGTTTGAATTTATTAATTTACATTGTTGGAATTTTGATATTATCTATGGGGTTTGAATTATTAATTTGGAGTGTTGAGATTTTGAAATTTTCTTCAATTTGTATGTTTTTGTAGGCATATCCTCCAGAGGTGGAGTTGATTCGAGTTGAGGGCATACTAGGTGTGGCTTCTATTATTCTGAGCTTCTCTTACAGAGGGAGGGAGTTCATACGCATGGGCTATTACATGAGCAATCAGTATATGAAACATTATCTTATCGAGGATCCTCCTTCAATTGTGGCCATTGACAAGGTTCATAGATTTGTTTTGGCATCCATGCCTAGGGTTAGCAGGTTTCCCATTTCTTTTCAAATTTGTTCTGATGTTCAATGTGATTCAAATTTTAGCAAGGAGGATCGGTATGAGGGTGAGGATGGGGATGGTTGTAGTGATGTAGTTGATTTTTTGGAGTATAGTTTTCATTTTTTTTAAATGTCCAAAGGGTATTTTTGTAATTTAAAAAATATCCCATTTGGGTAAAATTGTATAATATGCATGGGATTTGGTGGGTTGGGTGTGCATATCCAACGTAGTTGGATTAAGTTTGATTAGCACCCATGTATGAATTTTTTGCATGCAACCTGCCTTTGATAATGCACACATGATCTTCCTAGGGCAAGAAAGGGAAAGTTTGCTTTAAAAATGGCATGGGTTTAGAGTCTGGGCTGCCCCATTTTTGCATAGAATGTTGGTGTGTATTTTTTAGAATAGGGGAAGGGGGAGAATACAACAAAGAAAAATTACATTTAAGTTTTTTACTGTTGCATGTTTTGATCATTGGTGGTGTTAATTGATTAATGGAATGCTTGTTATGAGAAGATATGGTTTTGAATCTTCTATATATATTTTTTGAATGCAGTGAGGTGTTGATTTAGTTGGTTAGCATACTTCCATTAAGGCTTTATTTTAACTTTCAACATCACAAATTCTCATCTAAAATATTACTCTACTACCACTTTGGAGTGTAGTTACACTTACTTTTTAAATAATGACTATAATTCACGTCAGAACTAGAATTGTTCAAAACATACTTCTAATGCAAGATTATGTGTAGAAATCAGATCACGCACAAACATAAACCTAATTTACATGTCAATATCATCCAATTAATTCATAAGTTCACACATAATTTAAAAATAAATGTACTTGTACTTTGGCTGGATTTTCATCATTTTAACACAACATTTATAATAGGTCAAGTGATTATACAGATTTTATATACACAATCATAAATTTTGAGCTTTGAAAATTATTTCAAGCAATTTTAAGTTAAACACAAGATCTCTCCCTCAAAATAATATTAATATTATATGGTTAAATCAATCAAATTAAACACACATAAAACTATGTCTAATTATATAGTTTACATAGGGGTGGCAAGTGCGAGGGGAGTCATCTATGACTCTGATGGAAAAAAGGTAGTTGATTGTTCCTGAGGATTGGGGAAAAACACCAATAATAGAGCAGGAACTCTAGCAGTGTACATGGGATTAAAAATTGCACATTCACGAAGTATCCAAACTCTAGTGGTCTTAGGGGACTCTGAAATAGTCATAAGGGATCTCCATGACCCCTCAATTACTATAACTCATTCTTCTAGTGGCCTCTTCTCATGAATAAATTCCTTGAAACAAATCTTCATTAAAGTACACTATTTCCATATTCTCTTCTCTCAAAACTATGAAGTCGACCCCTTAGCCAAAGTAGCGAAATATTTAGAATAGGGCCACCTCATTATAAATCAAATCCCCTCTCATCATTGGCTCCCCTAACTTTCTCCATTTTCATTGTCTCCCCCTCACTAACCAGGACCTTTTCCTTTCAAACTCAACTACTCTCTTACCCCCTGCCCTTCCCCTCTCCC
>ML799645.1:31805-44410 GCA_009831015.1 Picea engelmannii
CCCTCAACTATCTGTACTCTCGTTATATCCCACAAAGCTTCACTCGTTCTTCTTGATGTTAAGTCGTATGCTCATGGAATCATCTCTAGCTCTCGACCCTGAGAAAACTCAGCTCATCTCGTGGGTGGCTCTGGTACCCTGTTCCATCAAGGGTACGTTGCTACTGCAATCATGGCTCCTCCAGCTATTTTTCAACGCCATCACATTGATCTTCAGAACACTTTTCTCGCAATTTGGTTGGTTTTCTCTCCCTGCCTTTTCTGATTGCGTTCATTGATTCTACAACACCTATCTGATCAGTCTGTTCCTAAGGCTCTATGTTAATATGTGGAGAATATCAAGAGCCCCCTGCTCATTTCACATGGATGTTAGAAGAACTGAGGAACACACAGACTCTCGACACTGTGAATTCCAACGAGAAAACCAAGGACTGCGAGAGGAAATGACGAACCTACAAGCTCAATTGCACCAGCACGAATTGCGGAATAATCAGGAGTGGGAAATTTCTCTCAGGGGAATTAACAGGAACACTAGGAAAATTGGGGAAGTTTCTCAACAATTGGAAAATCCTCCAATCCACCCGCAGCATCCAGAGAACTCTATCGGCTCAGGTGAGTAAAGGCTCCCATCCACCTTTCACTCAGCTGCCAGCAATGATCATCCCTTGGGCCCTCCAGCGCCAGGACTAGCCCCAACCCATCCGATCCTTGTTGCAGACATTCACCATTCGGAGGCGAATTCAGTGGTGCAACGAGAAGAACAACATGAAGTACCAGAGCCTTCTCAAAATCACTAGCCAAGTTTTCAATGAAATTTTATTTTTTTGTTAATTTTGAAAAATATTGTAGCCATTTTTACTTGGCAAAACAATAGCTCTTTTGGACTAGTTGCACCAACCTCTTTAGAATTCCACAGAGAGTTAGTCTCTTAGGAAAGAAACAAAGGTTTCTTTACTCTGTCATATGTATTTTGTGGAGAATTATTACTCTTTTTTAATATATATAAATCCCCAACCGTTTATGTTAAAAAAAATTATATAGTTTACATAAAACTATGTCTAACTTTATATAGTATCTTCCCTTTGCTCTTGCTTTAACTCAATTTATTGACTGAAGTTAATGTGGCCCTGACGGCCCTGTGCATTTACTGTCCAGTTTTGTGTTGAACATCATTCATGTTTTGAGTTTTGGCCATTGACCTCCATCCATTTAAAACCAACATCCACCCCAAACACTGATGGGTATCGGGCATGCCTTTCCTGCAATCTGAAGGGCGACTTCCGATGCTAACATGTTCTACAGCCTAATATGAGAGAAATGTTGAGGAGTTAGTGTTATCTTATGTTAAATAACAAAAAAACTTAAAAATAACAATAATAAAAATAAATTGGCTTAATTAAAGAAAAACAATTACGTGCATAATGTAAAACTTGAGATGGAATGAAATAATAATAATAATAATAAAATTGCATCTTAAGAAATTAGATTAATCTAGTTTAAAATAAATCTAAGTTGATAACTATTCATAAGTATTAAATTTAAAAATTTATGATATGATTTGCATAAAATTATTTGAACAATTTACATTGTTTAAAAATACATCAAATGAATGCTTAAAATTTATTTTAATATCAAATTTATTAAGCGTATATAATAGGCCCTCCAACTATTGAATTTGTGCATTCAATGTCATTGTTCCAAAAGGAAAATGTCCTCGTCTTCTTCCATTGTTGATGTTGTTGTTATAACTCATTTCTAACTGTTTATTATAGATGACAAAACGACATAGATTGGAGGTGATGGAAAACTGGATTATTGGTGGTGTCCAAAATTGTGATTTTGTACAAAGTGTAATTGAGTGTTCAATCCACATTTGTCAAAGTTTGCAAGAGGAAGATGCAAAGAACCGAATATCGGTTTCACTCCACACGAGCATTTGTACAAACAATATATATTAAATTCTACGTTATATATCATATATTTATGTACAATTTAGATATACAACCTGAGTGGGTCTAATGGTTAAGAACACGTGTTTCCTCCTAAGAGGTCACAAGTTCAAATCTAGAGGGGTGTAGGATATGTATACCTCTGTAGAATTTATCAGTCAAATCGTTGGGCAGAGCAGGTCCCTTGTCCCACAAACAAGGGGGTCTCATACACCAATTTGGTGTTTGGCTTGGTCGTGACCTTAAAAATAGATTATTGTTATTATTATTATTATTATTTATGTGATTGATGTACAAGTTGGTCTCATACACCAACTTGAACTGATGTGATTGATGTACAAGTTGTGGTTGGAATCAAATCATCAACATATAGAAACAAGGATGAGTAAATTATTATTAACATGTTTGACGTGCAAGTTGTGGTAATATTCGCATTCTGTGTAACCCTTCTCAACAAGGAAGTGATCCAATTTTCATCCATTAACTTGGCTTAGTCCTAAAAAATCATTCAAATGGTGTTTGGATTTGTTATCATCCAAGATATAAATGATTTTACGTATCACCACATTTGGAATGTCACTCTTCCATGTAATTGATGTATGTTGAATAATATATAATTATTGAAGGCTTATACCAAATTTATTTAAATGAAACACTTTGAAGATAAAATTCTAATTAGTTCAATCATTTTATCAACTAGCATACCCCTATAGGGGTGAATGAATAATTAATTTAAGGATGTTCTCATTTTAATAAAGGATCAAAATATTGTAGTTATAGTTGTATTTTTTCATTCTACTTGAATGATGACTCGACAATTAATTAGAAACTTGTAAAAGAAAAAATAAAGACTCTTAAGAACAAGAAAAAATAAAGTTTGAATTTATCATTTCATTTTAACAATACAAATAGTTGACTATCAACAAGTTGTAGGTCATGAAAAATAATATATAAGGATTTTATTTATTAATACTTTTGGAAAATTCCATTCTTGTGGTTAATAATTATTCCTATCTCACTCCTCATGACTTATATAGTCTTATGATGTCTTTATTATAATGTTGTCGAGTCAACCTTCCACCATGTTTCTTTCAGGTTATGCAAAAAATGCATTATAGTGCATTACTTGCACTAAGAAGAAAGAATCATGTTTAGATGCTTTGTCAATATAACCCTTTTGAATTACTTTTGTTACTATGCACACCACCTTTTCATTACTTTGGAATTTTCATTTGTTTGTTTAGGGATTATGCTAGTAATACTTATCTAATATAGTTTTTGAGAAATGTTTTTTATAAACAAAAATTATAAAATAGAAAAGAAAGTTCCTATCTAATTAGAGGTTTGAGGATCTGAACTTTTCTCTCAAATCAATCAATAATTATTGCGCCATTCAGAAGATATTGAAAGCTGTGGAGATGTCTAAAAAAAGTGGTTGTGCACTAAATAATTTGTAATTAAATGGAACGTTGGAAGGAATTATTAATGAAATTATGAGATGAAAGTGTCTTTATCAAGAATGATGTTAAAGTATTTAAGAATACAAGTTTGAATTCTTTCATTAAGTTATTTTATGGAACATTTCATATTAGAGATAGTAGTAAAGTACCTTGGAGGTTTGTATGGTTATATCTTAACATGGATACAACTTCTCAACATAAAAATAAATAATTGAAGCAAGAAAGTTATATATATTGAATTAGTTACAAATACAAAAGGAACAAGAAGAAGTTGATAAAGATAAATGCACAAAAAATACATCTATAACTTCAATGTAGACAAATTCCAAGAACAATTGCAAGCATTATGATGTGGGGGGACACATAAATGAAAAGTGCTAGAAACTTAATCTTTAACTACGTCCTAAATTGTTCATGTCCAAGAAGGAGAACCCTAAAACAACAAGATTAGAGTTAGAAGACAACATTGATGTGGACAATTATTTAGTATGCACCACATCGTAACAACCAAGAGCAATTGGAGAAAAGAGTGTGATTTTCTATATCAAGGTTCAAATGAAAAACGAGAAGGTAAATGCTATGTTTGATAGTGGTTCTCAAGCCAATTTGATTTATCAAGTGTTCATTAATGAGCTTGGTTTAGTGACATGAACTAGTACAACCATGTTCATTGGGGTAGATACAAGAGAAATCTACAATGAATATCACAAGATGATGTAAGATCAAGTTTTCCATAAATTATTATTTTGATGAGGTAGAGTGTGATATAGCACCACTTGATGAATGTGAAGTGATATTCGGAAGCCTATATTTGTTGGATATGGATGCAATGATTTATGAGAGAGAAAACAAATATCACTTGATGCAAGGTGACTAAGTATTGCTTATCAAGGCACGTGAAGGGAAAGACAAAGATCCCCTTATCATAACAAAGAAAACAAAAACATTGAGAATAGAAAGAACCTAAAGAAAGATGTAGAAGAAAATGGTGGAGGCTATGTGCTTACTTCTACTTCCAGTAAACTTTTGGAGACCAAAAACCTTGTCACTAGGGAGATTCAGTGCAAGAATACCCCAAGACAAGATAGAGTGGATCCATGTTGCAAAGGAGGTGGATCATTAGGATAAAGAACTTAGATTTTTATCGTTACTTTCAATGTGATATGGTGAGTCAATTTAATTAGATCTTAGAGCATTGATATAACATAGGTTACAAGCAAAAGATGGAAGGGATGAACCATTACTGCCTTCTTAACAAGTAGTGAGATCTTCTTAGTTCGAAGTAGGTAAGGGATTTTTTTCTATGTTTAATGGGGGGAAACCAATTGTAATCCTAACCTTTGACATAAATGGAATTGAGGGACCCACCCTCTTTCTAACTACCTCAAAGAACTATAGACACTCAAAATGTTTTGGTAAATTGACACCATGTATGCAAGCACGTGGATTGCCATGTCAACATCATATGGACCAATAATTTGTAAAATGTGTGAAACTAACTCTTGGTGGTAGTGGAGGGCATGCATGCCAAAATGGTGATGATTACTATTTATAATTGTCAACATGCATGCCAAAATAGTCTCGATGTTTTGTTTATAATTGTTAACATTTCCTTAGTTCAAATTGAGAAGGGTAGAGGGAGGGGAGGAGAGGAGACTAAAGATGGATCATTGTTTGAAGATTGAGAGGATGAAAGGAACAAAACATTCTCCAAGGGGAGAGTGTGACTTAGGGAACTGCACATCTCTCTACTTTTGAGAGTATGTGACTCATGTATGTATATTTATTAGAATAAATAATAAAATATTGTTTTTAAGCATTGGAGTTTTTCTTGAATTGGGACTCATCGAGGGTAAATAATTGTGTTGAAAGATTGTTCTATAATTTTGTTTTATTTTGTTCCATGTTATTAATATTCCATTGTTGAATATTATTAATAGTAAGATTAACATATTTGTGCATTTATGGATATAAAAGTTGATAATAACAATAACATTTTGAAATATGTTGTGAAAATCCAATTGGGATACCTAAGGTAGATTGTGGATCACACCTTTAATATTGGATCCACATCCCACTAATGCATGAGAAACAAAGGCATATAGCTAATGAGGTGACTCAATGCATGTAGGAAAAAGTGTTCTTGAAACACCATTGATATCACTTTGTAAGGGGGTCTAGGGTGCAAGGCTAAGTTATGGAATGTTGTTGTAATAGAAGGGATTACACAAGGAAGTTACCAGTAGGACACATACACCGCAAAATATGTAGAAAACATGATGCAATCATATACAAGCATGCATACATAGAAGGAGATAGAGGCGAAAAGTAGCGGTGGAACCACCAATAGGTATTATTTTTTTAGATGAGATCAAGAACCACTCTTATCTCTTGTTACATACATGATCACATCTATTTGTACATTGGTTTAGTTGGTAGGTAGTTACAACTAATCATAATTACCTTGGTTCATTGATCGACTATATTTACATAGTGGACTTCCTTTTGTAGTTGACTGAAAATTTACCTTGGTCCTCTGTTAGGCCTAGTCAACTAGGCCCTCCAACATATTCCCCACCCTCAAATCCTTCTTTATCTTGAAGAAGATGGGGATTTGGAAAATTACAATAAAACGATTAAGTGCCAAAATTTACTAAACAATGTGTCCATGATGGTGTTGCTTGAGTGTTGGATGGTGGTGTTGTTTCGATTCATTTGGTTGGAACTTCTTTTGTTGCATGTGATTATGGTGTTGATTTTTCTTGTGCTTCCATTACTGATTGTAGTGGGGGTTCTGGCTAATCAACTAATGCTTCATCTAGATATTCTTTAGCTTCTCACTCATCTCTAATATTTTCTGACCAGTTTGGATCCTCTGCTAATGTCGACGGTGTCGATGCTCTGGTTTCATCATTGATAGATTGTGTAACATATGAACTTAGGCTGAAGAAAGAAAATATTGGTCAAGATGGAGTAACAAGTATTTGTTGCTCTGACACAGGTGCGGTTATGGGCATTTGATTGGTGAAAATTCAATGAATTTGTGGTGCCACTCATTGTAATCGACTTTCAAAATATTACCAATCTTTGACTGCTCATTCTACTTTCAAACTTAGCATTTTCATGTGCACCAAATAGTTGAGTTTTTATGGAATAGAGGCATTTTGTACCATTTTCAAATATGGGTTATACTTATCCTACATGCTTTGGACTTGTTTGAGGGTTTTTGTGATGTGTTTTGATGCAGTGTCAGTTTCTACTTGAGCATTATTTACATCCTGAAACCATTGATGTTTGTGGGCTAATAGTTCTACTTAGACTTGTTTTTCCTATTGAATTTTCCCGGTGAGAGCATCACAGGCTTGTAGGTTGAATGTGGTGTTTTTTCTATTGGTAAGGTTTTCAATAAGTTCTTATTGGAATTTTAGTTGACTACAAGTAGTGGTGAAGTAAAAGGGCCAATTTTTTAGGACTACATTCATGGAAGAAGCATGTGCACTTGTTCCTTCCAACTTTTCCTTTATCTCTTCAATTTTTTCATGCTCTTTTTGCAAAATTGTACTGCCTATTTAGTTTACCTTGAGTCCTTTTTTTTCTTGTTCTAGTTGTTGGTTGCAATTGGCCAAGTCGTGAACCAAAGATTCATGCAGTCGATTTTATTAGTAGTTGGTTCCTTAGTGTTTATGTTAAACTTGTCCTGGAATATATCCCTACATTCTTTCCATATTATTTTATATTTGTATTTTATGAGCATAAGTGATTATGTGCCTTTTAGGAATTATTTCACCTTAACATGTTTTCTTTACTAACCTTGTTATATAGTTCTATCGTTTCAATATCAGTAGCATTTGTTGGGTTGAATATTTCCTTAGGTGCATTGTTTGGGTCTCCTTTTGGTCAAAATTCCATAAAGACCTTTTGTCCCTTTTTTTGTTTCCCCTTATTTTTGGTGCCCTTTTATCTTGTGTGAACAATGTGCTAATGGAAGTGTCTTTATTGGTGGTGGATGCCATTGTGAATATGGTCGAGATGGGGTGGCTTTTGGAACTAGAGAGTCTTGGGTGAGATGATGTGTTTGTTCAATATGTTGCTCGGTTTGATCCTATATCAACTAGTACTCAATTGGTTGTCATTTTGTTGGTGGTTGCATGGTATGTCATTGTTCTATCGATCACTCAATTGACAAAATTTGTTGAATAGGTGCATTCAATTTTTGTGGGGCGCTCGATTGGGATGGGATTTCTTGTACCACTGGGGTCAGTACAACGGACAACATGTCCTTTTTCCATTCAATAGAGGATTGTTGTGGTCAATGAATTTTAATTTTGATTCTAACAAGCTCTCCCTTTTTATCCTTTGGTGCCTTGGTATCTACTTTAGCTTCCTTGGCTTCTTTTTCTGCTTGTTGTTGCATCCTTTCCATTCAAATATGCATTTGTCACTCAATTTTGATATTGTTATTCAAATTCTACATTATGATTTCTTTTTCCTACTCCATTTCTTCAACATACTTGGGTTCAACGTTCGATTCCATTACTTGTTGGCCTTTCCTAGCTTGCTCACACGTTGTTTTATCATGTTGAGTTGTTTCTATTGTAAGCACCTATTGTGTGACTTGCTCTAAATTTTTGTTTAGGTGGTGATCTTGAATGTTGACTTCTTCTTCACTTTTGAGGATATTATGCAAGTCACCCTCCATTGATTCACTGGTTGAGTTGGTTGGTGCTTCTATTTGTTGTAGTTGATTCCTCCCATTCGAATTATTCTTTAGGGATTTCGATGTCGAATAACTGTTTACTATAAATGGTATAGTATAGGTGGTGGCTTCCTTCTCTTCTTCAATTTCTCCATTTTGCAAAGGTGTGATGATGGAGACTCAAGAGGTGGAACCAACATAATAGTATTGGAATGTTGTTGGATTTAATCAAAAATATGTTCAATGGTCGACTAATATGCAATTTCTTTTGGTTTTGCTACTACACCATGCGCATACTAGAACTTTGTGAATTCAATTCCCAATTGTATGTGGGATGAAAGGGGAAGGGAATTTCTAATGTTCAGTGCAACTCTCTATCAATGAGAATCATTATTTAATGCCTTGACCCATTTATGAAACATCTATTGAGGTGACAACCCTTTAGTCAAAACTTTTCAAAAGGATGTGAAGCATTGGAAGTTGAACATTGTTAGATTTTTCATTTTTGTAAAGGTGGTCTCACTAACTAGGTAGACTTGTCTCATTACTAGTCAAATTAGTAGAGATGGGTACCAGATGGCCTTTCTTGACTGTTGACACTCTTCACAATTTGTTCTCAAAATGTCAGCAACATATTCATCCTTGTTAGCAACAATTGTGGTATCGGGGAACAAAGGTATGCGCGTCTGCAGAATTGCGCGATAGGTGCCCAAGCGCAGCACACAGAAGAAATCTGCTTGGGGTCTGAGTTAAACAAGCGAGCCTGATCATGGACATGAGAAGCAGGGAAAGAGATCCAGACCGTCCATTTGGGAAAGGACGCGTGGCGGAAGATCGACGTCAGCGGGGAAACACCCATCGGGGAACTTGAAGCCATCAGGATATCGGAGATCCCGGGAGCGAGAATTTTATGCATCGCAGAATCGCAATACGCGATTTCCTGATCGACAGGGAACAACTATCAATCATGGAGGACAGGTGGCAGGCTTTCGTGATAGGAAGCGGACCGTTGACAGGTCAACGACCATGAGCCATCTGGTTTCGGGAAATCGCGAGTCCGGAGGATGCGTGCTTGTTGACATCGCAAATTGTGAAATTTCGATGGAGGGTTTGACCACGGTCACACGGAGGCGATGGTCATATGGTTCATGCTCTAGCCGGTAGGGGTTAGCTCCTAGGAGAAGGGGCTCATCGCACATCGGGATATCGGAGATCCCGGAGGCAAGGAGTTCGCGCATCTCAAACTCACGAATCCCGAATCCCCGAAAACCCAAAACCTCATCACATACCTATCCGTTGCCGCCACGTCATATCCATGCGTCATGCCAACCACAGTTTTCCCGACCCTTGTGTTCCTCCACCTGCCTCGTATACTTCAAAACCCATGGATTCTGCCACTTGCATTTGTCCTATCGCTTTCCCTCTGCCACATCCACCCACATGGCCTCTCCTCATCTCATATCCACACCAAGCATGCCAAGTCACACCTGCCTGATCACCGTCCATTCACCACTTCACGTCAAGTCCTCCAGTCATCACGACGACCTCCACGTCTACCCGCTAGTCTCTCCATAAATTCTCCGAGCAGATCCGAACGACAGAATGAGAAGGCCCCCATGTCTTGTAGGTACAGATTCGACCATGGCCTTTTCCGATCCAAATGAAGCAATTATTGCAGTAGTTGATGGTGGTTGGACATCGTTTCCACCATAAATGGAAAGTCCAGAAATGACTGTAAGCTTGTCAATTCATTCACAGGTCCTTTTGGAGCGCGATTGCATCTGACTGAAGTTCACGACTGTCCAGAGACTGCAGGTGCAGTAAGCATGCAGACGTAATGTCTTCAATGCGATGTCTCGAATTGGCTTCTATGTTTTTTCTCTAAGTATTTAGAGAAGTTTTCTCACATTTGGAGAGGGATCGATGGTTGAGCTGAGCTCCCGGTTGTAAAGTTTTAATGAAGCATTGTTGTTCTGGTTATGTATGAGCTTTTGAGACTTCTTGCCTTATGAATGCCAGTTTCTTTCATGTCTTTTTTTACACTGTGTTAGAGCAGCTCAGAATTGGAGGATCTAGTCGAGTTGTAGCTTTATAGGATGATGTTGTAATGGATCAATGTAATAGCTGCACTGTCTCTAATTAGTTCTTGTGGTTTCCCCAGCGCTGAGTGACTTGGAATTGGAGGATCCAGTCAAGTCCCCTTTTAGTTCCTTGAGACCCTGAACCAAGCGGATCTTGCTTTCAGAGTCTTTCTTCTACAAACTTCCGAAAGCCTGTTGCCTAAGTTGTTTGTTCACTCTTCCTACTAAGTCTTCCACCTGATCATCTTTTAATCAACCTACTGGCTGAAGTTAGGATTCCAGACCTCCTTGGTTCTTTACATACCAGACCCAGTCTGAGTTAGAATGATATTTCCTTGAGTCTTACCTCCATTTGATCATCCCTTTAAAACAAATCGTGACATTAAACTGATGGGTGTTGGGCTCTACTCCCGCAAGCAATACAGGAGTGACTTCCGACGCTAACATTTCTGGCGCCATTGCCAGGGACGGAATTGAAGATTTTCCCTGGGTAGAATGACATTGAGTCTCTGAATCCAAAGGTGCATCGGATTATCAGAGCCTTTCAAGATTGCTAATTTTCACCTGGCGACTCCATTGTGACGACTCCACTGGGGAGAACCTGTTCTGTTAATTGTGGCTTTCAGAGGCAGGGATACGCAGTCTCACCCACAGCTGCCTCTAGCTACGCCCGAAACAGATCTAGAAGCAGTGCTCAGAAGGGGAAAGGCCTCTGAAGAAGAAGCGTCGACCACCGAACCAAGTAATCCACCATATCATTCTGTTGGAGCTCCTTTTTCTCCTCCTCAGTTATTTGACAGGCATGTCTCTGCAGTTTCCCATTTCCTAAATTTTGGGAGTGTTCCTGTTGAGTTTTCCTCTCCTGGTCTGGGACCAGAAGGACAAGAATTTGTCACTTCCCTCTCCCCTGAAACTGTACCTTGGCGTTGGGCCGGGACCACAGAAGATTTCCCTATGCCCAGCTTAACCACTCCTGTACAAAGAGGAGCACCCGCTGACTTGAGCTCGATATCCTTCTCCTTAAATCCCCTCTTGTTCCCCACTCCCATTAGAGACTCATTCTCAGCAATCCCTTCACGAACTCCTTCTCCTCCAATCTCTCCTTCACCTAATATTCCTATGGTTGGTGCTAATCCCCCTTTGAATAGGATGGAAGCCATAGTGGTTGCTAGGTACGCTCCCTTGATCTTACCTAATCCCATGAATCCTCTCCCTGTTGGAGACTACTTGAAATATATGCCCAAGTTCACTGGGGAAGGAGACATAACTGTTGAAGAACACCTGGATGCTTTCTACAGTTATGCAGATAACCTCAACATTGAGAATGAAGATGTTTGGATGAGGGTCTTCGTCCAGAGCCTGGATGGCGAGGTGAGGAAATGGTTTAGAGGATTGGCTCCAGGATCTATTGCTGGGATTGAAGCCCTGGATAATGCTTTCTTGAGGCAATGGGGCGATAGGAAAGATTTTATGTATTACATGACAGAGTTCGGGTCTTTAAAGAAGATGGATGGAGAGTCTGTCTCTGACTTCTCCAAAAGATTTAATAAGATGTATAACAAGATCCCGACGGAGATAAAGCCTTCAGAAGCATCAGCTAAGATTTCGTATGCTAGCGCGTTCGACCCCGATTTCTGCCTCTTGTTGAGAGAGAGAAGAGCCACCACTTTAGCCCAAATGCAAGATGCATCCATAGAGGTGGAATCCAATGTGTTAGCAGCTGACAGACTGAGGAACAAGGCCAATCCAGACAGAAGAAAGGGAAGGTCAGAAGCCTCAACTTCTGACCCATCGGTGCCCCACCTTCAAGTGGATGAACTGACTAAGATGGTGAAGTCTCTATCTGCAGAGATGGAGAGAATGAAGGTGGAAGGGAGGCAAGCATATAAAGGCCCTCAAATCGTCGAAAATAAAGGAGGTTTCAGGAGGTCAAATAATTTTACTCCCCCTAATATGCAAAGAGAGAGAGGAAGAGACAGAGAAGACCAGAAAATTCAGGCCCCTTTTCAAAACCATTTGGTGGTTGATGACAAAGAAAGAGAGACAGATGAGATGGGACCTGAAATCCACTTCTTAGAAGACACTCCTCCTTTTCCTCATCTGACTCAATCATCATACAAGGAGTCTCTCATGAGCAGTCAGCTAAATGAATTGAGCAAGGGAGACAAGGTTGGCGACGGTCAAGGAAAGTACAACCTGAGGTCCAACAAGAGGACAGTCGCACCTGATATTCCTGAGCAGTCCACTAGAACAGAAAATCCTACTAATGTAGTAGCTGACAGTCACGGAGGTAAGAAAGCTCAACCCCTCTCTCCTGTTGTCCATAATCATGTTCCTGAAATAAAAGAAATTCCAAAGCCTACATCTTCTTTTAACTTCGAGCATGAGATCCAAAAGATCAGGATCCCTGTGCCCCTCAC
>ML799645.1:44460-79990 GCA_009831015.1 Picea engelmannii
AAAGCTCAACCCCTCTCTCCTGTTGTCCATAATCATGTTCCTGAAATAAAAGAAATTCCAAAGCCTACATCTTCTTTTAACTTCGAGCATGAGATCCAAAAGATCAGGATCCCTGTGCCCCTCACTGAGCTGATTAAACATGACGAATTCAAAAAGCACTTCTCTGAACTTTTACAGTCTGAAGCCTCATGCCTTCCCTCAGACTCCATAAACCTCCAAGATGAAAAGCCAGCAGTTGTCCTTGGCCCCATGGTAGAAAATAGAGATGACTCATCCCCCCCTTTCTACACATCCCTGAACGTACATGATAAAGTGATGCACAATTGCCTGATGGATTCAGGGGCTTCTCAAAACCTCATGCCCAAAACTGTCATGGAAGAGTTAGGGCTAGAAGTTACCCGAGATTATCATGACCTCTATTCCTTTGACTCTAGGAGAGTTCAGTGTCTTGGAGTGATCAAGGACCTGGTTGTGACCTTGTTTCAAATGCCCATGAAGAGTGTGGTCATGGATATTGTAGTAGCTGATGTCCCCCCCAAGTTTGGTATGCTATTGTCAAGGTCTTGGATAAAAAGACCAGGAGGAACCTTGCAAATGGACCTCACATACGCTACTATCCCAGTGTTTGGGGGAGAGCATAGGAGACTGTACAGAGAATCCCATCTCGCTTACATAATCAGTGATGAAGCCAACCCCACCAATCATCCCATTTTTGCCTTGGACACTGATTTAGGCTCCATTTTACTACATCTCACACATGCCCCCGAGCCTCCTCTCAAACTCAGAAAGCAGCCCACCATTCCCTCTGCAGTTCCTCCCTTCGTCACCCCAATCTGGAAAATGTTCTTTGATGGAGCCTCTTCCCGAGAAGGCGCTGGAGCTGGGGTGGTTTTTGTGTCACCTGCTCAGGAAACCATATCTCTGTCATACAAATTAGAATTTGAAGTTACCAATAATGTGGCAGAGTATGAAGCTCTTGTCATGGGGCTAAGAGCCGCAAAGGAAATGGGAATTCAGGAAGTAGTAATTTTTGGGGATGTAGAGTTGGTGATTCAGCAGGTCAGGAACGCTTGTCAGGCTAAGCATCCTCGACTCAGGAGTTACAGGAATGAGGTATGGGATCTTATTGACAGTTTCTTCCCAGCATTTAACATTTCCTTCATCCCGAGAGAAGAAAACACAGTGGAAGATTTCTTGGCTACGTTAGCAAGCATTTTCAAGGTACCCTTGCCGCCCAAACTGAGGTATGATGTAGAAGTAAAATACAGGTCCTCCATACCTGACAACGTCAAACATTGGAAGGTGTTCGAGGATGATCTCGAGGTCAAGAGGTTCTTGGAGACTGTCGAGGAATTTTCAGAAATGCATATCGACCAAGACTCTCTCTCTAAAGAAAAGCGTGATGGGGGTGATTTTCTGAATAGGATTGCAGAGCGTGATATTGTACAGCTGCCCACCAATCATATCCCAAGGGGACTGGTTCCTTTGGAAAGACTTTTTGATGGAAATGATGTATTGTTAAAGGTAAAAGTCTCATAGGAGGACGCTGGTACTATTCAGTGCAACATTGGGACCGAGGGCGAGCCCAAGTTTGTCAAATTGTCAAAGAGTATGACAGAGGAGCAGGGGTCCAAATACATTGGACTTTTGAGGAAATTTGCTGATGTGTTTTCCTGGACCTACGAAGACCTCAAAACCTATGACACCTCTGTCATCGAGCATAAAATTCCATTAAAGGAGGAAGCAAAGCCATTCAGGCAGAAGCTGAGACAGATTAATCCCATGTTGCTGCCTATCATGGAGAGGGAAGTGAAGAAGCTGCTTCAAGCTCAGATCATTGTGCCACTAAGATATTCAGAGTGGGTGGCTAACTTGGTCCCAGTAAGAAAAAAGAATGGAGAAATCTGACTCTGTGCAGACTTCAGAAACCTGAACAGAAGCTCACGGAAGGATAACTACCCCTTGCCAAAGATGGAACATATACTGCAGAGGGTGACAGGAGCTTCCAGGATGTCTATGGTTGATGGTTTCTCTGGCTATAATCAGGTCTCTGTTCTACCTGAGGACAGGGAAAAGACAACATTCACCACTCCATGGGGCACATTCATGTATGCCAAGATGCCATTCGGACTAATGAATGCAGGGGCGACGTTCCAGCGTGCCATGGACATAGCTTTCGTTGGGGAAAAGGATAAATTTGTGGTCGTTTATCTGGATGACATCACAGTGTTTTCAAAATATGATAAAGAACACCGTCGCCATCTTAGAAAAGTTTTCTTGAAATGTAGAAAGTTTGTCATTTCATTAAACCCCAAGAAGTCTCTATTCGCCCTGCAGGAGGGAAAGTTACTAGGCCACATAGTATCAACATAAGGAGTCGGGATTGACCCCAGTAGAGTTGAGGCGATACAAGCCTTATTGATCCCAAGGTCCAAGAAGGAGGTCCAATATTTCCTCGGTAAAATTAATTTTCTGAGGAGATTTGTCCCTAACTTTGCTGAGAAGGTAAAGTTGATAACAACCATGTTAAAGAAAGAGAATGAAGTAAGGTGGACCCCTCAATCTCGACATTCCTTTGAACAAATCAAGAAGGCCTTGACTGAAGCTCTCGTGCTTATCAGTCCCGACTACTCAAAGGACTTCCTTATCTTCTCCTTTGCCTCACCTGACACAGTGGATGTTGTTCTATTACAAACAAATGACAGTGGGCTAGAGCAGCCTATTGCTTATTTCAGTCGAGCATTGAGGGATGTCGAAGTGAGGTATGACACTATGGAGAAGCAGGCTTATGCTCTGGTAAAATCTCTCAAAGCTTTTAGAACCTATGTCTCGCAGTCAAAAATCATCGCCTATGTCCCCTCGGCTGCTGTTAAACACATTCTTATTCAACCTGACATAGACGGGAAAAGGAGTAAATGGATAGCCAAAATCCTGGAATTCGACCTGGAAATAAAGCCAACCAAATTGATCAAAGGGAAAGGTTTATCCAAGTTGTTGGCTGAAGCAAACTGCCAAGCGTTGGGGATGAGTTTCATCAACGAATACTCAGGTATTTGGAAGCATCGACTGCCGGACGTAGACCATCAAAGGGAGCCCCCATTGGCTCGATGTCCTTGGTATAAGGATGTAATATACTTTCTGTAGGAGTTGCGGCCTCGAGACGGCCTACAAAAAAGCAAATCAAGAGATTTAAAGCTCAAAGCAGTTAGGTACTGCCTGATCGATCAAGTGTTATATTGGAAAGACCCCCTGGGGGTGCTTTTAAAATGAATGAGTCCACCAGAGGCCGAGATGATCGTGGTTGAATTTCACAGCGGCCTATGTGGAGGGCACCATTTCTGGAGAGCCACAGCCCACAAAATCCTCAGGGATGGATGCTACTGGCCTACCGTGTTTGTTGATGTCTGCAAAAAGGTCAGAGCCTGCATCAAATATCAAAAATTCGCAGGAAAGCAGCAGCTCAGGTCTCTGTCGTTGGATCCGGTGGTGGTTTCAGGGCCTTTCCAGCAATGGGGCCTAGATTTCATTGGAGAAATGCACCCTGCCTCCAGTGGGCAGCACAGGTGGATCCTGACTGCTACAGATTTCTTTACCAAGTGGATTGAAGCTATCCCCACCAGGAGTGCTTCCCACAAGGTAATCATTGGATTCTTGGAGGACCTCATCACAAGGTTCGGCTGCCCAAATAATATTGTCACTGATAATGCAGCCGCTTTCGGGTCTGAACCACTAGCCAAGTTCTGTGAGCAGTTCAGGATCAAATTGATTCACTCTACTCCATATTATCCACAGGGCAACGGTCTAGCGGAATCCTCCAACAAAAGCTTGATAAGGATCATCAAAAGGTTGTTGGAAGACAACAAAAGGGCTTGGAATTCAAAGCTGAAATTCGCCCTATGGGCTGATCGGGTGACTACAAAGAGATCTACAGGTCTCTCCCCTTTCCAGTTAGTCTACGGAGTCGAAGTTGTCTTCCCTTCCCAGCTGGCCCATCCTGTAGAGAAATTCCTCCAGGATTATCAAGAAGAGCCCAACGACATAGTCAGAAGGATTCATCAGCTAGTAGAGGTCCAGGAGGCCAGGGAACAGACAGTGGATAGGATTCAGGACCATCAGCAAAAAATCAAGCAGGTCTTTGATAGGAAGGCCAAGAAGGAGCAGTTCCAGATGGGAGACCTGGTGCTGAAATGGGATGCTCCTAAACAAGATAAGGGCTAGCACAACAAATTTGAAGCCCTGTGGATTGGGCCTTTTAAAATCTCCGAGACTTTCTCAAATAACACATACAAGTTGCGATATTTGGAAGGCGAAGAAATCTTCAGCTGCCCAGTGAATGGGTACTTCCTGAAGAAATGTTTTGTTTGAGCCTCCGATGGATCCTTTGTTTGTAAATATTGTTCTTTTTGTTTCTTGGTTCGTTTCTGTTTTAATTTCTGCGGCCTAATAATGACTCCATAGCCCAACAACGAGGCACTGAAACTACAAAATGAGTCCTTAGAGCATCTCAAGGACGACTCTATCCCCCATGGAGCCTAATGTTAGAAACAATTGTGGTATCGGGGAACAAAGGTATGCGCGTCTGCAGAATTGCGCGATAGGTGCCCAAGCGCAACACACAGAAGAAATCTGCTTGGGGTCTGAGTTAAACAAGCGAGCTTGATCATGGACATGAGAAGCAGCGAAAGAGATCCATACCATCCATTTGGGAAAGGACACATGGAAGAAGATCAGCGTCAGCGGGGAAACACCCATCGGGGAACTTGAAGCCATCGGGATATCGGAGATCCTGGGAGCGAGAATTTTATGCATCGCAGAATCGCGATACGCGATTTCCCGATCGACGGGGAACAACTATCAATCATGGAGGACAGGTGGCAGGATTTCATGACAGGAAGCGGACCGTTGACAGGTCAACGGCCATGAGCCATCCGGTTTCGGGAAATTGCGAGTCCGGAGGATGTGTGCTTGTTGACATCGCAAATCGCGAAATTCCGATGGAGGGTTTGACCACGGTCACACGGAGGCGATGGTCATATGGTTCATGCTCTAGCCGGTAGGGGTTAGCTCCTAGGAGAAGGGGCTCATCGCACATCGGGATATCGGAGATCCCGAAGGCAAGGAGTTCGCGCATCTCAAACTCGTGCATCCCGAATCCCCGAAAACCCGAAACCTCATCACATACCTATCCCTTGCTGCCATGTCATATCCCCGCGTCATGCCAACCACAGTTTTCCCGGCCCCTGTGTTCCTCCACCTGGCTCGTATACTTCAAAACCCATGGATTCTGCCACTTGCATTTGTCCTATCGCTTTCCATCTTCCACATCCACCCACATGGCCTCTCCTCATCTCATATCCACACCAAGCATGCCAAGTCACCCCTACCTAATCACCGTCCATTCACCACTTCACGTCAAGTCCTCCAGTCATCACGACGACCTCCACGTCTACCCGCTAGTCTTGCCATAAATTCTCCGAGCAGATTCGAATGACAGAATGAGAAGGCCCCCATGTCCTGTAGGTACAGAGTCGACCATGGCCTTTTCCGATCCAAACGAAGCAGTTATTGCAGCAGTCAATGGTGGTTGGACATCATTTCCACCATAAATGGAAAGTCCAGAAATGACTGTAAGCTTGTCAATTCATTCACAGGTCCTTTTGGAGCGCGATTGCGTCTGACTGAAGTTCACGACTGTCCAGAGACTGCAGGTGCAGTAAGCATGCAGACATAATGTCTTCAATGCGATGTCTCGAATTGGCTTCTATGTTTTTGCTCTAAGTATTTAGAGAATTTTTCTCACATTTGGAGAGGGATCGATGGTTGAGCTGAGCTCCCGGTTGTAAAGTTTCAATGAAGCATTGTTTCTCTGGTTATGTATGAGCTTTTGAGACTTCTGGCCTTATGAATTCCAGTTTCTTTCATGTCTCTGTTTACACTGTGTTAGAGCAGCTCAGAATTGGAGGATCTAGTCGAGCTGTAGCTTTATAGGATGATGTTGTAATGGATCACTGTAATAGCTTCACTGTCTCTAATCAGTTCTTGTGGTTTCCCCAGTGCTGAGTGACTTGGAATTGGAGGATCCAGTCAAGTCCCCTTTCAGTTCCTTGAGACCCTGAACCAAGCAGATCTTGATTTCAGAGTCTTTCTTCTGCAAACTGCCGAAAGCCTATTGCCCAAGTTGTTTGTTCACTCTTCCTACTAAGTCTTCCACCTGATCATCTTTTAATCAACCCACTGGCTGAAGTTAGGATTCCATACCTCCTTGGTTCTTTACATACCAGACCCAGTGCCTGAGTTAGAATGATATTTCCTTGAGTCTTACCTCCATTTGATCATCCCTTTAAAACAAATCGTGACATTAAACTGATGGGTGTCGGGCTTTGCTCCTACAAGCAATCCAGGAGTGACTTCCGACCCTAACAATCCCACTTAAAAACCTTTCCATGTTCGACTATTTGACCAATGGCTTCCAACATGTTTACTTTTACATTGGACGCTCGACCAGATCATGTCAAACACAAGAAGAATATGATGCAAACCCATTTGACATGTTGGTCGTTCACCTAGATGATTACCAAACCCTTGGAGTTCTTTATTGTAGTGTTGCATGTAAACTTATGGATCCACACTATGGGATTCATGGTCTTCTGGAGTTCATCATATTTGACTAGATGTGATCAACATTGAGCAGTTGAGCCATAAATTACCATGATGGTATCGATTGATGGTGAACTTAGCAGCTTCTTCCTTCCAGCCATCAAACCCTATGACCTAGGGTGCTCCAATGTATGATTGAATCTATCCTTTTCCCAAGTTTAGGGTTTCCTTTTTCCATTCACGTCAACGACACCCCGTTTAGTGAAATTTGTCTAGTATCTCTCCTAGTTGATTTCCTCCATTCGGGATTCTCAGATGTTGTTTAGTTGGATCTCAATTTTGGATGCATTTTTATTCTCAAATATCTTCTTGGTGTGGGGCTCAATAAATTTCTATTTTGTTTTCACTTTCCCCCTCATTCATGGTGCCATTTCATCAATTGTTTCCTCTTTTGCAACTAGTTTTTCCAATGGGGTACAAGTCTCGACTTCTATGCTAGGGTTTTGAATTATACAAATCTTAGCAAACTTATGCAAATTCATTGAATTTTTATGCAATGTGTTTTGGTGGGAATAGCACGGTGTATTTATAGAAAATTTAAGGTTGGATCCAACTCATTGCACGTGTAAGTGAAATTTTTATGATTTCCAGTATTAATTGGTCACATTAAGTTCGGTGTGTGTTTCTTTTTTTCTCACCATCGATTCTTTTGTGGTTGATTCGTTGTTTTCGATCGACTCTCTCTCCTTGGTTGACTCACTCTCCTCATTCAAATTACTCTCCTTAGTTTACTCACCCTCCTTGGTCGAATCTCTCTCCTGAATTGGCTCGCTCTCCTTGGTCGAATCACTCTCCTTGGCAGACTCGCTCTCCTTGGTCGAGTCACTCTCTTTGGTTGGCTCTTCGTTGTCGATCATTTTTTCCCCTGGTTCACTCAGTTCGTTCTTCTACCTCATAGAAGATTCATTGTCTTTTATCTCCATTGTTCCTTATGATGCCATCATTTTCTTGAGACTATGGTTGGCTCGCTTGTGCGCATCCTTCTTAATGTTGGGGGGTTGATGACCAAAGGTTTGTCCATAGTTTAACAACAAAAACCCCAAGGCATCGACACATCAATCCTCATCCAAATACTAAATAAGGTCTCACTCGAGATGCCATGAGAATCATAAAGATCATCTAGTCGTGTTTCAGTGATGAAGGGTTAAATTACATAAGGAATACACTCGGATAACATTCATACATTGCATTGAAATATACTTAAGGATTAACAACATGTAACATTAACACATACATTCATTGGACACATAATCAACACAGTATATGACAAGAATAATTTCAGCGTGTATTATGTCCATTCAAACAGTCACGTACATGGACCAAGAGACTCAAAATTTATCAGGAACAACACCCTATACGCACTCTCATACATTCTCACAATAGTTTATTACAAGGTGCCATGTGCTTTCTCTCAGAATCTACATGTACTAGTGAGTTGTCTCTTCTGCAAAATTATTACAAAGAGAGTTCCAGTTGCATACAAAACCAGTCTCACAAACAAAATTTTACAAAACATAGCTAGATTCATCTCTTGACCGAGAGAATTCCTAGTGAACCCACTGGATGAAAAAAAAATCAGCAACCACAACAATATCGACAACGACCTATTATGTGTCATTGTTTCTTCCTTTTTGTTTCCTTCTCTATTCTGGGACTTTGCCACTTTCAACTCTACTCCACTCGCTCTGTTGACTGCCAGTCCCACACGCTTCTGCCACATTCATTCAATCCACGTAGCCTCTTTGGAGTCATGGAAGTCTTAACTAACTTGTCAGCTCATCCATTAACTTCTCCACGATCTCTCGTGCTTCTTGAGTTAATCATTCGAGAAGATTTCCCAAATATTCTCTTCTTGATTCTGGCGTGCATGCGGTATCTTCTTGATTTCTGGTGCGCATAGTGGAGCTCAGACTGACACACATGCCTTATGTCATCCATTATGCAACTACTAGTGTGCATGCAAAACCGTAGTGCACACACCACTGTGTTTGTGCATGCATGCAATATTTATCCCAAAACTTTGGTTGCTAACATACCCCCACCACTATTACTTGGCTCGTCCTCAAGCCAATGGCATTACTTATGGTGTGACTAATTCCATGGAAGGAACTGTCTTCATGAGTACATGAAGGAAATCCTTGAACCAATTATCAGATTCATCAAGGGTGGCATGGAGTTGATGCGTGAGTTGAACGACTTCATCTTCATCATTCGTCTTAACCTGAGGAGCATTTAGGTCCATAGTGTCCATATTCTCGATCATGGGGGCAATGACAAGTTGTGTGACTGTCAACTGAGTATAAAATATTTTCTCCTCATCATCTGCATCATTTTCTAACCATGAAATTCTTTGTTTCTCTTCGTGTGTTGTATTGATTTCCTTATTCTTGGTCATGATGGTTGTGATCATATATTGGTGCTCACCTGGAGGTAGAGAAGCCAAACTGCTCTTTTTTTGAGTGACCTCTTCTTCTACCACATGAACCTTGTCATAAATAGAGATAAGTTCCAATATATTTTGCAAATGGTTCCACAAGGTGAAGTTGTATTCAACTTATCCCAAAAAATCCTTGATTTTTTCCTGGTCATCGCAGATGGCTTCTGAGGCCACCACAATATTCTTCTGCAGCTCCAGATCCTTTGGTTTCATCTATTGGAGACAAGTTCTAAGTGTTAGGTTCTTAGAATCCAACACCTGGAGATGATCCTTTACTACCAAGATTTTAAGAAAGGGGGGAATTTCATGAGCCTCCTCCAAGGTATTAGGTACCTACACATACAAGTTGTCGATTAGGCCTAGAGGGTCATTGAAGGTGGCACTACTCTCATCATATTGTCCCTTATTTTTGCATGTGTCGAGACTTATGTGTCATACAATTGTTGCAAGGCTTGGTGAGATTGAACCTCTTGTTGATAGCATGCACAAGTCTGATTATGCATTACAATTCCTACTTGGTTTTGCAGTTGAAGTTGTGCATGAGCTAGACTCGATGTTTGGTGAAATTCCCCCAAGCGGCCTGGCCCATTCTTGTGTAAGCACCAGTTTTTTTCCATCCACACTTCGAACAGACTATGTGTGGTTGTAAAAGAACATGGATGGGAATTGTAGAGGGTCTCAGACATTGTAGTTGACGAAGTGAACATCCTGAACTTTCCCCATCCAGGATCCTATCAAACTAACATTGCTCGGTAGTGTTGGCTCTAGTATCTGTCTATCCCAGACTGCCTTTTTTTTGTTATGGGCCTCCTGCTCGAGGAAGCCTTTTGAAACTATATTTGTTGGGTTCTCTAGGTATCGTCGATGTCTTTGTGGATAAACCCAATTTCTAATTTGGACTTGTTGACTATGTATTTAGTTGTCTATGAGTCTCTTTTCCTGTTGTTGTGTATCTATAAAGGCTCGAACTTAGACTATAAATAATAATCCATGAGTTAGAATTGGAAATATTAGTTCTTACAAGGGAAGGTTTCCATCCAAGTACAATGTGATGATCTTTTGGCAAATGCACCAAGACATTAATAACTTAGAGTGTAGTACTACCCAAATTGGGAACCATCAGTTCATAATTTCTTATATCATCTCGTCACCCGCCAGGTCGACAATGGGGGTGGGAGGATCATTTATCCTTCTGGCCACCATCATCCTTATCATTCCACCGATCCATGCCAACATTTCATCTATCCTCTCACATTCAAAGGGAATTTAAATTCATCTTTATTGTCAAACATGCATAATCTTCGGACCAGATCTTGGCATTTACCATTGGGTATTGTCAGATCATGCTAACCCCTTGTAAACATACGATGGATATGTGAATATTTATTCCATGGAATGGTTTATGCTACCTTAATTTTTAGTGTGAAGTTGATGACTCCGTACATGCGCGAATCTTATTATTCAAGGAGCGTTGTGCATGGTTCGTGCACACCCCTACATTGGTTCGCTAGATGATTCTAAATGGGAGACCATACCAATTTTGGTTTACCCACCAACTCCCATGATTTCTTAGGAAATATGTTCACATTAGATCCCAAATCCAACATGACACCATCCATCTCATAGCTTATGAGTTCAGTCATCATCTTGTACTCTCTTCCTATGCCCTTCTATTTACTGACCTGACACACATCCCTTTCTGGTAGGGGGGATGATATAGTTATAAATATCCTTTCTTCTCCCATTTAGATCATTAACATATGCATCAATTTTCTTGCAACATTAGGATCATTTAACAACTTCAAACAATAGTGCAATAAGTTATTTACTTGGTCTTCAATGTTTTCTTCATAACCCATGTCACGTAGTGCTTCTTCTCGTGTCGTGCACTTCAACTCTTCATGCACATGCTCCTATATTTCCCTCTCTTTAGATAATCATAATTATTCTTTTATGTGAGCTTCTTCCAATGGCATTTGTGTTGCACACTCTATCTCCTTGCGCACACAAGCTTCCTACAAATACCTCTATGTGGCATGTTGCAACTCTTCATGGGCTTGGTATTCCTCCAACAATCTCTATGTCGCACACTATACTTACTCACGAACCTGGGTTTCTTCGGGCTACCTTTTTGTTGCACGCTACATCTCTTCTCATGCTATTTCTTCCTCTAGGGCCCTCTGCACGTTGCGCATAAACTACTTCTATTATGAAACATTAAACTTAGGAGGAGGCTATGTTTCCTTTATAATTTTCCCCTATGTTCTTTGGCCTGGCCTTTCTCCATTCTCAAAGTCCATTCCTACCTTTTCTTAGCCACCATTTATCACCCTCATGTTAGCTTCCTCATCCTTCTTTTGAATCCCACACAACTCTATAGTCACCATGTTGTAGTGTTCATTATTCTCTTCCCATTTCTTCAATAAGTCAAGATAATCCTCTGTGACATGATCAGTACTATAACAGTACCCACACAAAGTGCACATTTTAGTACAAAATATCGATACATGGCCTATCTCACCACATTTAAAATAAGTGGGGGGGTATTCCTCCTCCTCCTCCATATCCTCATCCTTGACCTTGTCCATATCCACCTTTTGGACCTCCTTGATATCCACCTCTCTCAGCACCTCCACAATCACCATCCTTCTCCTCTTCCTAAATCTGAAATACATCATGTGTGTGGTCTTGCATCAGCTGAAGTGACCGACATTTTTTCACATAGTGCCCCATGGATTTGTAGAATTCATTTAATGGAGTATGGTGAGTCTTCTGATATTTTTCTATTGTTCGGTAGAAGGGTGGTATATGTCCCCACTATCTACAAATCTCACACCATTCCTTCCGAGACCTAATCAGAAATGGATTCGGCACACCCATCTCCAGATAATTTCCCAACATAGGACACTCTTCTTTGCAGTGAACTTTTTATCGACATGTTGTACACCATACGTCCTCTGCAACACCTTTTCCTTTTCCATATCTTTCAACTGCATTGTCAAGTTGGCAAGTTGGGACTACACCTACACCAAACCTGTTGATGTTTCTCCTCCTCCTCATGTCACCTCTAGGCTCATCACAATTTCCACCACCTATGCATGAGTTGTCACCTTTTGTTGGGTGAGAGGGACTCAGATACGGGGAATAAACCCCGCAATGAACCATTCTATATGTTGCATGTCCTAGATCTGGAATGTGATCCATTCCAACAAGATCTTGAAACATTGGTCATAATCCCACATGGTTTCTCCCAGTTGTTTCTTGATCTCCTTAATCTCTTTAATTCATTGAGATTTTGACTTAGGTTTATGGAACTCCTTAAGGATATCTCTCTTAATTTCTATCATGGGACCTCGTCTATCCTGCTTGCATCATGGCCTTGTACTTCATGTACCACGTCAGGGCTCTGTCCTTGAAAGTGGTCTCTAGTTGTGCAATCTTTGATTCTTTGTCTATGATCCTCTTCACAGACCATATATCCTCACACATAAACCAATGTTTCTCTGCATCATCCTTACCCATCCCATGGAATACGGGTAGCCTCAGAGTGGTATCCTAATTCTCCATTCTCAACCTCAGACTATGTCCTTGTGACCGGCTGCTTGGTGTTGGGGATATTTTTACTTATGTCTCCTCTCCTTTCTCCTACTCCTTCTTATACTCCTATCACTACACTATATGTTGTTATTTATTCTTGGTTACAAATGCACAAGGGGAGTGTTTCAAACGAGGGGTACCTCAATCTTCTTCCATCATTTCTTTTGAGGGAACCCAAAGAGTTTCCTACCTACAGTCGCGCAAGACCATCCACTATTGCAAAATCCTCTTCCCCTCCTTTTGGGGGACCTTCATCACCCTCTCTTACCTATGCACCTCATCTTCCTCTGAAGTTGCAACATCTCACGACAACTAAGGGGGTTGGTTTTCTTCTTCTTAACCCATACCACCACTACTTCTGGTATCTTTAATGGATACCCTATTCCTAACGCTGCACCTCTTTTTCAACCTATATTCATTTTTTCTCCTCTCTAGAAAATCACTCTCTTCTGCACTTCCTCTAGCTGCAGTATCCTTCCTCTTCATTATGGGCCTAAGCCCTCATCTCACACCCCTTGTTATATTCTTTTTTATCCTCTATTTTTCTTTCCTCCTTAGCTCAACTCTTCTTGTGTATATTTCAACTCTCTCTTCCTCTGCTCTTCTGTGTCTATTCTCTCCCTCACCTCATCTTAACATCTTCTAGATCCTCCTCAATAGATCCATCTCCTCTCTCTCTTTTCTCCCTTCTTTTTATCCCCCCCAACAATAGGGGAGTCTACTCAACCATCCCATCAAGCTCCATGTGAATCAGCCCTTTCTCGATGAACAACATGTTGATCCACAACATGATTTATTCTAGCAACCTTTTCCAAGGGCATTCAAAAAAATTTCTTTCAACCTCGCTAAAACAATCACTATATTCCACATCAAACTTGATAATATAACCTTCCTTCATCCAAGCAAACTAGAAATAAATTGCTCGAGCCCACTTATTGTTCAATGTCTTCATCCTATCAACTGTAATCTGGTCCTAGACCAATGGTTCTTGAGGCCTCAAAGCAGTATTAGTATCATTCTTCCTCTTCAACCATTCGTACATAAACATATAAATTCAATGAAGAAAATTTCATGCATATCAATGTAGATATACCTATCCTTCCATCGTTCCATGTTGGTGACCAGACCTTGAGTTTCTCGCTGAGAAAAATCATCTTCTTTTGTAGTCAACCAATATTGTATTTCCTATCAAGATGGATACTACCTCATTCTCTAAATTCATCATTGAATACAAAAACTTCAGGTCCCGACAATGGAACCATTTGTTGGTTTTCTTGCATGCATCCTTCTTAACATTGGGGGATTGATGACCCAGGGTTCATCCAGAGTTTACCAACAAAACCCCCAAGGCATTGACATATCAATCCTCACCCAAAGACTGAAGAAGGTCTCACCCAAGATGCCATGAGAATCATAGAGATCATTTGTTCTTGTGTCGATGATGAAGGGTTAAATTACATAGGGAATCCACTTAGGTTGACATTCATACATTCCATTGAAATATACTTAAGGATTAAAAACATTTAATATTAACACATACATTCATTGGACACATAATCAACACAGTCCATGATAGAAATAACTGCAACTTGTATTATATCCATTCAAACAATCAAGTACATGGACCGAGAGACTCATCATTTATCATAAACAACACCATGCACTCTCATAGATTCTCACAGTAGTTTATTACAAGGCACCATGAACTTTGTAGACTTATTACAAATCCAGTTCATGTTGCTTACAAAACCAAACTCACAAACATACTCTTACAAAACATAGTGAGACTCATCTCTCAACCGAGATCATTCATAGCGAACCCATTGGATGAACAACAATCCACAACCACAACAATAGCAGGAACAACCTCTTCCATGTCATCGTTGCTTCCTTTTGTTTCCTTATTTGTTTTGGCGCTCTGTCACTTTCAGCTCTGCTCCACTCGCTCTATTGACTACCAATCTCACATGCTTCAACCACTCGCATGAAGTCCACATAGCCTCTTTGGAGTCGTGGAAGTTTTAACTAACTTTAGAACTCATCCCTTAACTACTCCACTATCTCTTGTGTTGCCTGATTTAATCATTCAAGAAGATTTCTCTAATATTCTCTTCTTGATTCCAGTGTGCATGTAGTGTCTTCTTGATTTATGGCACACATAGTGCAACTCATTCTAGCATGCACACCTTATGTAATCCATTTCAAAGTTGTTGGTGTGCACATAAAACCATAATGCATGCACCATTGTGTTTGTGCACGGGGGAAATATTTATCCCAAAACTTTGGGTGCCAAGAACTACTAATTGGCCTAGGTGCCTACCTTTGTCAAATTCTTCACGTTGAATGAGTTTAAGTTGACCATTTTTTTTATTCTTTTTGTCCATGTTTATTTCCTTGTCCCAAGCGACTACCAGGATTTAGGGATATTTCTACGTATTATTTTTTTGAGTCAATTATTTCTACATAATCGATTGTCTTATTGAGAGTTTTGTTTTCAAGAGTCTACCCTCTAGATTAATTGGTTTTCAAGTAAGCTCCCATATCATAGCACCTCAAAGTGTTTTCACTATTATAATTCCTCTCTCTCTCTCTCTCTCTCTCTCTCTCTCTCTCTCTCCCTTCTTCTTCAAGGATCCAACTACCACCTAGTGTTTTTCAAATAGGTCCCCACCCATTAGTACCCCCGAGGGAGTTTTCACCTATGGACTATTTCCTCTCTTTTTTTCCCCAAGGGTGGTACTTCTTGAGTTGGGAACTGTTGATTGACTTATCCAAAATATTTCCTTGAAGTGTTCTTAATTATACTGCTCCAATCAGTCTAATGTATTCAATTGTATAAGGTCCTATCTATGCGATTTCTAGCTTCCTCGACTTTCCTTTAACTTCATTATCATAAAGGATTACCAAGTCACCGAATTATATATTTTTTTTTCTCAAATTCCAATTGTGCCATGCTTTTTGTTATTGCTTCTGCACTTTTTGGCGATGGAGTGAAGTTAGTCATTTTTCTTCGACCTTGTTCAGTTTGTGTAAAATTTCTTTCTTTGACATATTGAGCTCATAGTGAAGTGGAACTACAACCTCTTTCCCATAAATGAGTTTGAAATGGGTTTGTCCAGTTGACTATTTATAAGTAGTGTGGTATGCCCATAAAATAGATGTTACTTTTTCATCCCAATTGTCTTCGTTGACACCACATATTTTTGTTATCTCCTTGCGCAAAGTCTTGTTGAAATATTTGATTGCCCCATTTTCTTGGCGGTGATATGGTGATTGTTTTCTCTGGTCGATTAATAACTCCTCCATCGGTATTTTTATAGTACCATTAAAAAAATGTGCACCTTGATAGATTATTAATGTTAGAGGGCACCCGAATCTAGTGATGATGTTTTCATATATGAATCTTCCCTCCATTTCTTTCATGCATGTATTGATTGGATTAGTTTCTACCCATTTGGTTAAATATTCGACTGTTATGATGATATATCTGGCTCCTCTTCATTTTTCTCTTTTTGGAAAAGGTCTAACAAAGTTAATGGCCCATATTTTGAAAGGTAGGAGGGGATTGACAAAATTAAGTAGCATATTGTCTTTCCATAATTATCAACCCATCCTTTGACAATTATCACATTTATTAATTTTTTCTCGACAATATTTATGCAATTTGGGCCACCAAAGTCCTGCTTGTAAATTTTTCCTTGCGGTGGTATTTGCATGAGAATGTACTCATGTTGGGCCAACATCTAATTCTTCAATTATGGAATCCATTTCATGTCCCAAAGCACAACATATTAATACATCATCTAGTCCCAATTTATAAATATATCCATTCATGGGTGTGAAGGGGGAATCTTTCATTGCAAATAACTTTATTTTTATTTATGGGAGGTCCTCTGGAACTTTTCCTTCTTTTAGAAAATGTACTATTTCATCCAGTTATTTTAGAGTCGACTCAAATTAGAATATATGGGCCTCTAGAAGGTCGTCGTCGATGCCTGTCACTTCTTCTTTGGTTTCTACTCTCGACAAATGGTTTCTACTCTCGACAAATGGTCAGGCCCAACATATTTTTTTCCTAGTAAGACCACTACTTCAAACTCAAATTCTTGAAATAACATGATCCATCTGTAGACTCAACCTTGATGAACTAGTTTTTTGACTAAGTACTTTAGGGCTTGATGGTCCATGCAAAATGTGAATGGATTAGCTAGTAAATAGTGTCTAAATTTTTGTAGAGAAAACATCATTGCCAATCTTTATCTTTATGTGATCGAATAGTTCCTTTTAGCCTTATTTAGATTTTGATTGGAATACACATTTGGTTGGTTGACCATGTTGTCACCAGGTTGGTATAGGACTGAACCAACTGATACATTGGATGTGTCGACATAACATAAAATGTTTTCATCTTGTTGGGAAATATTAGAATAGGGGATTTTACATGTTTTATTTTTAAAAGCATGAAAGATTTGTTGCATCCATGCTCCATATGAATTATGTGTCATTTTTCAGTAGTTCGTTGATGCAAAATATTATATATAAGTAGTTCCCGATGAACTTCATGTAGTACCCAATGTGACCCAGAAACATCTCGATTTTATTTCAATTGATTGGTGGTTTTAGATCAATAAGGACTTTGATTTTAGCCATATCGACTTTCATTTTGTATTTGTAGATGACATGACCAAACAATATACCAACAAGTGTTACAAACATACATTTCTTTATATTTAGGGAAATATGTATTTGTCGACACCTTTCAAGCATCATCTTGAGCAAATGTATGTGATTTTTCAAATAAATGTATATTTTCCAATCGTAAAAATAAAATAACATTTTTATATAGATATATTCTTTAAACAATTTGACTACAATACAAGAACATATAGCAGGTGCATTCTTTAGGTTGAAGGGAATTACTCTTAGGAGAAAGATCCAAACTCTGACACAAAAGTTGTTTTCTCCTGGTCTTCCTAGGAAATTGGTACTTGATTATATCATGAAAATCCATATGTAAGTGAGTAACATTCATGCCTTGCAACTTCATTCATTATATCATTTGAAAATGGTGTGGCGAACAGGTCATTAACTGTCAGTTTGTTCAGTGCCCGAAAGTCGACCAGGGTATACAATTCCAACCACGAACATACCCTCAATTTCCTTTTGGACAATTTATTTATATTTATGGGATAAATTATATGGTCTTTTCTTTATGGGTTTGGCTTATGGTATCAGATCAATTTTTCATTTCTCCCATTTCCTTAACCAACCATTTCAAGTCTGTGTAGTCTCTAATGAATACATCTTGATATTCCTTTAAAAGGTAGGCTATTTTAGTGGTCTTCTTTTCAGTTCAGTAGTCACCTATCTGAGCCATTTTATGTCAACCATCATTCGATATGTTGACTTCTCTGAATTTTATTTCTACATCCATCCACTTTGGTGTTTTTGATTCATATAATTTTCATTCTCCCTCACATACTTCATTATACGTCGGTCGCAAATCGATTTTATCTAGTGATTCTTGGTCGTTTTGCTTAGATACATTTAATACAGACTTCACTTGTATTATTACTTCTAGGTGATCCTTCCACCATATGAAACTTTTCCCTTGAAAATTTTCATTTTCCATGTTGATACAACATGTAATATGATTCTTCTGATCATGACATGATATATAATTACAATTCAAGGTCGACCCCATGTTAACCTATGCTTTGCCTTTTGTTTGGGTTATTTTGGTGCTTGGTTGTTTAATATAGTCTCTAATTTTTCTGATTTCTTCAATCGAGTTGGTTTCTGATGGAGGAGCATCATTGTCATCATTAATGAGGCTTGGTGGAAGATGACTCAACATCCATTGCAATACACTTTAAATTGGTTTGGATCCCAAGGAGGGTGTCTCAGCTTTATTTTGAGGTTGTTGTAATTAAAGATCCCATGAGATCTTCATCCTAGAGCCATTGTATATGCTCCTAGATGATGTAATTATCTTTAATGCCTGTAGGATTGTACATATTTTCAGCATCGACTCATATATGAATTGTAGTTGTGCATTTTTTGTAATCAGCTTAGTGGTAGGAAGCTTTTAATTATGATATGAAAGCACTAGAGTAAGTTGGAGGGAAGGCTCGAGAAGCCCCTTCATGTATAAATTAATGTATTTTATGCCCAAAATAGGTTGTTGAAGGTTTTTGAAACTTTTGTAATTTATTTTTGAAGAAATATAGAATAGAGGAGAATTGCTTTCAAAACTCTGAGACTATGAATTTGTTTATCTCTGTGAAACTAGATAAATGTTGTGTTATTATCTATGTGTTTGTGTATGTATCTAAAATTTTTGGTCAAATGAGTTCTAAATGTTATTGTAAGTGTCAATTCTTTATCTTTTGAGAATCATAGTGCAAGGAGTGCACAGTTCCAATGCAAGGAGTGTGGAGGCTGAACCATTTACAAGTTCAAAAGCTCAGGAGAGATAGTGCAGGTTTGCACAGAGCAAGCGCAAGGAGTGCGCCTAGACTCAAAGTAGTGTAAAATCTCGAAGGGGAGACCAATGCAATGAGTTCACAATCCCAATATATCGTTAAGTGTATATTTAGCAGAGCAGAGTTAGCGCAAAGAGTGCACGGGTGACTTTTCCAAGTCCCAAGCTCAGGAGAGAATCGCAAAGTGTGTGCCAGAGTCCAAGTTTTCCAAGTGACAAATTTCAAGGAGGGATAGCGAGTGTAAATCTCCAAGGAGAAACACTAACAGAGGAGAAATCCCTTTGTTTAAGGTCGAACAGACGAGATCTGTTTGGGAGAAGTGGGAATCCCTCACTATTACGAGGAAAATATCTCTATGGATAAGGGTAAACCACAACAGACGAAAATGACTGCAGAAATCAACTCTAATCTCAGGTATGCTATATAAAAAAATATGCTAGCAAGACAAGATAAAAGTCCTACCTCATCTAGATGTTCAATGAAGTCCACCGTTGAGCACTTGACTCAAAGAAATACACATGCAACTTTCCCTCAACAACCAAGAAACGCAAGCATATGGTGATAATATATAATGTTAGCACATTCAATAGCATAATCCATAAACATTCATAACAAATACACCCATGGAATAACAATTCAAATATTTTCATGATATTAATTGGACGCGAAAAGAGTATTTCTATTAAAATCTAATCAGCAGAAGTGAATGAATTACAAACTTTCATGTCGGCATGGTTCAGAAACGAGAAACTAAGTCCCTCCCAGTTGGGCCTGCACCACTTCAATACTCCACCAAAGGGAAGATCATAGAAGAGAGACAAGGATATTCTCAATCAAGTAGGAAAGAGCTTGGGGGTTGAACAATGTGTTTAGACTTAAAAGGACAAAGGGATGCAGACTCAATATGAAGTGAATAATTTCTCTAGAGTAACTTTCCTCTCAAAGTTGAATTCTTCTCCTCTTTTCCATAGCTCGAATTCGACCCGTTTGTAGCCTTCAAGTGGAACTGAAGGGTCGAGTCGAAACGTTTCTAGTATATGGAAGGTCAAGGATCATGGATCTCGTGACGTGACATGGAAACCCGACACCATTTTTTAATTTTGGGCACAAATCCTGATGTATGCGGGTTGTAGTCGTGCAACCTGCGTATACGCATGTTGTACAATATGCAGGGTGTGATATGTGGAAAAATAATGTTTTTAGCTCTGGTATTTGCAAAAAGGGACTTCAAGTCTGCATAGGGAAATGGAAAAAGGCCTTTTGTGCAAGTTTGCATAGGGTGAGGCAAATATTTCTATAACAAATTCCCCCGAATGTGTGAGGTCAGAGGAGTATCTGTGATGGCTGAAATACATTATAAGACCCAGAAGTGGAGTAATGGGGACCCACCTGGAAGAACTATTTTCTCATTACAATCTGTATTGACTTTGCACAATTTGAATTACATTGCAAATCCATGTGAAAATATGCCAAACACCTGTCCATGTCCATGAATAGAAAATACAAAGGTGGCTACATGCCAAAGGTTATCATAGTCACAAACAAGGCCCAATAAAACCAATCTCAAAATAAATCTGAACATATATGTATACAATTGAGTACAATCTGATCTCCCATGATCATTGAAGTCACATAGGTACTAGTCCAATGAAAGGTAGCAACAACTCAGGAAAGCTATGACTATAAACTGATGTCTTCAAGTCTTCTACACAATCTGCCAAAGGTGCCAAGAACTACATCATGTGAATAAAGGATTTGAGGTCGAACATAATGAGACTTCGTTTGATTACCAGTCATTGAGGTATACCATTAACAAACGTGAGACAACCTACCGATGATGAAAGTAGGTATCAAGGCACCGAGTATATTCTTACAAGTGTGAATAGAGGTTTCGAGGTCGAACACTTGAAGAATCCATCGATTAGGAGGCATTGATGTATTCCCAATTGTTTATGGAGAGAGAACCTGCCACTAATGACTGCAAGCCTCTAGGTACTCATAGGACTCTAGGTCTCGTCTCCAGAATATATGAGTTGAAGTCGACGGAAGGAGACCCACTGAAAGGAGAGCATTAAATCATATCTCATCATTCAGTACGAGGTACAAAGCAGGAGCTTGAGGATTTGGAGGAAATTAGATGAATAACATGTGCATGAAACAACAACCTTGTGTGTCTTTCATGTGTTCCAGATGCAAGTGGTACACAAAAAACACCCTCTGAATAGCATCCAATGAGGAAAATTGTTGACAAAGGAGAGGAAACCACCAATAGGGATAATGGCATGACACTGCATGAATCCCAATGTGTGAATAGATGTCTTGTCGTCGAACACAAGGGAAACCACCCAATCGGCGACCAATGATGAAATGTTGATTGTTGGGTTCAAGGTTACCTACCAATGAGGAAAGTAGGACCAGGGTGCATAATAGGACTAAAAATTCATGTGATTCTCAGACACACTGAGGGTGTGGCCAACATGCAAAGTCAAGAGTTCTGAGGAATGGTCGACAAGGTTGATCGACATCCTTTGAACAAGAGCATGAGACATATGGAAGACTCTGACAGCATAGACTCAATGATGAAACTTTGAGATGCAGGAGGCATCAATAAGAATCTCCATAGAGACTAGAAGAGTAACCAGTCGGGAGAGTAAACTCTTTGTAACGAGCTCAACTTCCTAAGGTCATGCTAAAACCAAAATTTTGATGACAAGTGGATTCAAAAACATTTTTTCTTTGTTCAAAGGTGACACGACTGCTTCCAATATAAGATAATACTCCCTTCCCGCCCATATTTTTTTGTTTTTTCATAGTCAAATGAATCCTATGATACAAAGGAGGAAATGAGTGTCGCAAGTAAGAAAAACTAGTTCCAGCAGTGGAACATACCTATGCTCAATGCAAGGAGGTGCATGCAAGAGATGGACACTCGGGGGAATGTTTCCTCCTGGGTATAGGGTGTCAAGATGCAAAGGATATAAATATGGATCTTCTTGGTTGATGATGCAAATTGTTGAGGTGGGAGGATTGTAACGCAAAAGCGAGAACCGACAATAGGCTTAATACTGCGAGAAAGGGCATGATATGCAATTACAACTTAACACCAAAAAACGTCCTTTTTCATAATCTTAGTCTACTTGGTTTGAAAAAGGGATAAACTTGCACCAAATAGACGTCCTTTCAAATCCAATTTACGAGTGTGAAAGAGACAATTTCACTGGGAAATCTTTTCTCTTTTTGAAACGAGTCGGAAAAGAGATTAAATCAAACTCACGATCTTTCAAATCCAATTAACAAGCGTGAAAGAGACAAATTCACTTGACAATCTTTTTTCTTTTTAGACGAGTCAGAAAAGAACTTAAATCATAATCGTTGGGGGGATTCTAGGCGGCGTGTCATGGAGGAGGCCAAGGCTCCCATGCAGAATTTCTGTGAAAGTTCAGCAGCTTACGAATAGCTATCACAAGCTTGGGAAAACCCAAATCTCTCCAAGTCAAGGAGGATAAAGTGCTAGTTGAGGTTACCTTTTCCATGATATATCGGAGAACGTCTCTTACCTGAAAAGGTATTGGAGGAGGAATTGGATACCCCACAAGACCATCCCAGTCAAAGGGAACCTCTCCAAGACTTGGAGGGAGAGTACTCGGGGAGGGTAAAACTCTCTCTTGTTCAGAAGGTGCAGTACTATAAATGCTAATGACATGGTTGAAGGACGCATCACCGTCCAAAAGAAGAGTTGTATTGACCAGAGATTGTATCAATACGACCACTTCTTCAACTTTTGGTTGAATAGGATACGTGACAACAAGTCCAGGAGACGAACCATCCTCAAAAATAGGAGTGGGGTCAGGTGATGATTGCATCTGCATGACTGTGATGTCAATCAAAGGAGAAAAGGAGTGGAGGGAAACCAAAGACAACTCAGAACCCGAAGGGCCCCTAGGTGAGGAGCACACTTCTAGTATCCCAATAGTATAAAGGAACAAATGAGTAAGGTAATCTCCTTCGCAAATCCTACAAAGTAACTTGGGCTTACATCTTACATGTCTAGGCTTCTCAATTGTATGAATGCCTCCAGCGTCATTCAAAATGGTTGGTGACATGCTCTCAGCGTGATTGGAAAAGGCTGGAGATATGATGTCAGTATGATTCATGATGACTAGAGTGGTGCCCCCAGCATGACTTGAAGCGGTTGGTTGTTGGTCTTCAACATGGCATGCAGAGGTTGTCGACTGATCCTCAACATGACTAGCATAGGTTGGTGATGGAATTCCAATATGACTTGGAGTGACTGGACCGGTGGTGGCAGTGAGCTGTGGCATTTGAGACCAAGGTCCCGGGAAAGACTGGTTTTGAGACATTGCAGGCCAAGAAGGGTCCTGTTTTACACCATGTCCCTGTCTGGAAAGGTAGTATCATCCACCTAATTGATCCATAGAGGTTTGTACATGCATCATCACTGAAGCAGATGTCTGTGAAGAGACAAAAGCATGATAAGGATTAGTTGAGTGAGGATATATGTTTCCCCCATGTGAAGGGGTTCCATGAAGAGGGTAGCTCGTACCATAAAATAGATTCCCTCCATATGAAATACTAGAGGAAATATGGAGACTCGCAATGGGAAGAGTGTTCGTAGGAACTGGCATGGCGAATGAAGGGTACACAGATGGGGTGTAATAAGTAGAATAACCACCCATTTGAACACTGGCTCTTGAAAAGGTGTGGCTATGATTGAATCCATAAGAGGGGAGATTCCAACCCCCCATGGTGAGAGTTGGTTGAGAGACATGACTCCTATCAAATGAAGATGTAGACAGTGGAGCCATCGTGCCCCCAGACCCAAAAATAGGATTCATAAAAGCATGAAAGGTAGAGGGTGGAAAGGGTGAAGGCATGTTTGGCATACCAAGAGGAAAGTGATTAGAGACCCAAGGCATTGACTGAGTGTCGTAATTATGCATGCCATTATGAAAAGCAAACAGATTCATCCCCATGAAATGAGTGAATGTCATGGGGGAGGTAGCGGTAAATGAGGGACCAAAGGGACTCCACTATCCATGATAATGACAACTCAAGGCATAGTATAAAATCATAAGTTCAACTAATAATCAAAGGGCACACCAAAAATAATCAAATGACCAATATGTACACAAACAAGATAAAGTGGCTAAAAGGGGCCTCCCTCTCTAAAGTAGGTATGCCTCGCCCAAGAGGATCCTGAGACTCCTCTGCTAAAGATCGAAGGTGTCAGAATCAGTTATAAGGTCCCTCGTGGGATTAACAACCAGTCAGTCAAATCCCCCTGGAGAGGTAATCCTCCATAAAGGTTGTGTGTTGTTCGACCCTTATCTGACCCAAGGTACCTACAAAATAACCCCTGCAAGTAACCTATGTGGTACCTAAGTCAAGCAACTAAGCAAACATGGTATAATCAATGCACATGCGAACAATTGTAAGTCAGGTCCACCATATGGGCAGGGTAACAAATATCTAAACCTTGAAAGCTCCTCCTCTCACAGAGGTAAGGGTACTAGAAAGATCCTCATATACGAATAGATCCCCATAAATATATCTAACGCTAAGAAGGTATCAAGGGGATATCCCTTCAACCAACTTCACACGACCTCGTGCTTAACTCCGATGTAAGTAGATCCTCCTAATATTACTGATTATACAATGGATTTCTCCACTCCCTTAGTCAGACACATATGTTGATTTAATAGCCTTGGAGAGTTTACTCACAAAATCCTATTCCAAGGCTCTAAATCCTAAGCTAGTTTGTGCACCCTAGAAAAATAAAATCATTACTAATCAATTTTAAATTATAGCGTTACTTTTAGTGCCCTTGCTTACTCAAAAAGGTGTGGTCGTGAAACTAGTGATGTTATGACTCATCCAGTAAAATAAATGAATATGAATACAATGCAAAGTCCTAACTTCAATTCCTAATAAATTATATGATTTTCAAAATTCAATTCTCAATTCAGTTCTGCAATTCGAAATAAAATGCAATCTTTCTTTACATGTACTAAGATCAATGATAAAGACTCAAAAGATCAAAAGATCAACAATGTAAAATGCCTAATATTTTTTTATTTTCAATATAAACAAATGAAAATGAAAGGAATGAACAACAGCTTGATATAAAAACTCTATTGTATGTAAACAAAGATAAACCAAGTAGGATATCAAGGAGAAAACACCCAGCCCAAGATGAAAGGAAAATCAAATGAAAAGGATGATGAGAAAGAAACCGCCCAAAAATTCAACCAAAGAAAGGTTTCTTGTCACTCCACAGACACTTAATAGTCATAACAGAGACCCAAGAAGACTCAACAATCATCAAAACCTACCCAACAACCATCAAACCCAACAACCAAGCAACAAAGGGTGATGTACGCAATTGTTTAGGGAAAAAGCGCGTAAATATGCCTCTTGCAGAAGGAAAACACGCATATGTACGTGACTGTCAGGTAAAAACCCATGTATATGTGTTAAAACACAACCAAACTATGGAGAAGGCTAAGAAAATCAGACTCAGAATGAAAAAAGGTTGTCAAGTAGTCATACGACAAGAAACTCAATACAAACAAGAGAAATCTAAGGAGAAAAATACTCCAAACCCCGAAAAAGAATATTCTCTCCCCAGTATGGTCGCCAATTTTGTTATGAGGAAAATATCTCTATGGCTAGGGGTAAGCCACAACAGACGGAAATGACTACAAAAATCAACTCTAATCTCAGGTATCCTATATAAACAAATATGTTACCAAGACAAGATAAAAGGCCTACCTCGTCCAGATGTTCAATGAAGTCCATCGTGGAGCACTTGACTCAAAGCAATACACCTGCAACTTGTGCTCAACAAGAAAGAAACGCAAGAAGATGGTGATAATATATAATGCTAGCACATTCAATAGCATAATCCATCAGCATTCATAACAAATACACCCATGGAATAACAATTCAAATATTTGCAAGATATTAATTGGACGAGAAAATAGTATTTATATTAAAATGTAATCAATAGAAGTGATTGAATTACAAACTTTCATATCGGCACAGTTCGGAACCGAGAAACTAAGTCCCTTCCAGCTAGGCCTCCACCACTTCAATCCTCCACCAAAGGCAAGCTCATAGAAGAGAGACAAGGAGATTCTCAATCAAGTAGGAAAGAGCTTGGGGGTTGAACAATGTGTTCAAACTTAAAAGGACAAAGGGATGCAGACTCAATATGAAGTGAATAATTTCTCCAAAGTAACTTTGCTCTCAAAGTTGAATTCTTCTCCTCTTTTCCATAGCTCAGATTTGGCCTATTTGTATCCTTCAAGTGGAACTGAAGGGTCGATTCAGAACGTTTCTAGTATATGGAAGGTCAAGGATCATGGATCTCGTGACATGACATGGAAACCCGACACCATTTTTTAATTTTGGGTAGAAGTCCCAATGTACGTGTGTTGTAGTAGTGTAACCTACGTATACACGTGTTTTACAATAGGTAGGGCACGTATATGTGGAAAAATAATGGTTTTAGCTCTGCGATTTGCAAAAAGAGACTTCAATTTTGCATATGGAAATGGAAAAAGGCCTTATGTGCAATTTTTCATAGGGTGAGGCAAATCTTTCTATAACACTCACAGTCGTTCAATTGGGAGAAGGAGTAAGGTCGTTAAGTGCTAAGTCCTTCGGACTTCATTGCTCCGACAATTTTTAAGATGTTTGTTGCAAGGTAGGACTAGAGCCCCGAAGCTCTTAAGTCCTAGAGTAGATCCCAATTTTAGATCAACAGGTGAGTGTGATCTGTTGGATCCTCGAGTGGTTCAACGATTCGACACTCCGAGGAAGTTGAGGCATTGTTGCACGAGGTGAAGAATCTCTCGAAGCTCTAAAGCCCTGAGTTAATCTCGACCATCAATTGGCAAGAATATGTGAGTCGTATATCTCAATCTATTTGTAGTTCGGTTGTCCAGGAGATCTTGGGTGATAGTTGTTGGAGCGCGTAGAACCTCCGAAGCCCGGAGTCCCGAAGTTTGTGTCAATCGTAGATCTTGAAAGGAGACATACTTTTTCTGTCTTCCGATTTAATATCGATTTGAAGTTGGACCATTAGTGGGAGAATAGGGTAGCACCTACACCTGTGAATCAAGTCTCTTTATGACCAGATTCGGTCGGTAGTAATTGCGAGAATCTTCCAGAGTTCTGGATCCCAGAGTAAATCTGGGCCATTGATCTAGCGAAGGAGTGTGGATCGTTGATCCTCGGGCTCTTCGAGAGTTCAGATATTCGATTGTTCGGGGAAACTGCGTTGATTGTTGTTGGAGCGGAGGAAATCCTGAAGCCGGAGTCCCGGAGTGTCGAATAGCCCTTTCCTGAGATGCTTGGTCACAAGTCATGGTCACATGCACGAGTTGCCTAGACCAAATAAACCCGCATGAATTTGAATTATGCACCTGTGTAAAAAGAATCATGTGGGTAAGTTAAGTGTATTGGTCGATGGGATCCCGAGAGCCACTCCAACTCCTGTGTAGTTTGATCCTAGACCAGGAAATCACGCAGACCATAGGGGTTTTTCGTCAAGTGGTATCAAAGAAGGAATGATCTCTATGAGAATAAACATTTGGAACCATGTCATTGAGGTGATGAAGGGAGAGACATGTAGCAAATGAATATATGGAGGAGGAAATGAGACAACTTCAAGCAAGGTTGGACATCGTGGAAACAAGATAAATAATGGCACCAAAAGTTTGTGATGTTAGTGATGCTGAGAGAGAAAACCCAGAAGAAGAAGAAGAAGTTGCAGGAGGAGACGCAACAAAGGAATGGTTACTGAGATAAGTTGTCAAGCTGGGAACCAGAGAAAAGATGGAAGTCCCAATATACGAAGGTAATTTGAATGTAGAAGAGTTGCTTGACTGGATAAGTACTTTAGAAAAATACTTTGACTATGAGGATATTGATGATGAGAAGAGATTAGATCATGATGTGACCAGGTTGAGGGGACATGCATATTTATGGTGGGACAAGTTGCAAGCTGACAGAAGGAGAAAAGGTAAGGACAAGATTAAAATTTGGGATAGAATGGTAGCTAAGATTAAGGATAAATTCGTACCCAAGGATTATCAGTTGAATCTGTTCAAAAGGTTGCAGAATCTGATACAGAAGGGTTGGTCAGTGAAGGAATATAATAAAGAGTTATATAAAATGAATATAAGAGCAGGACACAAGGAAATTGATGAAGAGAAAGTTGTCAGGTATATAAATGGATTGAGGTATGAAATCCAGGATGAGATTAGCATGATGACAATGAGGACTGTATAAGATGCTTGTCAAGTAGCAATGAAGACAAAAGAGAAATTGGCAAGAAAGAAAAGTCAGAAGAATAGTGGAAAGAATCCTAACAGAAGAAGAGGAACCACCAAAGAAAAGTTCCAGAAATCAAGGGAAGAAGCTGGTAGATCTAACAATTAGATGAATAAAGGAGGAATTTCTATAGGAGGATAATCTAGAGGAAGGAGACATTTTCTAAGAGGTAGAGGAATAGGCAGAGGAGGAGAAGTCAAGTGTTATGCTTGTAGGAAAACATGGCACATGTCTTGGAAATGTCATGAAAATAAGAATGCAGGAGTTAGAGAAGCTCACATTTCTAAGGTGCAACAGAGGAATGTGGAGACAGAGATGAAAGAAGAAGAAACTGAAGAAGGAAGATGGATCATAATGAGGAAATATCTTGTGAATCCAGAAAAAGAGGTGTGAGAACCAGTCCAAAGAAACATTTTATTCATAACTACTTGCAAGACCAAAGATAGGGTATGAAAAGTGATCATAGATAGTGGAAGAACTGATAATTTAGCTTCCGCAGAGATGGTGGAAAAGATAAAGTTAGAGACGATAGCACATCCGAGTTCGTACAGGGTGTCGTGCTTGCAGAAAGGACATCAAGTCATGGTAACTAAACAATGTAAAGTTGAATTTAAAATTGGTAGTTATAAGGATGAAATTTTATGTGATGTCATTCCTATGGATGTTTTTCATGTTTTGTTGGGGAGGCCTTGGAAATATGACAGAAATGTCATACATGATGAGAGGAAGAATACTTATACGCTTGAGAAAAATGGGTGTAAGCATATGTTGTTTCCACTTGAGGAAAAGGGAGTCAAAGAGGGGGCCAGTCTGATTATACTTCTCATGAGTGGGAATGAGCTCTTGAAAGAAGTTAAGAAAGATTAGGAAATGCAGTTTGTTGTTATAGGTAAGACGAGAGTCATCCTTACAAACACTTCTATGAATGATTTTCCTGTGGAATTTGAGGAACTGTTGAGTGAGTTTGTTGACATTGTGGTGGATGAGTTGCCTCATACTTTACCTCTCATCAGGAGTATTAGTCACCATATTGACCTTATTCCGGGAGCAAGTTTGTCGAACAAAGCAACATACAAATTGACCCCTCAGGAGAGTGAAGAGGTCAAGGAGCAGGTCCAAGAATTGTTGGATAAAGGATTGATCAGAGAAAGTTTGAGCCCATGTGCAGTACCAACTGTGTTGAGTCCAAAGAAGGATGGAGGTTGGAGAATGTGCACAGATTCTAGAGCCATCAAAAAGATAACCATCAAGTATAGATTTACTTTACCCATAATGGATGATTTAATGGATTGTTTGAGTGGGGATATTTTTCCAAGATAGACTTGAAAATTGGTTATCATCAGATAAGAATGAGATAGGGGTATGAATGGAAGACATCATTCAAAACAAATGAAGGGTTGTATCATTGACTTGTTATGCCATTTGGCTTAACAAATGCTCCAAGTAGATTCATGAGGTTAATGAATGATGTGCTGAAAGATTTTATTGGGAAATTTGTGATTGTTTATTTAGATGATATCTTAGCTTACAATAAGACTGAGGAGGATCATTTAAGACAATTGAAGATGGTGTTGAGGAGATTGCAGCAGGAAAAGTTGTTAGTGAATTTTAAAAAGTGTTCTTTTATGAAGACAAAACTTGTGTATCTGGGATTTGTAATCTCTTCAAATAAATTGAAGATGGATCTAGAGAAGGTGAGGGATATAAGAGAATGGCCTTCTCCAAGAAGTATATTTGAAGTAATAATTTTTCATAGATTAGCAAGATTTTACAGAAAATTCATAAGGAATTTTAGAAATATTTGTGCACCCATACTGGATACTATAAAGAAGAAGCATGATTCTTTTGACAGGACAAAAAAAGTCGAGAAAGCATTTAGACTGTTATAAGAAAAGATAACAGAAAACCCCATCTTAATTCTGCTAGACTTTAGGAAGAATTTCCAAGTCAAATATGATGCAAGTAAAGTGGTCGTCGATGCAGTTTTAAGTCAAGATGATAAGCATGTTGCTCATTTTAGTGAGAAGTTGAATGATGCTAAGAAGAAGTATTCAACATATGACAAATAATTTTATGCTATAATTCAATCTTTGAAAAAGTGGAGACATTATCTTATACCAAAAGAGTTTATTTTATATATACTGACAATCATGCTTTGTAGTTCATAACTAGACAAGATAAGTTGAATCAAAGACATGCCAAATGGGTAGAATTCATGCTGAATTTTACTTTTGGTATTAAGCATATTAGTGGGAGTGCTAAGAAGTTTGCAGATGCTTTGAGCAGGAGATGTTTAATCTTGCAAGAATTCCAAGTGGCAACTTTGGGATTTGAACACCTCAAGGAGATGTACCAGGAAGACCCAGATTTCAAGGAAGCCTATGAAACTTGTGAAAATCCTTTGTTAAGGGATAGAATCCAATGGATGGAGTACATAATCCAAGAAGGAATATTGTTCAAAGGAAGCGAGTTGTGTATTCCAAGATGCTCAATGAGGGACAATTTGTTGAAGGAAAAGCATAGTGGAGGATTGGCTGGACATTTTGGCCATGATAAAACATATGCATAGTTAAGTTCTACATACTATTGGCCATGCATGAGGTTTAATGTGAAGAATTTGTGGACAAATGTAGAATTTTCCAGTATGCTAAATGGAAGCAGCATAACACAGGATTGTATCAACCATTTCCTATTCCAAACAGGCAATGGGATGATATAAGTATGGATTTTGTTCTAGGATTGCCAAGAACCCAGAGGGGAAATGACTCAATATTTGTGGTAGTTGAAAAGTTTTCAAAGATGGAACATTTCATACCATGTCATAAAACAAGTGATGCTACTCAAATATCAAATATGTTTTTCAAGGATATTGTGAGATTGCATGGGTTACCCAGGAGTATAGTCTCAAACTGAGACACCAAATTTGTGGGACACTTTTGGAGAAATTTGTGGAAGAAGCTGGGGACAAATTTGTATTTCAATTCGACATATCACCCTCAGATAGATGGACATACTGAGGTGGTGAATAGGATCTTAGGGAACATGCTAAGAAGTTTGGTAACTAAACATAACAGTCAGTGGGATCAAATTCTTCCTCAAGCAGAGTTTGCCTATAATGACTCACCAAACAGGAGTACTAGTAAAAGACCATTCTAGATAGTCTATGGAATGAATCCTAGAGGAATTTTAGGATTGAGAGATTTGGGACAAGATGAATTTTGGCATGCAGGAGTAGAGGAATTCACTACAGAAATGCAGAAATTGCATGAAAAAATCAAAGGACAACTACATGATAGCAGCCAGAGATACAAGAATAGAATAGATCAAAGAAGAAAAGAGTCGAATTTTGAATTTGGAGACCAAGTCTTGGCACATCTGAGGAAGCAGATATTCCCAAGATGGAAATATAATAAACCGAAGCTTAAGAAGATAGGACCTTGTAAAATCCTCAGAAAGTTTGTTGCCAATGCTTATGAAATTGAGTTGCCAGAGGACATTGGAATTTCACTGATATTTAATGTACATGACTTATATCCTTACAAAATGGATGACACGAGAGGGACATATGATCAAGAGGAGGTTTAGTGGATGCAACAGATTCCCATAGAATAGAAGCCTCAAATAGAAAATATTTAGATCAAATAATTGCTAAGAGAACCAAGAGAAAGGTTTATTATGAATATCTCGTTAAATGGAAGAATCATCTAGCATAAGATCTCAGTTGGATAACTGAACCAGACATCAAGAAGCATGAAAAATAAGTGGAGGATCTCATGGACATGAGCCCATGAATATTTTTCCCAGGGGAGTATGATGCAGGAGCATCATCGTCATCATTAATGAGGTTTGGTGGAATATGACTCAACATCCAACGCATTGCACTTTAAACTGGTTTGGATCCCAAGGAGAGTGCGTCAACTTAATTTTGAGTCTATTGTAATTAAAGATCCCATGAGATATTCAGGCTAGAGCCATTGTATATTCTCCTAGATGACGTAATTGCCTTTAATTCCTGTAGGTTTGTACATATTTTGAGTGCAGACTCATATATGAATTGTAGTTGTGCATTTATTGTAATCCGCTTAGTGGTAAAAAGATTTTAATTGTGATATGAAATCACTAGAGTTGTCTGGAGGGAAGGATCGAGAAGCCCCTTCATGTATAAATTAATGTATTCTATGCCTAGAAGAGGTTGTTGAAGGTTGTTGAAACTTTTGTAAGTTATTTTTGAAGAAATATAGAATAGAGGATAATTATTTTCAAATATCTGAGACTATGAATTTGTTTATCTCTGTGAAACTGGATAAATGTTGTGTTATCATCTCTGTGTTTATATATGTATCTAAATGTTTTGGTCGAATGAGTTCTAAATGTTTTTGTAATTTTCGATTGTTTCCCTTCTGAGAATCACAGTGAAAGAAGTGCACAGTGCCAACGCAAGGAGTGTGGAGGCCGAACCATTTACAGGTTCAGAATCTTAGGAGAGATAGTGAAGGTTTGCACAAAGAAAGAGAAAGGAGTCCACCTACACTCAAAGAAGTGTAAAAGATTGAAGAGGAGACCTGTGCAAGGAGTTCACAATCCTAATATCTTGTTAAGTGTATATTGAGCCAAGGAGACTTAGCGCAAAGAGTACGTGGGTGACTTTTCCAAGTCCCAAGCTCAGGAGAGAATTGAAAAGTGTGCACTAGAGTCTGAGTTTTCAAAGTGACAAAGTTCAAGGAGGGATAGCGAATGTAAATCTCCAAGGAGAAACAGTAACAGAGGAGAAATACCTTTGTTTAAAGTCAAACAGATGAGATCTTCTCAGGAGAAGTCTAAATCCCTCATAGTTGTTCAATCGGGAGAAGGATCAAGGTCGTTAAGTGCTAAGTCCTTCTGACTTCATTTCTTCAGAGATTTTTAAGTTGTTTGTTGAAATATAGGCCCATAGCCCTGAAGATCCAAGGTCCCAAAGTAAATCCCAACCGTAGATCAACAGGTGAGTGTGAGCCATTGGATCCCCGAGTGGTTTGGTGATTCGTCACTCCATGGAAGTTGAGTCATTTTTGCACAGGGTGAAGAATGCTTCGAAGGCCAAAGTTAATCTCGACCGTCAATTAGCGGGAAGACGTGAGCTAAAGATCTCAAGATATTCATAGTTCAGTTGTCCGAGAGATATTACGTGATAGTTGTTGGAGCACGTAGAACCTCTGAAGCCTGGAGTCCTGAAGTTTGTGTCAGTTATAGATCTTGAAAGGAGACAACATTTCATTCATCGTCCAATTTAATCTTGATTTGATGTTGGAGCGTTAGTGGGAGGATAGGGTAGCACCTACACCTACCGGTCAAGTCACTTTATGAAGGGATTCAACCGATAGTAACTTCGACGCATTGGAGTCGATTCTCACAATTGTGGGAATCTTCTGGAGTCCTGAAGCCCGAAGTAAATCTGGTCCATTGATCTAGCGAAGGAGTGTGGACTGTTGATCCTTGGACTCTTCGAGAGTTTGATGATTCAGTTGTTCAGGGAAAGTGCGTTGATTATAGTTTGAGTGGAGAAACTCCTGAATCCCAGAGGCTCAGAGCGTCGAATAGCCCTTTCGCCAAATTCTTGGTCACCAGCTGTGGTCACATGCATGGGTTGCCTAGACCAAATGAACCCTCACTAATTTGAATTTCACGCATGTGTAAAAAGAATCATGTGGGTAAGTTAAGTGTAGGGATCGACGGGATCCCAAGAGCCACTCTAGATCCTGTGTAGTTTGATCTTAGACTGGGAGGTCACGCAGGACCATAGGGGGTTTGCATCAGTTTCTAAGGGGTTAAATGAAAAATATTTGATAAAATTTCCTCTAAGATATTTCCAACTGTATGTTTCACTATGTGCCTATTCTATTTTGTACCATTTGTAAGGTGGATCATCTAGTATATTGGGAAACATGTGAGGCCATACTCTTTCATCTTTGCACCCAATTATTTTCCACTCTCCCTCACAGTATTCAATATGAATGAGAGGCTTGAAACCTAGCTTAAACTTAGGTATGTTTGTTGCAACTGATAATTTATTTTTGTTGAAGCACTTGATGAAGTATGTGGCTACACTGGTCCACATCTCCATTCAGAATGCATGTGTATCCCACCATATTACTTCTTGTCCCATGAATGACTACACTAGACTCTATATTCTGGCTTTCTCTTCGACCTTCTTAGACAATTTATCGATGTGAACTGACAATGATTATATCTCCTTGAATCGTACCATGGGGGAGGGGGTTGAGGTCGAATTCACATCTATGAGTATCAAACTTGGATTTTGTCTGATTTTATTCTCATATATTGCAAGTATTATGCTAACTCAAAATCATGAACAAAATTATTTTCAGGAATGGCTTCAATCAAAAAACATTATCTTGTTTTTTATTCATAGTTTTATAGTTTCGATTAGTAGAGTTAGGTGTTCAAGTTCTAACCTATAAACAAAGGTGAAAAATGTATTAATTCTAATTGTAGATTAGGTTTGACATTATCACAATCTCCTTGTATTACTTGGTATAGGTTCCAGGTCTCATGCTCTTCTTCCCAAGACTTTGGCCACAATTTTCCCTCCCGGGGGTCCAAGGGTATGATCATTTTAATTCAATTTCATTTAAGTTTGATTCAATCTCTTTCGAGGGAAATAGTTTCTTTCACCTTTCTTCCCCATGACCATCCAACCAATTCCAACTAGGCAGGGATACATTCAACCAGATTGATAACTTCAAAGTTGACCAGTGTTAGTATCCTCATGATTAGAGTTTCTGCATTCCTTAATATGTTGATGGGTTTGAAAAAACAATGAGCCATGATTTTAAGTAAGTTCTTATATCTTATTCATTCATACCTACCCATTATGATCCAAGTTTCCTTAGGGAGAATATTCACTTGTGAGCCAAGGTTGACCTGTTATGACCCAAAGGGGGAATATATATGGTTAAATGCATATGATATGACCCGGAGGGGGGGGGGGGGGGGG
>ML799645.1:80470-114942 GCA_009831015.1 Picea engelmannii
AGAGAGAGAGAGAGAGAGAGAGAGAGAGAGAGAGATCATGTATTCATTATTGTAGAAATGTGAATTGTGGTGTATGAATGTATTTGGATATTTGGAGGAGGTTCTTCTATTCTTTAAGGAGTTATTGTATAACTTATCTATCTTGGAGTGTTTCTCCATGATCACATTCTATACATGGTGTGTACTTTTTTTCTGCTATGATAATTTATGTATTTGGTACATTACATGAACATTGTTTGGGTAATCATAAATATGCCAACTTCAAGATCGAATTGTGGGTTATAATCATATTGGAGATTTTCTTGAGTGAGTTGTATTAGATATATTCATGTTCTTTTCTCTTCTTTGCATTATTTTAAGATGTTTAGTAGTTCCAATAAGCAGGTGACTCTGCATCCTTCATCCCTTCCTAGTATTTCATTTGTGAACATGCTCTTGGGGGTTAGGTACCATGGATATTTCTTAACGAGTTGAATTTGTGGCATTTTGGGTATATTATCTTTTCGACCAACACCATATCCTGTGATAATTAAATTATTAGTGTTAAGGACTTCATGCTTAGGCATGGTTTGTAATAGATTTATAGTTCTGCTATTTCTCAATTTATCTAACATGAATTGGCAGTCCTCCATGGAATTATCACCAACTCCACATATATTACAAAATTTCAAGTTGGTTCTGTCTTTTATAGGGTAGTTATTGGGTTGTTATATTCTTTGCAGTAAAAGAACAGTCATCCGACTGTCTAGTCGATGTGGATCGACTGGGTGATAACTCAAGTTGATGGTTAAGTCGAGGTCAAAGTGATTGATAGGGAATTCAAATTTGAAGTGATCGATGGGAATTTGAAAGGTTAGCTGAGAGGAGGTCGAGTGTCATCCGATTGAAGACCGACTAGAGGCTAATTAGGAAGTCGACTAGTAGTTGGTTGTAACAAAATCTCAATATTCGTGAGATTGTAGCCAACCATCTATGTGGATATGTAATCCTTTTTGGGTGCCATGATTTATGTTTGTGCATGTTGTAAAGAATATAAATAAGGCACATTGTAATTGTATTAATTTGATGTTTGCATTGATATTTTTGGTCATGTAGATGCAATCCAAATTGGCTACAAGGTTGTTCTTGTGTAAAGGAAGAGAGTATGACGGTGATTGTGTCTTAGGTGTAGACTAAGGTTATTGAAATAAATATTTATTCTATGATTGAATAAGACAACAAGAGAGAAATACGCACAAGGAATGTTGGTTTTTCCATTTGGGTTTTCAGGGTAAAATCTATGTGTACTATGTGTTTGTCATTTATTTCTTGCTTAAATTTGTCGTCTCTTTATTGGTTGGTTTAGTATGGGTTCTTATTTCTTTACAATTGGTATCAGAGCCTATATGATTCATTTCATTACAAGTTGTATCAGAATGTGTATGTTTCTTTGTACAAGTCATATAAGAGAAAGGTTAAGAATGTGTTGGATCTAAGCTAAACCTGGGTCTAGAGGGACTTGAAAGTCAGTGATATTTAAAGTTGTGCTTGAAAGAATGAAAAGAAGTTCGAGGACAAAACCCTGTGTAGGGTACTATTCCTACAAAAGGGGCACGTACATGAGTTTTCTCCTCTCAGGGGCTTTGGAATCCTTAGCAGGGATCAGTTCCCTCGCAAGGGATGTTAGTCGAGGGAAACCCCTTCCATGGTCAATGGAACTCCGGGAAAGGTTCAATACCTATACCCGTCGGATCTGTTGGGGGTATCCCCTTCCAAGATCCTTGGAACACAACACAAGGATAAATCCCCTCCCAAGCCATGTCGTACAATTACAGGAGTCAGTCGATGATATCCTAGCAAATGCAATTTCCATATGTTGGTCAAGGCCATGGCTTCTACCAGAACCCTGGCCAGTAGTCCAACTTTTCCTGGCAACCTGGTCCCAGTCAAACTCCAAGCCCCCTTTTTCCTGTACATATTACTCAACCTAAACTACCATTTTTGGAAATGCTACATCTTCCCTACTTGTCAAGGTTACTCAATGAACCAATTTGTCATGATCCGCGTTGGCCCCCCATGCCAACTAAGTGCCCTCGGATATTCCAAAATTCGAAGGCAAGCCTTGTGAAGACCCAGGTAATCATGTGACAACCTTCCACTTATGGTGCTCGTCAAAAATCACTGCGAGATGACTCCATCCAGTTGTGCCTTTTTCAACACACTCCTATCGAGGGTGTCATGAAATGGTATATTGAGCTCGACCGCTCGAGGTATTCTTACTTTAATGACTTGGCGATGGTCTTCCTAAACCATTTCTAGCTACCTGTGAGATACGATGTCGGCACTGAATTGTTGGCCAACTTTGAGCAGACTAAGGCCGACCACATCCGAGAATGGCGGTGTCGGAAGAACTTGATTAAGGTACAGGTCCCACCAACTTTCTTGTTGGAGTGGTTCTTGAAGTCTTTGGTACCCGTTGTATCCAAATATGTAGCAACTTCTGGAGTGTTTTCAAAGAAGGAGGCAATAATGAGAGAACAACAGCTTGAACTGATTTACTCTAAGTCTGGCATGCTCTATGAGATCTTTCCAGATGCACCATGGTCCATCCTCGACAAGGACAAACAAAAGTTTGTACCCCATTCTGATGGTATTGTGGGCTCAACACAAGAAAATTCGATTGATCCGTTGTCAAATCAATTTCAACTATTGTCGATACAACAGATTGCGACCAACCAGACCTCTGGTTTGGTTGTTCGCCCTACCCAAACGTCAGACATACACAGTGTGCAATCGATGAACCCGAAGGCAAACCAACAGCCTGAAGGAAAGAAGAAACAACAGAACAAGAAGGGAAAGGGGGAAAAAAAGGATAATAACAATATTGGCAGGGTAAAAACAGAGAAGTGAAAGTCAAAGTATCTATGTAACCTTTGCACGGAGGACCACCCGACTCACCTGTGCCCTCAACTTGCGGAAGCTCAGAAGCTATTGGCACAGAAACAACCTATTGTGCTGACAAACCTATTTTCACATGGGTAAAACATGGCTCAAGCTTCATCATCCTCGAGTACGGAAGGGGGCAGTCAGAGACCCCCACGTCTACTGGTAATAAATTGGCCGCGAATGTTTACATGTTGAAAGGCGATGCTCATATAGAAACCAAGGCCTGAGATTAAGGAATGTCAGAATCTAACAAAAAGGGAAAAGAAGCCACAAACCCACTAGTTCCTCTCCAAATTGAGAAGACGATGGGAGAAACAATGAAACGCATCCCCAAAGGTGTGTCTAATAAAGATTTTCATAATTCGAATGCGAGGGCTACCCAGAACTAATCCATTGTGGAAGATTTGGCACAAACTCCTTGCGCGGTGTCTGCTTTGGAAGTCCTCCAAAGCTGCCTTTTACAGAGAAAATATTTGTTATCCACCTTGGGATCTGCAGAGACTTGGAACCCGGGAGAGGTCGTTCTCGATCCAACCGACTTCAAACCTCTTCTTCCTTACCACGTTGCATTTCAAATAGTAGTGGATTACACCACAAAATATTTTACTTGAAATATCTTTCGTACGGTGGTTTGAGAGGGTGCCTCGACTTACGTGATGTCATTGGCATGTTGGAAGGCCATTGGCCAACCAGTTTTGTCTCCATCACCTACATTTCTTAGATTGTTTGATGGTCGTTCGTTCAGACCACATGGAATCATTCCTTCCTTCCCCGTGGAGTTAGGAGGAAATGCTGTGTGTGTCAAATTTGAAGTGTTTGATGCGCCTTTCGATTACAACCTTTTGTTAGGAAGGAGTTGGACCTATGAAATGCATGCAGTGGTTGCTACAATTTTTAGGATCTTGTTGTTTCCACACGAGGGTCGAATTGTGACCATTGACCAATTATCTTCGTCCCATCCTGAACCTTCATCAGGGGCATCCACAGTCTCGATGATTGATAATTCTCATCCCGACACTGTCAAATTAGGGGTTGGTTTTTTTCCATCGTTGATGAGTACTTTCTATTACCCGCTACCTTTTGGCGATGTCAAGCTTATATCGGCTACCCCCCACCAGCCTAGGGATGAAATTTTTCAAATGTCATCATTTCGAACGACTTACTTTCATGATCCATGGACTCTTCCTTCCCCATTAGCCTCGATGGAAGGGACATGCCATTTTGGCATGGCCATTCCCTTGTCTGCAACTGAATTTGCATACATCATTGTCCAACAAGCTTCGGCCGACCCCGATATGACTCCCACACAGGAGTTAGATCCAATTCTCGAGCCTATTTGGGCTTAAGGTTCTCTTGACACTACAGATTCCTTAGACTTGGTATTTCCCTTAGACGAGGTGATTCTTGAGGCATTGATTGGTCCAGACAAACCCTGGGATGATCTCCATCATAGATCTTACTTCCTCACGAAGTTAGGAAGAATAGAGGCAAGCGAATTTGTTTTGACTGTGAATGGAGATAGGTCTTGTCCTATTAATCCTCTGGCTACACACATAGTTTATACCAAGGGTAATATGGTGAGTATCACTGAAACGATCCCTATAGATATCTCCAGAACCCCTGGCATCATGGGGAATGTTTTCATCGGAGCAGATTTCTCCCCTGAAGAGATTCAAATTTATAAATAGTTATTTAAGGAATTTTGCGACATTTTTGCTTGGTCTTACGAGGAAATTCCAATCATAGACCCAAGAATCATCGAACATGAAATAACAACTTATCATGACGCCAAGTTGGTCCGACAGAAAATTCATCCGGTAAATCCTCGGAAAGCAGAAATAATTAAGGTTGAAGTAGAGAAACTACTTAAATTCGGTTTTATCTACCCCTTACAGTTGACGGAATGGGTGTCAAAGCTCATTCTGGTTAACAAGAAACAAGGTACGATTCACGTGTGCATGGACTTCTGTGACTTGAACAAGGCTTGTCCGAAAGATAATTTCCCACCCCATTCATCGATCAGATTGTCGATGATTGCACGGGATGCGAGGTCTTTTCATTCATGGATGGTTTTTTGGTATATAACCAGATTTAGATCAAACCCGAAGACCAGCATAAAACAACTTTTATTTGTCCTTGGGGCATATTCACATATCGTAAGATTCCTTTTGGCCTGAAGAATGCTGGAGCCACTTTTCAGCAGGCCATGTTGTTTGCTTTCCACGACCTTAGACATATAGTTGAGGCATATCTTGATGATCTAGCATCACGCTCTCAGAAGATATATGATCATCCCATAGACCTTTTACTAATCTTCGAACAATGTCGCTAATATCGGATTTGCTTGAATCCTAACAAGTGTAGTTTCTACGTGACGTCGGGTCATATCTTAGATTTCATTGTTTCGACAATAGGGATCATGGTCGATCCTCTCAAGGTTGAGGAAATAGTTCAATTGCCTCCCCTGTGCACAATACCGCAGTTTTTTTATGCGTCTGTTGAAAAAGGGAGTCCCATTCTTTTGGGATGAAGCTGCTCAATGCTCTTTTGAAGCATTGAAATGCGCCCTTACGTCTGCCCCTCTACTACGGCCTCCTGATTATAACAGATATTTCTTGTTGTACTTGGCCACTACAGAGTCGACCATTAGCATGGTTTTGGTTCAAGAGGATGATCCGCTCGAGGATCATTTTATTTATTACCTGAGCCAAGGCCTAGTTGGGTTGGAACTCAACTATTCACATGTTGAGAAGCTTGCCTTCGCAGCAGTGCATGTTGTCCAGCAGTTCTTCCATTACATTTTTCTTCGCAAGACCACTGTCATTGCCATTGTGAACCCTTTCCAATATGTGATGACACTAAGGGTCATTATCAGAAAGATCAGTATATGTATTTTAATCCTCCAAGAATTTGAATTGGATTTTGTTTCCGCGAATTTCAAAAAGTCGTTGGTCTTTTCCGAACTTATTTTGGAACTTTCGGTCGATTCTAGTGATGTCATGCACAAAGAATCGCCTATCAAAGGAGATATTTTTCTAATTTCATCTTCAAACCCTTGGTATGGAGATATACTAGTCTATCTCCAGACTTTGAAGTGCCCCGTTGCTGCTTCCCGCGACGAGCGTTGAGGAATTCACCATTAGGCACAAAACTATATCATACTCGATGACACTTTGTATCGTCGAGGTGTAGATTGCATTCTTCATCAGTGCCTTATACATGAGGAAGCAGATCTTGTTCTAAACGATTGCCACATTGGAGCATGTGGTGGTCATTTGTCTGGGTTGGAAACATCCCAAAAGATTCTATGTGCTAGTTACTTCTGGAATACGTTAATCAAGTATTGCGTTGAGGCGGTCAAGAACTGTCACCTGTGTTAGATCTTCTCTCGGAAGATGTAGGCACATTATCCTCCCATGTGTCCTGTCATTGTTGTTGGTCCTTTCACCAAGTGGGGGATTGACTTTACTACATGTCACCCGAATTCAGCCAGGGGGCATCGTTACATCATCGTAGCGATAGACTACTTCACAAAGTGGGTCGAGGTTATGCGAACGTTTAACAATGATGGAGAAACAACGACTCTTTTCATTTTTAACCAGATAGTAGCAAGGTTTGGAATCCCAAAGGACATTTTCACTGACCATGGCAGTCACTTTCAAAACAAAATCATGATCGAGTTAACATCAAAGCTTGGGTTGAGGCAAGAACATTCATCAACTTACTACCCACAAGAGAATGGTCAGGTTCAAGTTGTCAATAAGTCTCTCAAGACTATTCTTTAGTGGACGATCAATTCTACCAATTCAAATTGGCATTTGATGTTGTACTCAGCGTTGTGGGCCTACCCAATGTATGTAAATACTGCCACCGATTTCTCACCTTTTCAACTAGTATACGGGTTGGAAGCAGTCTTACCTATTGAGTACCAGATCTCGTCTTTAAAGTTGGTAGTGGAATTACTGCCAGACATTTCACCGATTAAGGAACGCTTATTATATCTCAAGCAGCTCAATGAGCAGCACTGTGATGTAGCCTCATCCAATGAGGCTCATAAGCAATGAGTCAAGTGTTAGTACGATCGGTCTGTTCATCCTCAAAATTTCTCCAAAGGAGATCTTGTCGTCGTCTATGATCAAAACAAAGATCCCCTGAGGGCAGGCAAGTTCAAACCCATGTGGTTCATACCATTCATCGTGAAAGACTTCTTAAAGAATGTCGGTTACCATCTGGTTGAATTTGAAGAAAATGCCTTCGCAGAGCCTAGAAATGGGCTCTACCTCAAGAAGTACTACTCTTAGGTTGGTCTCCTGGGTGACTTCTTGTACATATGTATAGTTCTTATACATTTTTTTTTTGTCTTTTTGGTTTTATGGACGTGTAGTTATATATGTCTTGTTTTTCACTGTGGCAGATGTCAAGTGAATTGGAAGTGTTCTTTGGGTTCGTGAACGGCGCTAGCCGACACACTTGGAGGCTTTCTTCCCTAGATTGGGTGATTTTCACACTTGGAGGCCAGTTGCTATCTTCCGAAGGTATTTTTCTAGGTGACGCCAAAAACAATGTCACAAAGTACAGTGCAGTGGTAGAGTTGCTTCATGACACTTTGTCACATGTCATTTCTCACCTCTGGGTCTACTTAGATGCTCAGCTGGTTGTGTCCCAGTTAAATGGAGTTTACTTCTTTTATGATCCTAATTTGCATCGACCTTTCCTTAGGGTACATCTCTTAGAACGTTACTTTGATTACATTATGTATATCCATGTTCCTAGGAAATTTAATCATATGATAGATACTCTAGCTAATCAAGTATTAGATTGGCATGTTGCACACGCATAAAAAGAAGCACACACATATACATGTACATACATTTGTAAAAAATGTGATCCATAAGAAGAATAAGATGTAAATATATATATATATATATATATCAAAAGTGTCACGAGTACATAGGTGGGCGCAAACGCCTAAAAAATAAGGTTCAGTATACATCGTTGGGATTATGCCCTCAAAAACTATACAGTGGTTCCCTCGGCACATAAAAGTCTATCCTATCTAAGCTCGAGGCCTATTGGCCCTGACATAGTGAATGACGATGTTGGCTAAACGCTGAAAGAGCTAGACCCAAGTCTATGGCACCCCCACTACATGAGGCTGCATAGAAGACGGGAGATCATCGATCTCGGCCATGGGTACTGTACGAGTGAGGTTACGCTCCACTTATCTCAAAAAACTCTCAGCCTCTCCGACTGGAGGTCCCCCTGTGGCTATTGGTCCACCGGTTGTTGTTGGTCCTACCTCTGGTCGAGAACATCATCGAGTCCTCGCGAAGTCCATCGGGCGCACTGGTCGCACATCTGTACATAACAGATACACAAAAGTCAGTACTCTAATACACGCATAAAAATGATATATATAAAAATAATTAAAAATTAAATAACTTTAAAAAACATGTTACCTATCCCTCCTCACTCATCTCTGGGAGGCATGGGCACGTCCGAATCTCTGGAAACGTTGATTCCAGCATAAGGGTAGTCCTCTATCACTGGAATCTATCATGCCCACTAGTCAAAAAATGTGTCATCGAAGGCCTCTATGGTCCTCCCTCCCCCCTGTTGTGGCAGCAATGTTGCCCATCTACATACTGTTGGGTAGGAGGCCACATCCCCCGCACAATCTCTCTAGGACTCAAGTTTGGCACTCTCGAAGAAGAAGAACGATCAAAGAATAGTACCAAACCAGAAGTTTTTGTTGCTGCGTAGCCTACACTCTATTTGTTGTCTCTTCATGCATGTGAGCATGGTCATACTCCAGTGAAAGATCTGTGCCTCCTGGAACTGAATAGCACAATGCATGTGTGCTAGTAATCCACCCAATAAGTAACAATATCACTCTCATAGACAAACTCGTGATCTTGTGAATTGGCACTTGAGAACCTACCTTCTCAGTGTCGACCTCATAATACATATGAATGTAGTCCTCAATGTTAGAAGGCCCAGGGGGGAAAGTCCGCAAATTGACTGGTTCCCCTCTCCTTGAGAGGCCAGTCAAGAAGTAAATATCTTCAGTCATTGGAGTCAACGATTGTTCCTCTATCATAAAGGCCTATGCATCTGGATGTCAGTAGTCAACCAGGGTGTTCAGTAACCTGGGTTTTGCCCTCATAAACGGACACCAAAAGAACTTCCATAGACCACATTGTTTCAATGTAGAAATGGCGGTAGGATCCTCTTCGACCAATGCATCAATCTCCTCATGTTCCCTCTCCCTCCAATGGACATACATTATGTTCCATGGCAGATAAAAGGGAGTTAGCTCTTGCATTTAAATTTTTTTTTCCAAGCTTTTGAGGGTGTACGCAGGCTGTTTTGGCCATAGTTGCGTATGTACATGGGCAAAGTGTTTTCTACCCGAGTACATACACGGGTTGTCCTTCGATATTCTGCATACATGCAGGGCCTCTCTTTTTAGGAGAGCACGCCCCCTCAAAAACAAAAATAGATGCTTAAATGAAGAATTGAAATGCAAGGGGGGTGCATTTGTACTTACTTGGTCTGAGAAGAAGTTCGTTTCATCCACTGAAGCTCCCGGAATCAACTTCTTTAGCAAAGGGGATTTTTCTCCTTCTGGTCAATTTTCAAAATGCAATGGGGAAAATGAGTTGTAAGCTTCTATTTATAGACATTTTGGCCCTTTTTCCACTTTTTTGACCCCTTTGTCATTCTTCCTGGCTTGGAAATCATTTGGTTCCATTTCCGAGTTTCTTATTGGATGTTATGTTACACTTTTCCTTTTCGTTTGGTAACCTTTTGGGGGATGGGTCACTTTAAGTGTCCTTTGGTAAATTCATTTTTTCCAACTTTTTGCATATAAGTTAGGATTTCACGTCCACTTTCTGCATCTCATTGTCTTTTCCACTTTGCCATAGGATTGATCCCACCGAAGTGACACATAGCACCTTCATTGTTTCTCTATAAGTGTCATAATTAGGTAGTAAAGCCTACCTTTACATGGATTCCCTAGTTAGATCCTTGTTGCATTTTGGAATCCATGCTGTATGTAATGACTATAGGCTTGGGAGTCCTTTTTAGTCCTATCATGATTACGCGATTGAGCCTCATTCGTCTGATGCACCATCATTCTTGGCTTCACCCTCAGGACTCCCAAAATGAGCATGCTTTGTTGTCTTTCAAGATCGCTTTGAAATCCAAAAGCAACATCCGACGAGGCTGTATTTATGCTTTTCGATCTTGTCTGGATTAAATGAGAAAAGTAACCCTCTGGAGTCTTATTTAATCTCTTTTCATACTCTCTAAACATGAAAATATTATCGAGCGATCTTGTTTCCCTTCATGCTCGCCAAACTCAAATTTGAAGGCACGTCTGTCCAACGGTAGTTTACCCCTTTTTCGGTCCAGATGGTCAATTTTACGAATAAAGGTATGCCCTAGGAACTTCGGTTCGCTAGAAGAGTATTCTCATGCGTAAGTTTAACCATTTTTCGGGCCTGAGGGGCTAAATTTACAAAAACTGAACATTCTCCTTGGTTTTGGTTTATTGCCTTTTTCGGGCCTTGGAGATTACTTACGAAAAAGGAACCCCCACGAAGTCCATAGTTAAGCTCTTTTCAGACTCCTTAAAATTCAAAAGATCATCGAGTGACCTTGTTCCTTCACACTCATTAAAATTGGTCCAGAAGAACATCTATCAGCATGAGTTTACCCCTTTTTCTAGCATGTAGCGGAAAAAGGTACACCTCGGGAGATTCGTCTCACTGGGAGAGTTATCCTCATTGACTTTTATACTTTTTTGGGCTAAGGGGAATAAATTTAGAAAAAGGTTGTGAGTCCATAGTTAAGCTCTTTTCAAACTACTTAAAATTGAAAATATTTCTGAGTGATCTTATCTTTGTCACACTCGTTAAAATGGTTTTGAATAGACATATTTTTGGTGCAATTTTACCCCTTTTTCAAACCGACTAGACCATTTCCGAAAAAGGTACTCCCTGGAGTCTTCTTTTACATTTTTTTCAGACTCTCTAAACGTGAAAAAACTACTGAGCTTATCTTCTATGGGATCGTTAAAATTACATTGAAGGGGGTTTCATTGTTTCTTGCTAATCACATTTTCATCTTTGTGTCTTCGACCTAATGTTGGCTTCATGTTGCTCTCAACTGAACCTTTGAAGAACGCCTTGTACGCAAGCCTTGTAGCACTTTGCCTCTGCGACCTGACACCTTGACCCATGGAGGAATTTTCCCCGAGTGTCCTTTTCCTGCACATGTCTCCTTGCTCTGAGAATTAGTGTGTTCCTTGCGCTTAGAACTAGTATGCTTGCTTGCGACACTCATTCCTCCTTTGTAACGTAGCATTCTTTTATTCTTTTTCAATCTATTTAAAACTTTGAAAAAGACAAAAAAAATCAAATATTTCAAAAAGAGGGGACGGGAAATATGTATTTTTTTCTGGAAGCACAAAGAGTCTCCCTTGGACAAAGAACATCCTACCATTTGTTCTTCAAGGATTGGGATCTAGTATGACCTTAGGAATTCATTCTCGTTACATAGAGTTGTGTCCTCCTCTGTTTGGTTACTCTTCCAAACACATGGAGAGTTTGCATCGCTTCCTGCATCATGAACTTATGTCAATGTCATGATGTCTGAGTCTAATCATCTTTCATGCCTTTTTCCAAGGGAAGTTTCACCCAACCTGAGTCGGCCTTTCTATAGTTTTTCTCTTGACCTCATGAGTCGGCCATCGTGAGAGTCCAGTCAAGTCCTGATTCAAAATAGACAAAGTTCTCTGCCTGATCATCGAGATCCTCTTGTCTTTTCTCGACGAGTCATCAAAGACCTTAGGGTATTGAGTTATTCACTCCCATTATACTCCTACCTGAGTTTTGAAGATCTTGAAGTTGTTTCTCGAGCTATGAAGTCCTCATCTCCAACCACCGGGCGTCACTGAATTCTTGAAGATGGATACTATATTTATATATCTTTGATTTTGAGATGTAGATGTGTTGTTTATTTCTCATGGATACACTTTATATAGTTATATGACATGGATATGTAGTGTATTTGATTAGAGGCCATGATTTATTTCATCCTGAGCATGGGTATGCCCACCTCAGAGAGAATTGTTATTTTTCATATGGCACCTCTCCAACTCTGGTCCCGGGCTCACTCGATTTCGTACATTGGTGAAGATTTTGTAATGTATTTCGGCCATCAGATGCTCTTCTGACCTCACACATTAGGGGGCATTTGTTATAACCCTAAATTTCTCTACACATGCATGCATGGCCTTGGCCCTCTTACTTGCATTTTTTGCCAAAGCACTGTTGAGTTGCTCTTCTTAAAAAACCATTTTTTAGAAGATGTATGCTCCCTGTACCATGAATTCCCACGTATATACATTTTTTTCACCACTGCATTTCATGTACATACATATGCTGCACCATTACAGCCTGAGTATACTTGCAAAAGCTGCAAAAATTAAAAAATTGCAAGGAATTCGTTGAGATTACAGGTTATTGGTAGTTTTCCAACTAATCCACCTGCTATAGCCCGTCACCCAACCAAATAACCATCCTTTTTTCATATAAAAGGATTTTTTGGGGTCTCATTTCATATCTAAGCATAAGAACAATGAAATTCTGCTCGATTTCACTTCCCCTCCTTGCCCAAGATATTGTTGCCTTTTGTGAGAAATTGCCTCAGCATTCCCCCATTAGCTCCGTCTCCCTCCATTTAACCCATTCAATTCCCAATAAGATATCAGAAGGTTGAGAGGAGAAGTTCATACAAGGTGCACTTGGAGCTTGGTGAAGAGGATCCCAGACCAGGTTCGTGGAACAATGGCCGACTTAGATTGTAAAGGTATAATATTCATGTTATTAATAAAAGAATTACATTTTCTTGTCCCAAATGATGGTGTCTTGAATACTTTTATTGGTTTATGCTTGAAATTCTAACATATAACCCTAACTTATGTATGGAATAGCATGCTTGTAGTTTTCTGTTTGTCAATATTTGGATGCAGTTCATCCCTGGGAGGAGGCATTCAGTTAACGAAACTTCCAAGCATGAGGAGGTCATCACCAGACGTGGGATTAGAGGTATAGTTACCTGATCTCCTTTTCCTTGCTTTCTTCATATGAGTTTTGGTATGTTTGGGGTAGTATAGAGAATTAATTGACTTTTAGACAGTTAATCGATCTGCCTACATTTTGAACCCTGGTGTAGTTAAAAGGTGGTTTTTCCTGCTAGCACCCTGCAAGTTGATTCCTCCAATTTTTCCACCCTTAAAATGATGAGATAGATGAAAAAAAATATGATGATCCAATCTGGATCATTGATGTGCCTTGAATGCTAACATCTTTCATGGTTCTCTTAACTGTATGAATGAATAGAACACACCATAAATATTTTTTGTCCCAAATATGATGTATAACAACAATAGGCTTGGTAATTTCATGGTTGGATATTACACTTTAAAAATGCATCCTATAATTCTCATTACCATCCTAAATCAAGTTTGATACTTTTCACTTAATCGTGACATATTTATTGTGGATGATATCTAGATGATAACAAACACCCTTGTTTTTTAATGCTTATAGACATGGTGAATGAATGTTGTGATGATTTATTCTCATTTTCACAATTCATTTTTCAAGTGGTGTGGTGCCATTGAATATGTGCTTCACACTTTGATAGCATCTCATGTTTCTATGGTTAATTGAGCAATTTGTATTTCTATTATGTCTAATATATGATCTAGGTGGACATCGATGGCCACCCACCTCTTCCACTAACTCAACATGGTTTTCCATCTTGGAAATGTTTTAGATCCTAAACTTCTGGGGCCATTTTGAGGCCTCAAATGATGTTTTTTGGCCATTCAAGAGCTTAGGGCGACCTTCAATTTTCTAGGCTTGCCAACAATTGAACTTATCAATTACATCTTTCCAACAAGCTACAATGTGCCCCAAACTGAGATTATATGCAAAAGTTGCATCCATGGGAAGTTGACATTTCAACTAGCCACATCGGGGCCCACACTCCTTTTGGTGCTTCATCTCCTAGGGTTATGGTTTTGGATATATAGGGTTTTTCCACTTAGGGTTTATTAGTCTATGTTAAAAGGCCATTTTCGATTTCTTGTAATATTTTCTTGCGAATGAGCGTATCTGACACCTCTCTCTTCATAGATAACCTACCACCATTCTAGCTAACTTGTATTTCTTTGCATTTTACAGTCTTTTCCTATTACATTCATTAATAGAAATTGGGTTTCACTATATTAGTATTCTCTCTACAATATTTATGTGTGTGTTTCCATTCATATTGCTAGCTTTCATTTTTTTCTTTATACAACCTAGATTAGTGGTATCAAATCAATTTGTTGTTTGTTGTTTCTCGGTGCATTTCCCCAACAAGGTCAGGGTATAGAGAGTTGAGTCTCAAGCTAATTTCACTTGGGGAATACTAGTATTGTTGGCCCAAGTGACCTCCGATGGTAGAAGAAGAGAGAGATGATGGAGCAAGAGATCCTATCAATTTGTTTCTCAAGGAAGTCGTCGCGCAATATATGAACAAGATGATGTCCAATTTTTCCTAGATCCTTCAACGATTTCCAATGGTAGATGAGACACCTTCAACAACTATCCAGTTTGGAGGTGCAACACTCTTCAAGGTACAAGTTAAATTTGATATCCCTTTATTTGGAGGTTATATAGATGCAGATGCTTTGGAAAAATGGTTAAATCTGTTAAAGGGTTATTACTCTATTCAAAAAAAATTGGCATAAAAAATATCACCTTCACGTTCCTTAAATCCATTTCCCATGTCAAATATTGGTGGGAAATTTATTGGGAGAGACATACTGAAGATGAGTCTACAACATTTGGAACACAACACACTTGGGAAACCTTTGTCGATTCCCTCAAGGAGGAATTCTACCCCATTGGAAACTATGATGACTAGTACATGAGATGGACAACTATGTGTTAGGAAAGAGACCAGATGGTGTTATAGTACACCAATATCTTCCATACCCTAGGATTAAAGATGGGTATCAAAGACTTCGAGAGGAACCTAATTTTGAGTATCACAATGGCATACATAGGTACATCCAAACAAAGATGGATTTCTTGGAAATATCCTCATTGGGATCTGCTTATCGATATGTTGTCAAAATTGAGCAAAAAATTTAAGTAATGGAATAAGTGGGAATTTGGGTCTGCAAATCTGCCACAACAGAAGAACAGTAAAGGTGGAACTTGTTAGCACTAAGTAAATTTCATAGGTTGAGGAGGAAAATCACAAAGGTAACCACAAAACCACTTCAGAAATGAAACTAGCCTTTCAATTGAGAGAGGGATCTCTCTTGTCACTTGGTCTATAAAAATGGATTTTCTTTGAGGAAAAGTGGCTAGATTTTTTAATAGGTGAAAATATTTTATGGAGTTTGTTGTTAGAAGAAAGGGAAATAAAATGAGCACAGCTCTCAAGGAAGAAAAGGTTAGGTAGATGATGAACTTTCAGTTTTTTAAATTAATGTGGTAGAATGGAAGAAAGAGGAAACACATAACAACAATCAGAGAAACATGAAAGATGAATTATGATGAGTTAAGAAAGAAAAACAAAATTTAAATTATTTGAATCTAAAGCACCATTTAGATGAATTTCAGACCCTTTGATATACAATTTAAACATATGAAAAGTCACAAATCAAAGGTAAACTAAACTAGAAGAAAAAACATGAAAAGAAACACATACTTCAGGTCATCATCACAAGAATCTTTGGTATGGAAAAGCTCTGGAAATCTGCACTATTATTTCATTCAAATTTAGAAATTTATACAATATTTAGATCAGATTTGTCCTTTGTGCTTCTGCCAACCCTTGGCACATTCAAAATGCTCAAATATATAGATAAACTACCTTCCTAGGCTAGATTATTCGAACTCCCCTACTATCCTATGATTTTGGATCTGATTGCATAAAAAAGAAGACAATTTCTATACTACTTGCTAAAAATAGCAAATCCATTTTGCTGGAAAATAAGGGTCAAAGATAACATCATATCTCTCGAATCATAATAGCTCTTACAAAACTAGGAGAGGTTTTTGTATATGAACCCATTATTTTTGGGTTTTTCAAAAAACATCTCCAGTTGTTCAAAACGTGATCTTGAAGTTGACTGCAAAAACAGGCATTTCCAGAACTTGCGTAGCATGCGCTGCAAACTTTGCGTAGTTTGTTTGATTTCTTCAAAAAAAATCATTTAGGTGGTGGATGAAACATTGTGTCATCCATGAATCATTATCCAATGTTATTTAACCCTCTTTGTACCTGCAACACTTTCGTAGCGAACTAGTGTGATGCGTTGTGTAAATGCATCCTTCAACATTTGTGTAGTGAGCTCTGCATAGCGCAGCTACTTTTTGCTTCAAAACTCATCCAAGTGTTGGTTGAAACATTTGTGGAGGCTAATCATGATTTATAGGATAACCACCAATAATTTCCCAATATTTATTATCCTTAAATATGTTTGCAGCATTTGCGTAGTGCAAGGTCGCTACGCAAACTCTATACAATGCAGTTTTCAGCAAAACTCAAAACTGGTGTTTTTGCAATGGTTCCTCAAAAAAAAATGGTGCAGGCATGAACCTAAATATCATCCACCTCTACAAGTATCTCTAACCTCCTTCTATCTTCATCATCAACTTGCATTATTTGCTTAAGAGACCTATTTTCTTTTTTCAATGATAAGTTTTGTCTTTTTAAGCTTCTTACCTATCTGAACAACAATGCACTTTTTCTCATTTTTGACTGAGCATTTGAGAGAGATGAACATGCATCATCAATGGTTGGCCCACATTCTTGAATATGATTCAAAATAATGAGTTTTGATACTCTTTTGTCTTCTCTAATATGGATAATCAGGTCTTGAGCCTCATTTGTTCTATTTATTTTTCCCTTGAGTGGCCATGCTGCAGATGTAAGATAAAACACTGAAACTAGTAAAGGCAGGGAGGTTTCAAAGGATAAAATTTGTCAGTAAAATTTTCACAACGAGTAACAAGGCTAAGGTTTACTCCATTGTCAAAGGGTTCACCATAGGGCAGAGCTGAATCTAGATCTTAGACTTGCAGGTGCAGGGTATTTGGTAGACACTAGGCTTTACCTTTCAATACTTGTGCAGCGAAAACAGAGGATCCATAGAATGACCATAGGATGCATAGCGCAATGTCCGGTAAGTGCGTAGCGGGTGGATTAATTCAATTTTTATGTGGAGCAGAGGTCTGATCGCTGGAGGAGGATGTTGTGCAGTGAGAAATAGGTGATAAAATATAAATGTAAGCTGAGAAAACGAGATTTTGAAAGAGATAGGTCCATTTGGGATGACAAGACACTTTGGTTAGTGCCTGGGTACTTGTGCAGTGTCTTTACAAAACATGTGCAACTTTCTACAATTTAAGTACAAAAAACATTCCATAGGTAGTAAAAACGCCATAATATCTTTGATGACCCTGCAATATACACAATACATCATCACAATTCATGACATCATCAAAAAACCACCTCACCTAGACTTATGACTTGACTCTTTTTCATATGCCAATTAGATTTTACTTGACAATGACCCAACGACCTTGACAACATTTTATGAGACACAACTCTTTTAAAGGAACACACACACTCAATGACTCAAGTTGGAATGCATTGGTCTTCTCAATACCAAGGCATGACTTTGTAAACTGTTGACAACCCTATAACTCTACTTTGAAAATATTTATGCTAACAACACTAACTCACGGAACAAAATACATAGCAAGGAGATGCAACCTAAATACAACTAGTCCAAGACGCATGAAAAGAAGGGCAACGAGAAGTCAAATAAGGAAACTGGAAAGTGGTGTGAGTTCCATTATAAAATCCCATGAAACAACACTAATTAATGTCAGTTGAAACAATCATTAATAGTTGGGATTAAAGAAAAATAAGTGGATTCTAGCTTGAACTATGATTCAGAGCAGGATAAGGGAAAGAGAATCATTGATGCAGAACCTAGTGCTACCATCACAACTACAAATATCAAACTAGAAGAGTCATAGGAACTTGAGGAGGGGGAGCACCTCTTCCATTCACAAATGTGGGTGAAGGGGACACGACTACATGTCGTTGTTGATAGCAGTATCCATAAGAACTTAATTTAGTCAAGGTCATCAAGATATTGAAGTTGCCGACAATTCCACAACCCCAACCATACACCATTGGTTGGTTGAGCCAAGGACGAGAAATCCATGTCAACCATCAGTGTCAGTTGTCGTACAAAATCAATCCCTTCAAATTTGAGGTACTACAATATACCAGATGAATAATAATATGAAGAACAAAAATATTTAGCAAGAAGTTATGGAACAACAAGATTATAGCTATAACAACACCAGAATAATACCAGAAATAGCACTTTTATTAAAGATAACAATGTTCACTTACCTCTTCGAGGGGTAAAACCCCAACAGAGCAAATCTCTATTACAATAATCTCCAAGACAAAAATATCCAATACCTCCGACTCTTATTTATACCAGTTGTACCTTCTAAGGAAACTTCTAGAGGAAGATCTTTCTAGAAGAAAAGGCTTCTATTAGGTCTTCTTACCTTGACTTATTATCATTTATTTATTAGGCCTTATTAACTAATGTCGGCCTTTATTACATAGAAAACATATCCTACTAACTAATGACCCATGAAGAGGGGTTAGGATCGGATCCTAACATGCCCCCCCCCCTTCAAAAGAATCCTTGTCCTCGAGGTTGAAGATGTGGAAATTGTTGGAGTATGGTCGATGATTCCCAAGTCCCTTTCTCTAGTGTTGTGTCCTTCCACTTGATCAACACTTCCTTGATAGTTTGGCCACACAACTAACGTTCACGTGTATTGAGGACTTCTTCTGGTTGGATCCAAAGGGAGCCTTCTTCATCTAATTCCAAAAGGATGGTTTGGACCCTACAGTTTTGTCCCGACACTTTCTTCAGATAGGAAACATGGAATACCAGATGGATTTTGTAAGTGGTTGGAAGTGCCAATTTGTATGCCATTGAAACAATATGCTCGATGATCTGGTAGGGCCCATAAAACTTTGGGGCCAACTTTGTATGTCCCTGAGCTTTGAGAGATGTGTGTTTGTAAGGTTGGAGCTGCAGAAACACTTGACCGCCTTCCTGAAAAACCCTTTCTGAATGATGTTGTTCTGATTGTTTCTTCATGTGATTTTGGGCCATGTGGAGGTTATCCTTTAGAGCCGCTAGGTTGGTTATTCAACCTTGCAACAATGTATCAATAGAATGGACCTTTCATGTTCTTGGAAGATACGTAGTGACTGTAGGTGGTCATTAGCCATACACTGCTTCATATGGGGTCATTTTAGTGGATGTATTATATGAAGTATTGTACCACCATTCTGCCAAGGGAATCCATTGCACCCACTGGTGTTGTTTGTCCGAAGCAAAACACCTCAAGTAGGTTTGAAAACATTTGTTGACCACTTCCATTTGTCTGTCAGACTGGGGATGATAGGAGATTCTCATGTTCAGTTGGGTGCCCTGCAATTTAAATATCTCTTACCAAAATGTGTTGGTGAAAGTTGGGTCACGATCAGATACAATAGAGGTGGGCGTGCCATGTAACTTGAAAATATGGTCCAGGAAAACTTGTGCTACTAGTGTCAGTGTGAAAGGATGGGGTAATGACAACAAATGAGCATACTTGGAGAGGCAATAAACCACCACCATGATGACATAATTGTTCCCATCTTTCGGTAAGCCCACTATAAATTCCATGGAGATGTTCTTCCACATAGAAGCTAGAATGGGTATGGGTTGTAGATCTCCTGGAGGATTGATGGTTTCCCATTTATTATGTTGGCACACCTCATATTCAGTGACAATTTGAAGGATATCCTTCTTCACGCCTATCCAAAAAAAAGAACGACAAGAATTGGCATAGATCTTTTAGAAGCCTGAGTGACCCACAATAGCCGATGAGTGCAACTCATTTAAAATCCTTGGCTTGAGTGTTGAAGAGGGTGATAGAACTAGTAGATATTTATAACTTAGAATATTGTATTTCCAAGTGTAGTCGATGGGAGGATTAGGGTCCTCCTAAAGGCACTAAATTAACCTGGATATAGTTGGGTGTGTTAGATACTCTTGTGTTACTTATTCAATCCAATCAGGGAATGGTAAGGATAAGGAAAAAAGGGAGTCATCCTCCTCATGTTGTCTTGACAATGCATCAACTACTATATTGTATTTTCCCTTTTTATATATGATTTCATAATCATAACCCAATATTTTGGTCAACCGCTTGTTTTTTTCTAGGGAGCATAATCGTTGCTCCAAAATATACTCCAGACTATGGTGATTTTTTTTTATATTAAAATGGCGACCCAAAAGATATAGCCGTCAGGTGTGCACTGCATGAAGAATGGACATCATTTATTTTTCATACATAGATCTTCCCAAATTGGGGTCACTCAACGCTTGGCTAGTAAAGGCCAACAATCAACCATCTTGTGTGAGCATTGTGCCTATCCCATTTCCAGAAGCATTTTATTCTACCAAAAATGTTTTGTTCAAGTTAGGAGTTGCTAGAACAGGAGTAGTGCACATGGCCCATTTTAAATATGTGAAGGCTTGTTCGACAACAGGTGTCCAATGAAATACATTTTTATTTAGAAGGTTAGTTAAGGGCTTAGAAATTTTTCCATAATGGTGTACAAAATTCCTGTAATATCATGTGAAACCTAGGAAACCTCTTAGGGACTTTAAGGTCATGGGTCGTGGCCACTCATGCATAACTTGTAACTTTTGGGGTTCTAATTTTACCCCTTCTCTACCCACAATGTGTCCCAAGTATTCCACTTCGCTAGCTCCAAAGAAACATTTGTGATTTTTGACAAACAATTGGTGGTCCTGAAGCAAGTGAAGGACTTTATCCACATGAAGAAGGTGGTTATCCCAAGTGCAGTTGTAAATTACAATGTCATCAAAGAAAACCAAGACAAACTTCCAAAGTTAAGGTTTCAATATTTTATTCATGAGACTTTGGAAGGTGAATGGGGAATTGAAAAGGCCAAAAGGCATGACCAAGAATTCATAATGTGCTTCATGAGTTATGAAATCAGTCTTCGGAATATCTTCCTCCTTCATTTGAATTTGGTGATAGCCAGATCAAAGGTCTAATTTGGTGAAGACACAAGCACCCTAGAGTTCATCCAACGAAACATCAATGACATGAATGGGAAACATATATTTGGTAGTCAGTTTATTCAGGGAGCGAAAGTTGGGACACATGCTCCAAGTACCTTATTTTTTAATACCATCACCATGAGGGAAGAGTATGGGCTAGTACTGGGGCGAATTACCCTCGCCTCCAGTAATTTATGTACTATATTTTCTATTTCATTTTTTTGAGAAAATGGGTGTTCGACAACATAAGTATTCCAACAGAGGACGAACACCTTTAGTAACCACTCACACAACCAGATAAAAGGTCAACACACCAATGTTTTGACTTGGTAAAACCCCTATGGGGAAAAATCCATGGCCTCGACCAACGCGGCGACTTGGAGAAATTTATTAATGCAAAATAAAAAGGTTACAGAGATATTTTACAAGAGAGTTTCTCACAATCGATCATCAACAAATGACCCTCCATGCTCTTTAAATAGAGATCATGGACCAATCGGGTGATAAGCCATGGATCAATGTAATCGTTAATATCGAGCATAATATGAACCGTCAGATCACTCTATGTCGAAAACATATCATGACCGTTGGATTTCCTAACTGCAAATGCATATTAATTCATACTAAATAAACACACTAAGAAACACACTTTTACCTAACGACACATTAGACCAAGTAGATCTTAACTAACTCCTAAGTGTCTAAATATCCTAACATCCCCCCTTAAGAATAACTTGGGATAGGATTGAAGGATTTACAATAGTGACACAATAGGAGACGGAAGGAGGCATTAGAGCATATCCCCCCTTAATGACAACTTCCCAAAGTCCTAACATAGATTGAATTTTGGAAAACTTCACTTCTATAAGAGACTATGTGAAAATGTCTGCAACTTGATCTTCTGTAGGGAAAAAGAGCACTTCAATAACTTGATCATGAATGAGATTTATGATGAAGAGCATGTGTAGCTCGATGTGTTTGTTGTGCTGATGTTGAACTGGGTCTTTAGCGAGCTTGATGGCACTTTGATTGTCACACCAAAGGGTTGTCGGATGTTGTTGCTGGAATACAAACTCTGAAAGGATTTGTCGAAGCCACAAGGCTTCCTGACTTGCATTTATCGTTGCTCGGTACTCTGCTTCTTCTGAAGAAAGTGAAATAGCCTATTGTTTCTTACAGGCCCAAATGATAGGTCCTGAACCAAGGCTGAAAACATAACCTGCAGTAGACTTCCAATCATCAAGGTCGTTGGCCCAATATGTATCAGTGAAACCAACCATTAAAAAAGTCCCCCATGAACTGTAATGTATCATGAACTGAATTGTACCCCAGACATACTGAAGTATCCTTTTAGTTGCTTTCCAATGGCTTTCATGGGGTGTTTTCATATACTGGGAAACAAGACCAACAACAAAGGATAGATCAGGATGGATATGAGTAAAGTATAAGAGGCTACCAATTAACTGACAGTACAAGGTGATATCAACTTCGGGAGAAGTACAGGTGGCAGCAAGATTGACTCTAGACTGGAAGGGAGAAGGGGTTGGCTTACAATATTCCATGTGAAAGTGACGAATAACATCACAAGCATACTTAGACTGGGAAAGAAAAATTCCTTCGTTAGTTTTCAAAACTTGGAGGCCAAGGAAATAGTGCAAAAATCCTAAGTCTGTCATTTCAAGTTTCTTCTTAAGGTTGGTTTTCACATGGTTTAAAAGTTTTGAGTCACTACCGGTAAGGATAAGGTCATCAACATAAAGAAAAAGGATATGATATGTCTTCCTACTTTCTTGGTATAGACATTAGGATCAGAATGGCATCTAGAAAATCCGGTGTCAATAAGAAATTTGTCCATTTTGGAATACCAAGCTCGAGGAGCTTGCTTAAGACCATAAATAGATTTCTTAAGGCAACAAACAAGGCTAGAGTAATTCTAGACATAGCTAGGAGGTTGTTCCATTTAGATTTCTTCTTTAAAATCCCCATGCAAGAAGGAAAATTTAACATCTATCTAATGGACCTCCCATTTATGTGAGGCAGAAAGGGAAAGAACAAGGTGGATGGAATTCATTTTGGCTATAGGGGCAAAGGTTTCATTATAGTTAATTTTTTCAACTTGGGAAAATCCTTTGGCAACTAATTGAGCCTTGTTTCTTTCAACACTTCGATATGATGCATACTTAGTTTGGTAGACCCATTTACATCTGACAAGTGTTCTTCCTTTTGGAAGAGGTACAAGATCCCAAATATCATTTTCCATTAAAGAATGATACTCTTCATTCATTGTTGTATCCCAATTTAGATGACCTGAAGCTTCTGCAAATGTGTTTGGATCACAAGTCTCTGAAAATTGATCCAAAAGAGAAGAGGCTCACTGGAACTGAGAACGTGTTCGATGCTAATCTAAAGGATCAGTGACAAGATCACCAGTTGCTTCTCGTGTTGAACGGACCCATCTAGGAAGCGATGGTGTTGGTGTTGGTTCAGGTTCAATGGACTCATCTGGAGGAAGGTGAGTAGGTGGAGGTGGATTTTCATCCTCACTTTCATCATCTGAAGAAGAAACCAGAATAGGAACAAAAGAAGGCACAAACTTCGAAGATGTCTTGCAGGCCGAAGAAGGCACAATCGTTGAATTAGGCTCGCAGACCAAGATATTTTCATAAAATTTAAGATCTGTTCTAATAATAATTTCATTACAATGTGGTTGAAGAAGTATGTAACCTTTGACATCTTCAGAATACCAACAAATATCCACTTCTCACTTTTAGGCTGCAATGCTTTCCTTTTCTCATCAGGAATGTGAGCCCATGCTATACTACCAAATACACAAAAGTGACTTACATCTGGTTTAATTTTAGTCCATGCTTCTTTTAATGTCATGTTTTTAAGAGCCTTTGTTGGAGTGCAATTTACTATGTAATTTTCACATTTGATGGCTTCTTCCCAATAGTTTAGACTTAATCCCTTAGATTGGATCATACAATTAGCCATTTCTTTTAATGTACGGTTCTTTCTCTCATAAACACCATTTTGTTGTGGTGTATATGGAACAGTGTGTTTCATTTGGATGCCCTGTTTAGTGCAGTAACTTGTAAAATTATTGTTGACATATTCGCCTCCATTATCTGTTCTTAACCTTTGAATTTGATGTCCAAATTGTTTTTCTACAAGGGCCTTGTAGGCCAGAAACTTGTCAAAAACTTTGCTCTTAATTTTTAAGAAGTAAACCCAAGTATGTCTCGAAAATTCATCAATTAAAGTTAAGAAATACTTGCACCCAAAAAAAGAAGGAGAAGAAAGTGGACCACACAAGTCATTGTGAACAAGTTGCAAAGAGCTTGAGGTGTGCCAAGAGGCACGTTTGTCAAAATTTTCTCGATTATGTTTGTCGATAACACAAGTGGCACAAACACCATCTTTGCATGAAACAAGAGGAAGACCAGTCACCATGTATTGATTACATAGTTGTTGCAATGAGCGATAGTTTAGATTCGTTCATGCCAAAGTTTGCTCAAGTCATCGCTATGAGCAACAAAAATTGATGGAAAATATGAAGACCCAAAGTTGTCAAACTTGTAGAACCTCGTAATATCATCAGCAATTCCAATTGCAAGAACATGCTTAGGATATTTTAGATCCTTGATTACAACTTGGTGAGGTGAAAAATCTACGGTTTTACCTTTACCTGAATGAGTGATTTGATATATTGATAGAATGTTATAAGAAAGACATGGAACACATAATACATCATTGAAATAACCATTATCTACTTGAATTGTCCCAGATCCTATAACACTAAGAGATCTATCATCACCAACAAATATTTTCTTGGTGTTATAGTCATTTAGAGTAGAAAATAAGGCTTTATCCTTATCCATATGATAATATGGTCCAGAATCAATAAGCCACTCATCAGAAGAAGAATTAGTTGCATTGAAGGAGAAACCTGAAGAAGAAAGTGTGTGCCCATGAGAAGAAGAAGAAGTAGTAGAATCAATATTGATGTTGTGCTTCTTCATCATTGCTTCTAAAGCTTCCATATTCTTGAAACATTTGGACTCATCATGACCATCTTTCCCACAAAAGTTGCAATGTCTGTCAGTCTTCTTATTTTTATATTTTTCTCCTTTGTCGCCATTAGGAGTTGAAGTTGTTTGAGTGGGTTTGGGACCCTTGTTTTTCTTGTTGTTGTGGAGAGTATGTTTCTTCTTGGGATTCTTGGGTTTATCTTTCTATTGGGAGACTAAGGCTTTGTTGGAGGTACCTGCAGTGCTGATCACTCCAAGTTGTACAAGCTTATCTTGCTCTCTAATAAAAGCATCACAAAAGGACTAAAGAGTGGGTTTTTGATAATCTTTCCCTAGAACCTCTCTCATGGCATAAAAGGTAGATACAAACATATAATATGCACCACCTAGCTTAGAAAGAATAATATAGATGCAACACTCTTCCTCCATATTCATGGTACACTCTTCACATAAAATTCTAAGTGTTTTAAACTTAGCTAGATAGTCTTCAATGCAAGTAAAATCATTTGGACTTAAAGTCAATATCTGATTTTCTAACTGATGTGTTTGAATAATATTGTATTTACCAAACACAGATTCAAGTTTTTCCCAAGTTTCATCGGGGTCATCAATTTCTTGAAGGTGGAACCTTAAATCAGGAGAGATGGACATTTTGATTAGTCCCCATGCTTCATTATTCTTATTATCCCATTTTACTTTCTTTTCATCATTAGTGGGTTCTTTTTCCTTTCCCAAGTTAATCTGGTACATGTCTTTACTTCTTAATAAATCCTCCATATGGGATTTACATTGGAAGTAGTTGTTGCTGGTAAGCAAAATATCACTAGAATAAGCCATATTAAAAATGTAGATAATATGGATTTTAAAAATAGAAACTAATGAGATGGATGGAAAGATCTCAAAAAATTAGGCAGTAAAAACGTCACTAAAAACAGACTTCGGATGTGAAAGTTATGCCCTCACTTTTACAAATAAGTTGCTTTATGAAGTGACCCACTTTTATAAAAAGAAGCGGGGATCACTTTTACAATGAAGTTACTTTATAAAAGAAAGTTGCATGGAAAATAAATAACTTTAAAATAAAATATTAAAGCTACTTATAGTGATTCACTTTTATACATGAAATGAAATACACTTTACAATGGATGCATGAACGTTTTCAAAAAAAGTAACAAAATAAAGACTTGAACTCAAAACCTCTTACTTAATAAGGCAAGTTTTAACCAAGTGAGCTAGAAAAACATATTGTATTGTTTAGAAGGAGGATTGGGGGTGTTGTTGTTGTTGTTGTGGAAGACGGACTTGGAGAGCGTGCTCATAAAAAACTCTTTTCACACAAGAAAAAAATTTTGCTTCTTAATGACAACAAGGGTTAGATCTCGGTTAGCTTACCCAGAAAATGCACCTTTTCCTATCTATTTCTGATTTGCCGAGATCGCACAGGGCGCAGGGAAAAGAGCATACGTAGATCTAAAAGAGTAGAAACTTGAAAACAAATAATATAAAACCAAAATAATACTCTGCAAAAATTTAAAAAGGGCGTATTCAGGCTTTATACCTTCAGATCTGACTGAAATGGTTGTATCTTGGGAAAATGGAAACCTTTTAGAGTGAAATGAAAAGCGTTCTTGATTGAAATGAGTGTTGCAGACGCAATGGAATAGTCCTCTCAGCCTAGAAATGTATGTAAATGGAAGAAACTAGAGATGATAAAACTTAGCTTCACGATCTCGATCTACAACGGGAGTGGGTCTTCAAACAAGCTCTAATACCAAGTTAGACAAAACAAGTATTCCAAAAGAGGACAAACACCTTTAGTAACCACTCACACAACCAGATCAAATATTAACACATTGATGCTTTGATGTGGTAAAATCGCTATGGGGAAACATCCACGGCCCCAACCAACGCGGCCACTTGGAGTAGTTTATTAATGCAAAAGAAAAAGATTATAGAGAGATTTTACAAGAGATTTTATCACAATCGATCATTGGTAAATGACCCTCCATGATCTTTAAATAGAGATCATGGACCAATCAGGTGTTAAGCCATGGATCAATGTAGTCGTTAAGATCAAGGAGAATATGAACCATTGGATCACTCTATGTCGAAAGCATATCATGACCATTGGATTTCCTAACTACAAATGCATACTAAAGAAACACAATTTTACCTAATGACACATTAGACCAAGTAGATATTAACTAAATCCTAAGTGTTTAAATATCCTAATAATGGGTACCGATAGGGACATACATTGGGGGGTTGACTGCCAAGAAAGAGAGGGATTTTATGATCATCGTCACCTCTGGAGGGATGTAAGGCTATGGGAACCTCAAAGACCTTGGGGTGCTTTTCCATTATTAATTGCAAGCTAGGAGGAACTACTGGAGATTCTTAATCAGTGATATGGATGGCATGACATTGAGAAATCACCCCATGGTGGCCTTTCTTCAACATTTTTTCCATCCTATGAGAGCGGATGATTTCAAGGGAGACCGCTTGGATACCTCAGAGGGTATAGGTGTGAGCCTCTTGGTGGAAGCTCATATATAATTCTCTATAATCCATAGTGATTGGTCCAAGAGTGAAAAGCCATTCCATGCCCAAGACAATATCACAACCACCCATGGAAATAGAGAACATGTGGGTTTTCATATGATAATCACCCATTTGGAGTTTGACATTCTCACAACGGCCCCCACACTTCATCGTACCACCATTAGCAATGAGGATTTGAAAATTAGAAACAGGGCGGACAAAACAATGGGTCTCCTCATCAAGCCTGCGGTGAATGAAATTATGGGTGCTACCACTATCAATCAACACCACAACTAGCCTATGTTTTATGTAGCCCTTGATATTCAATGTTTGTGGGGTCGAATTACCTGAGAGGGCATGAAGAGATATGATAGGTTCCTCTGGTTCCATGGGGTTTGCAACAGAATATTCTGCATGAACACTGGGTTGAGCATCCTCTGGGTCAGGAGTCTCATTTGATGGTATGTCTTCATAGGAAGAGGAAACCGATGCATCAATCTGGAAGAAATTTTGTTCCCTACATTTATGTCTCGGCGAGTACTTTTCATCACAGTAATAGCAAAGTCCTTGCTTGTGACACTCTACCATTTCTGTGGGAGAGAAATTTTTGTTGAAATAATGTAACTGCAAAGTGTATTCTTATTATTATTTGATATATTATTCATAGGATCAATCCCCATTGTGGATTGATCATGTCGGCTATTGTAAAAGGACCAAATCCCCTTTTGCGGACTGGTCATAATATAATTGTCAAAGGCAAAAGAAGAAGTCGGCCCCAGAATATATCAAAGAGGCCCCGGAATATAATAAAGGTGGTTATAACCACCCAGTTTGAGAAGTCGGCCCTGCCAGTGAAGAGACACTTCACACGTGCCAGATTTGTATAAATAAGGAGACTAGCGCCTCACTTAAATACAACTCACTTGCTCATTGAGAGACAAGTTTTGGAACTGTAGTTGGAGAAGAAGGAGAGAGAGTGGCGCATCTTTGGGAGAGGATATTCTATATTAGCTTGAGTTATCTCTTGGCATTGTATTGGCTATCTATAATAAGGAAGTTTTGTTGGCTTTTCTTCCCCTAGAGGGTTTCCCAGGATAAATGTTGTGTCTCTTGTGATTGTGTATTTCTCAGTGATCTTGTCTTATGTTGTTGTTATCTATTGAAATGAAAAGAACTATAATAATGGATTAAAACTTAACATGGTATCAGAGCCAAGCTGAAGAGAACATATTTCACAAGAGAAAAATGAAAAACGTCACTGTTTTCATACATGAAAATTAGGGATTTTTGTTGGTGAGGCATTTCATCCCTAAAACCATTTAGAAAAGTGTACCCCCCCCAAGGATCATTTTGGCACCTTCAGTGCACCTTTTCAGTGGTTAGATCTCCCGAAAAGTGAAACCCTAGTTTCACAAAGTACTAGAAAACCAGAGTACCAGAAGCACCAGTCCAAAAAACCATAGATCAAGTTTGAGGGGGTAAAAGTTGGATTTTCAGAAATCTGACTGCACCAGCTTAGTCGCCTTATCTCAGCGCATCTATCCGCTGCATCAGAATTTCAAAATTTGAAGTTTGAAAAAATAGGGTTTCCTCATAAAACCCTAAGTTGCAGTTGCAGTTGCAGTTGCAGTCTCAGAACTAGTTACAGATGCAGTACCATTTGCAGTTGCAGTCGTACTACCATTTGCAGTCACCCTTGAAGTTTTGAAAGAGTTTGTAATGATTACCACTGCTGCCAGATGGTGCCACCACCTGCAAATGCTATCAAAGGTATGTACTCACATATGTTTAAATGGTTAACTTTAAAGAGTATTTGCAGAAGAAGGGATCTCTTGCCATAGATCCAGAAGGATCTCAAGATCCAACACATTCAGAGGAATGATGCAACCCAGGTGTGATTATCCATTTTTCATATCGATCAATGTTGCATCATTCTAACCTTTTCTGAGTCAAGGTGTTAGATGGATTAAAAGTTGAGATCATAGAACTTATCCTCTAACCCAAACTTATGTCAAGATAGCGTATTGTCTTAGTACATAAGACAGGTTGAAGAAAGAACTCGTCATCTTGAGTGAAGGAGACTCAGAAGAAAAGCAAGCACTTATTCCTGAGGACAAGGCTCCAGGTTTGATTAATCAACTTAATAAGATTCAAAGGTACACATGACAAGTTGATGACTATAGTTGAGATAGAAATCCTTGTAAAGTATCATACTTGATAGCATGTGAGCATATAGAGGTAAATGCTTGACGTAATCATTTGTCTGATACAACTAACACCTCATCTTGGAAGAATCTCGTGTGTTAGTTCCAGGTTTCCATGGAGGAATGTTTGATCACAACACTATGAGAGTGTTGACCTCATTTCGTATTGTATTGCTTACCTTTAAATCTTGCTTCAGACAAGTTACAAGCGATATCTCTAAAGGAGCTACTATGATGATTGTTCGTGCTATTGCTTTATAATATCAAAAGGATATTATTCTTACTTCTTGTTTTGTTGACCTTGCTCTAGGTCACAGGTAATAACCTTGAGGAAGCTATAGTAAAGGTTGCAGAAGGAAACGTGCTAAAGGAGAGACCATAAATGAAGCAATCATCATTGGAAAAGAAGAAGGTGGCTTGCATAAGTTAAAGGGTCACACAGAAGTTGCCATGACCCACGCCATTGAGAATCCATGTGAACTTTGGCATAGAAGATTAGCTCACATTAACTACAAGGTGCTATCATACATATGAAAAGTGGTCACAGGTTTACCAGAACTCAAGGTTGACCATGAAGGCATATGCAATGGATGTGCACAAGGGAAGAACATCAAGAACCCTTTTCCGAAGAGAGACAACAAAGCAGAAGGAGTCCTAGAACTCATTCATTCAGATGTGTGTGGCCCAATGCCATCGTCCTCCATTAGTGGGTATGTATATTATGTATCACTTATTGATGATTATTCTCGTAAGACCTGGTTGTATCTCTTGAAGATGAAGTGTTCAACAAATTCAAGGAATTCAAAGCCTTGATAGAGAATCTTTCTAAAAGAAAGATCAAGATACTCAGGTCAGATAATGGAAGAGAATACACCTCAAAAGAGTTTGTGAACTTTTGCAAAGATGTTGGGATCAAGAGGGAACTCACTACTCCCTATAGTCCTCAACAAATCGGTGTGGCTGAAAGAAAGAACAGAATGATAATGGAAGCTGTGAAGACCATGATCCAGGATCAAGATCTTCCTATGTGCTTATGGGCAAAAGCAGCAATGACATCCGTATATGTGTAAAACCAATTGTCCCATAGTAAACTTGGGTTCAAGACCCCGGAAGAGATGTTCACCAGAAAGAAGCCAGAGGTAAGCCATCTCAAAATATTTTCCTGCCCAGTATTTATACATATACCGAAAGAGAAAAGAAACAAGCTGGAACCCTCAGGAAAGAAGGGAATATTTGTGGGATACTGTTAGGTTTCCAAGACCTTTAGGATCTATATACTAGGTCACTGCCACATTGAGATCAGCAGGGATGTGACCTTTTATGAAGATGAAACACTTAAGAAATTGATAAACTGCCAGCTTGAAGAAGTATATGAAGAGGAACACGTAATCCCCATAATTGCAGAATCAGTGAGGGAGGTTCCCAGAGCTTCTGAACCAGTGAGGGAAGTCGTAACTTCCCCTGATGAGGAAATTCTAGAAGGTCATGACGTAGCAGAGTTTCAAGAACCTCCTCAGATGACAATCCTCCATAAAAGAATGCCAGCTTGGTCTAGAGAGATTATTAAAGATGGATAGAAGTATGGTTTTCCCGAAGGAACCACGAGACATGTGAAGAAACCTAAGCCATTCTCCAGTTATATGGTTTTGATGTGTGATCTCCTAGAAAAGGAGCCTACCTACTTTGAAGAAGCCATTCAGAAGAAAGAATGGGCAAATGCCATAACAGAAGAATAATAATCCATAATAAAGAACGATGTATGGGAAATAGTTCCCAAACCGAATAGCAAGGATGTGGTATCGTCCAAATGGCTCTTCAAAATAAAACATGCTACTGACGGAAGTATTGAGAAGTATAAATAAATATTTGTAGCTCGTGGCTTTTCTCAAAAAGAAGGCATTGACTATGAAGATACATTCGCTCCTATAGCCAGATACACTTCGATCAGAACCATCATAGCCCTTGCAACTAAGATGAAGTGGAATTTGCACCAGATGGACGTAAAGACAGCTTTCCTAAATGGTGTCATCGAAGAGGAAGTGTATATAGAGCAACCTCAAGGATTTGAAGTTGAAGAGAGGAAGTCTCATGTCTACATATTGAAGAAAGCCTTATACGGATTGAAGCAAGCTCCTAGAGCTTGGTATGGCCTGATAGACAGTTTCCTTACAAGATTGGGATTTACCAAGAGTAAAGCAGATTCTAACCTCTACTTCAAGGTTATGAATGATGAGCCAGTAATATTACTGCTATATGTGGAGGACTTATTCTTAACCGAAGAATACAATCTCATCACTGAATGTAAGAAGAGACTTGCCTTAGAATTTGAAATGAAATACCTTGGCCTAATGCATTATTTCTTAGGTCTTGAGGTATGGTAGAGTCTAGAGAGGATCTTCCTTAACCAAGGGGAGTATGCAATCGAAATACTGAAGAGAGTTGACATGTTGGAATGCAATTCCATGAATACACCCATGGAAGCAAAGCTAAAGCTGTTGGCCAACACTTCATCAGAATTTCTTGATGGCACGCTATACAGATAGATTATTGGATCACTGATGTACCTGACGACTAACCAGACCATACATTTGTTTTGTCATTAACATCTTGAGTTAGTTTCTGGTAGAACCCGGACATGTTAACCTAGTGATTGCAAAACATGTGATGAGGTACCTTAAGGGTACAATAGATTGTGGTCTCAGTTATGATGGAGATCATGATTTCACATTGAGTGGGTACATTGATTCAGATTGGGCAGGAAGTGTTTCTGACAGAAAAATCACTTTGGGATGTTGTTTTAGTTTGGGATCATCCATGATCTCATGGCAGAGTAGGAAGCAATCCAACATTTCTCTCAGCATAGTGGAAGCATAATACATTGTTGCATGTTCTTTCAACTGCAAAGCTATATGGCTTCGAAAGTTGTTGACCGGCCTATTTGACCTAGAGATGGAAGCAACCATGATCCTATGTGACAACCAAAGCTACATAAAGATGACATAGAATCATGTATTCCATGACAGGTCGAAGCACATAAAGATCCGATATCATTACATTTGTGACATGGTGCAGACAGGAGCCTTAAAGCTCCAGTACGTTAGCATGGATGAACTGGTTATTGATGTGTTGACCAAGCCTCTATCTCGTGTAAAGTTTGAGCACTTTCGAGATAAGTTTGGTATAGTCTGAAAGGACCTTCCTCGAAAGGGGGAGTAGTTGTTGTGATAAGACATCTCTTGCTTCTAGCTTTATTGCTGTGACATAAAGCAAGATGATGTGATGAGACTAGAACTATGCTTCCGGCTTGACAGTTGCGACGTAAAGCCATTCTAGTATCCTGATTCCAGCTTGATTGTTGTGATGTAAAGAAGGACAAGTATCTTGCTTCTAGCTTTATTGTTGTGACGTAAAGCAAGACGATGAGATGAGACTAGTACTGTGCTTCCAGCTTGACAACTGTGACGTAAAGACAGTCTAGTATCTTTCTTCCAACCTGATGATTGTGACGTAAAGAAAGACGATGTGATGAGACTATAAATGTGCTTCCGGATTGACAGTTGTGACGTAAAGCCAGTCTAGTATCCTGCTTCCATCTTGATTGTTGTGACATAAAGCAGGACGAGTATCCTACTTCCAGCTTGATTGTTGTGATGTAAAGAAGGACGAGTATCTTGCTTCTAGCTTAAGTGTTGTGACGTAAAACAAGACGTTGAGATGAGACTAGATCTGTGCTTCCAGCTTGAGAAAGTTGTGACGTAAAGCCAATCTAGTATCTTGCTTCTAGCTTGATTGTTGTGACGTAAAGCAAGACGAGTACTGAGATTTTAGCTTGACAGTTGTGACGTAAAGCCAGTCCTGTATTATGATGAGCCAGCCTCGTGTTGTGATGATGATGATGTATCAGTTTTATACTAATACATATTGATGCAGATGATGATTGCATTCCTTTGAGAATGACGATGTTGTTGATGAAGAAAAATTTCGATGATTTATAGATACGCCAGTCAGTGTTCCAAGATGATATTGATGATGATGTCCTCTCACCCACTTGATGTTGTTGATGATGTTGTTCTCTCTCTCTCACATTGTTCGACAGCACAGGTATTCCAACAGAGGACGAACACCTTCAGTAACCACTCACATAACCATATCAAAGATCAACACACCGATGTTTTCACGTGGTAAAACCCCTACGGGGAAACATCCACGGCCCCAACCAACGCGGCCACTTGGAGCATTTTATTAATGCAAAGAAAAAGATTACAGAGAGATTTTACAAGAGAGTTTCTCACAATCAATCATCGGCAAATGACCCTCCATGTTCTTTAAATAGAGATCATGGACCAATCGGGTGTTAAGCCACGGATCAATGGCCGTTAAGATCGAGGAGAGTATGAACCGTCGGATCACTCTATGTCGAGAACATATCGTGACCGTCAGATTTCCTAACTACAAATGCATACTAATGCATACTAAAGAAACACACTTTTACCTAACGACATATTA
>ML799645.1:120186-159502 GCA_009831015.1 Picea engelmannii
AAATGACCCTCCATGCTCTTTAAATAGAGATCATGGACCAATCGGGTGTTAAGCCACGGATCAATGGCCGTTAAGATCGAGGAGAGTATGAACCGTCGGATCACTCTATGTCAGGAACATATCGTGACCGTCGGATTTCCTAAATACAAATGCATACTAATGCATACTAAAGAAACACACTTTTACCTAATGACATATTAGACCAAGTAGATCTTAACTAACTCCTAAGTGTCTAAATATCCTAACACACATGATGTTGTTGAAGAATATCCTTCTTGTTAAGGGGGAGTGTTGAAATAATGTAACTGCAAAGTGTATTCTTATTATTATTTGATATATTATTCATAGGATCAATCCCCATTATGGATTGATCATGTCAGCTATTGTAAAAGGACCAAATCCCCTTTTGTAGATTGGTCATAATATAATTGTAATAGGCAAAAGAAGAAGTTGGCCCCAGAATATATCAAAGAGGCCCTGAAATATAATAAAGGTGGTTATAACCACCCAGTTTGAGAAGTCGGCCCTGCCAGTGAAGACACACTTCACACATGCCAGATTTGTATAAATAAGGAGGCTAGCGCCTCACTTAGATACAACTCACTTGCTCATTGAGAGACAAGTTTTGGAACTGCAGTTGGAGAAGAAGGAGAGAGTGTGGGGCATATTTGGGAGAGGATCTTATGTATTAGCTTGAGTTATCTCTTGGCATTGTATTGGCTATCTATAATAAGGAACTTTTGCTAAGTTTTCTTCCCCTAGAGGGTTTCCCAGGATAAATGTTGTGTCTCTTGTGATTGTGTATTTCTCAATGATCTTGTCTTATGTTGTTGTTATCTATTGAAATGCAAAGAACTATAATAATGGCTTAAACATTAGCACTTTTGTACCTTCAAGGTTTGTGTCAGAGATGGGTGAGCCCCAGGGCGAGGGAGATTGGTAAATGTATCTTTAAGAGGTGGAGCCTGAAGGATGGTCTCTACTTCCCATGCTAATTGGCATGCCTGCAACTAAGTAATAGGATGATGCATGCTCACATGAGCCCTGATGGATTCCTTTAAGCCATTGATAAAACATTCAAGGTAAAATTCATAAGATAAGCCCTTAGTTCTGATAGCCAATTTTTCAAATGTTGTGATGAAGTTTGATACTGATCCAATTTGGCGCATCTTAGTGAGATTTCCCAAAAAATGAGATTCCTGATCGAAACAGGAAAAAACTGCTTTGGTGAACATGTTCCAAGTGGGGAGTCTGGGATATCATTTCTTATGCCATAGCCACCACTGCCATCATTATTGATTCAAGTATAGAACCCCTACATGGAGTTTGGTCTCATCATCCCTAATATCATGGAGAGAGAAGTATTGTTCCATTTGAGACACCCACCTTGTTGGGTTGGATCCATCAAATTTATGCATGTCAACTTTGGGCACCTTATTCAAAGAGTGTGTAGAACCCCAAGGGGAGTGGGACAAATGAGTATGATCATACTGGGAAGACTGTGGGTTAGTGGGGTTGTGCTCAACATTCTTAGCCTTGAGGAGTTCCATCATAGTCTCGATTTGTTGGGTTATAGAAGCTTGGAAGTCATTGTGCATGGTGGTAAGTTTCTCCTCTAGGAATGATGTCCTAGAGTCCATCTCTTCGTGGATCTGAGAGCGGATGATAGGCATGGTGGAGGATTGGGTAGCAGGTGAGGCGTCATGACAGAAATCTAGTCCACAAAAATTGATCGGTGTCAGGGTGATCAAGACAAAGAGAGGAATCCAATGGGATAGGTCTCAAATAATAGTGTCCCGGAAAGGGTTGGGTCCGCGAAGGAAAAAAAGGCTTAAAAATGAAGGGTACCACTGCGATCAGAATGAAGAGAGGAATCCAATGGAATAGGTCAAAAATAAGGGTGTGTCCAGGCCCTTGTTGGAACACATATATGTTTATAAAACTTTAGACTTCAATAGATTTCATTCTCGTTTAAATAAAAATAGTGTGCGTTTAATTCTCATCGTTGATGAAGTCTCCCATTAAATCAAACAATCCCAATCTCTTAAGAATTGTGGAGCTGCCTACTCATTAACGAGTCAAATAAATAAAATACTACATTCGAGAAATCAGGTTTCGGAGTTTCGTAATGCAGGCATTTCAACATACAACAATTCCAAAGCCCTGATAGCCGAAATCACGAAATCGTCTTAAGCTCTAAACCAACTTAATTAAGAATTAAGAATCATTAATGGTTAACTAATCATGTTGCGATTTCGCGTTTCAGGAATCCTGCATGCAACAACTATCAAAGTCCTGATAGCCTAAGTCACGAAATTGCCTTAAGCATTAAACCATATTAATTAAGAATTAAAAATGATTAACTGTTAATTAATCATATCGCGATTTCGCGTTTCTAAGATCCTGCCTCGAAAGACTTTCAAAGTCTCGATAGCCGAAATCGCGAAGCTGTCTTAGGTTGATCACGATTATTTAAAGGGGTTAAACATGATTAAAGTTAATTAATCACATCGCGATTTTGCATTTTGGGGATTATACCTTGAAATGTCATAAGATATCCCGATATCCGAAGTCGTGAAATTTTCTTAACGATAAGGGTGATTAACTGACGCATTAACGATGATTATCACGTAATTAATCCTTCGCTAAATAATGACTCGGATAAATTCAAATTTCATCTGTGCTTTTCCCGAAAATTAATGACATTAATAGTTGATTTATGGCAATCATTCCAAGTGAGATCCTAGACCACCACCGAAATCTTATTCATTAAGGAAAAGTAAATGCTTCGTTAGTAGAAGTATTGAAATATCGACACAATTAAAGGAAAAGGATATTGAATTTCAAATTTCATTGTGCATTTTCACTAAGCAGTAAGTTTTCAAGGTAATAAACTTTGTGCATTTCCTGTGACAGATATCAGAGCTCTAAGACCTGATACCATGGCTCCTCGAAAAGCAACTAAAGCGCTTGGTGAAGGATCGAGCCAGAACACGGATATCCTCTCCGACACCTCACCCATAAGCATAGACGCAGTTATATCCTAGACGCAAGTGTTCAATATTCTACAGTATGAATTGGTAAATTGACTGGACGACTCAGGTGGTAATGAGACAGAGGACCTAGCTACCAAGTACAAAATTGTTGCCTAGACAGAGATACATAAGATAGTGACGAGGCTTAGGCTCTTTCCCTTCAACGATATGATCGATTGGGTGTTGGAGAATGTGGACATTCCTACCAGAACCATTTTCATTTCACAAAAGGTCGCAGTTGGGTATTTCCGGCCAGAACATCTATAGGTGATATACAAATTGTCTCACGTATCCAATTTCGTTTACAATGTCAGTTTCCTAGTAGACTTTAACAAGAAGGAATATGACCAATATGGAAAAAACCTTTCCGATTTAATTAAAGACTGGTACTCTCACCCCGAGAAGTTCAAAGTTGATTCCCATGGTATATACCCATTTTCCACACTAGAACCTCACATAATGTGCATAGCAATGATGATGTGTAGACTCTATGGGAAAGAAGACACAAACCATTTATTTTTACAGTGGGTACCCATTATGCACATAGTGGCCGAGGGTTATTATTTTGATTGGGCCAGGATATTGTCAGACAGTTTGGTTAAAGAGATTACAGCATATCAATCACTAAAAGCCAAGGGGAAACCAACCCAATTTTTCATGTCGGCTTATATCATGGACGATGTCTGTTCTATGACGCCTTTTTCGCTGATGGGCTAGAGCTGGACTCCAAATAGTGTTGAACCCATACATATTTATCATTCGAATCTTTGGGAAGACAAGGCAAACGATTTCTTTTATGAAATCTGCAACTGGGTGGTGGTGTCAATGCACACCACTATATATGGTTACCCACCTCCAAGAATTTCCAACAAAATTATGACTAATCTGGGCAAGATAGAAGACTGGTACATCGAGGAGCATTTCTCTTATATTAGGGTTTTCAGATGTTCGGTTCCTCCACATCCTTTGCCTAAATTTTTACCAGACCGATTGGTGTGTCACGAAGTAGCACATCAAACTATGCTTGGATGGATTGGTAAAGATCTCAAAGCAGTACAGAAAAAGGTATGGCCATCTTTTCCCCTGCATATTGGTACGTTTTCTCTACTAGATTTCGGTCATTCGAAAGTGGAAGTCGCGGCCCTAGGAGAAATAAAACTGGTCGATATCGAATTCAAGAAGCATGATCCACAAAATATTGTAGGTAACCACATGGCTAGCTACAATTTGAAAATATATGAACATAAAGATTCTCCTCAGGATGAAATATTCCGAGGAGCGAGGTCCTATCAAGAGGTTTTGGATCAAATTCAAGCTCTGACACCAGATAAAATGGTCGAGTTTTATAATTTCCAGAAACATAAAAAAAATGGCCTCCCCAAATTATTGCAAAAAGAAATCTCGACACCTCCAGCCACACAAAAAACAGAGACCCAAGGGTTAGAAATAGGGAGCTCTAGTGGACAGGATGCCCGAGAAAATTTGGAGGAAACTGAGACCTTGATAAATAAGGAAGAAGAAAATCCACAGTCCACATCGGGTAAACCAGCAACCGACACAGCCGAGAAGAAGACATCCATTGAGATAGGTAGTCCTATCAAATCTGACACACCTCTACAATTCAGTGGAGGAAACCCGATGGCCGAAGTTGTATTCATAGGATACCTTACACCTATTTCAGCAGCAGAGATGCCTCCTTCGGAATTCTTCTTCAGTAAGAAGAGAAGGGCTATGGTAAAGACATAAACACATCAGAAGGAGGGCACAACTGTTAAAAGGAAATGGGTGCGATTAGATGGGCAGGCCTTAGAAGAAGAAGACTTCGCTACAGAGGTCACGGGCTTGTTGGGAGCTTTATCGACAACAAACCAGTTTTCAGTGAGAAACCTAAATGAGAAGTTGAAGCAGAAAGATATGTTGATAGGCAAATTGTAAAATCAAATGAAAACGGTGGAAAAGAATGTCAGGAGTGAGATCAACAAGGATCTTGAGCATATTAGAGCCAATGATAGACAGGAAATCCAACAACTCAAATACGGTCTTGATGAGATGCAGAAAAAGTCAAAGACAAGCAACAAATTAGTCAGGCAGTTGCAAGCAAAGGTAAGTTTAAATGAAAAAAAAGTAGTGGATATATTAGCTTTCCAAACCCAAATTCTAGAAGTACATAAGGAATTGGAATCAAAAAAGCGAAGCCTTTTCAAAAAAGTAGAAGCTATCCAAAACCACTTTCAGGTGGTAAATCAAGCCTTAGATAACATTTGTTTAAAGGAGAGAGATTTTATTGCTGCTCGAACCAATTTCCAAGAAGCAGTCGTGTCATCGAAAAGAGAAGAAGTATCTATGGTTTCCAGGTTGTCTGTTTCGAAGAAAATTAGAGGCGATATAATATTGAAGGCCTGGGAAGCCAACATAGCCGAAAGTAAAAATATGGCTAAGGAAGTCAAAGAGGCTTGTGAAGAAGCTTTTCATTCACTTGACAAAGAGTCGTTAGGCCTTGAAAAATATAATATCTCTTAAGTACCAGGACAAGTTGATATAGCAAAGCATCAACTTAACATTAAGACCAACATGGAAGAGGCTCAGGCTGAAATATTACAATTAAAGTAGATTGATATTACTCAGATAAATAGATGGCTAGTGAAGCCCAGTTTACAGCTACAGTCTATAGCTTCATAAGATATGAGAATGGATAATAGTTAGCCTCAATTAGAAAATAAATTATATGTTTTTGAGGAAAATGACTTCATAGAACCCTCCAGGTTGGTTGTACAATTTGTGAGCAAATGTGTTAAATGTATCGAACAAGGAAAAAAAAGAACCTTCGAGAACCAATGAGGTAGTCTTTACACATCATCTGTATAGATCATGATTAGAGATTATCTATTTCTGAGCTGGACAACAGGAAAGAAAAATGTCTCTGCCAGCATGACGAAAAGACAAAAGAGATGCAAGTGAAGCACTTCAGATTTCACATTTTGTAACCTTTACTATTTTAGAAATAAGGAGAATTCCAATCGTTTAGGGTTGAGAACCTTTTGTATAAATACATATTTAGAATAATGAACAAGGGTTTCTTCTTGTCGTATTGTAACTAAGAAAACTCATCCTTTGTGAGTATTTATACAAGCACAGACAGGGATTCCAAATTTTGTGTTGTTTGAGTTATGTTCTCTTCTTGTATTTCATATTCCCAGTTTTCTTTATGTTACTCCTCGATAAGAGAATGACTACAATTTAGTACAACATCTATTGTGATCATATTTCATTTAGTTATTTGATAAGCAAGTAGTTTTTCCTCTGTGTTTTCTATCAACAAATACAAGACCTGCAAGCTACTTGGATCATTATATCATATATCTTTTCAGGTGTGCATTTCACTCTTTCTTCTACTATAAACAAGGTAAGATTATTTTGTCATTGATGCGTTAGCTTGTTTAATAGTTTTGTAACTTTCTTCATCACCACTCAATTTGATTAATTGACTCAGACGACGAAACACGGCCTATGTTTTGTTCAACTATTAATTTAATTTGAGGATTTAAATTCTTACATAACTAACAGAAAGAAAAAGCACTCTTAAAACAAATCATTCTTTAATTCCTAATGCCTGACATTATGCTTTGAGCCTTAAGTTTAATATCAGGAACAACATCTTTTTGGCGTCGTTGTCAGGGATGAAGAAATGAACTTATTTTTCCCTGGGAGAACGACATGGTAAGTTTCTCTCTTTGATAGTGAACAAATACAGAATACAGTATTAAGGATAATTTTAATTTTCACTTGGCGACTCCACCACTAATAAGATGGCATTCAATCAAAGGAATACCAGAAAAAAACCCCGATGATAAGAAGACCACGCCTGTATCCGACCATAAAAAAAAATTTAAACCAAGGGGATACCTTAAGCAGACCACTACTTCCACAAGTAAGGTTTATCAACCCAAGCCCACACAGTCTAATGTTAAGGTTCCACCTGAATAGTTAACTCCGCAAGAAGGTTCCACCCAAATCCATTTCGGAGAAACATTGACTGATAGAGTTGAAGCCGAAATCATAAACCCCGAGTTGGTTTTACCTGAGATAAAGACTGAAACCAATTCAATTGCCTCCTTTACTAATAAAGGAAAAAGACCCATCTCAATACCTGCTTTGATTGATATTCCATCAGTCTCTGAAATAAAGTTTCCATCTTCCCGAAGTTTTGAAGAATATATCTTACACTCTGATTCGACTCCTGTTGGATCTCCCGTTTATATATCCTGCAAGTCCAAAGAACCTAGTCCTCATCTCTCTTTTCCCCCCTTTTTCTGATTTTCTGTCTCCTGACGATCAGTTCCCAGAACCCCTTTCTCTTCATCCCGAAGTAGCCGGAATGTCACTACACATATTTGAAAATCCTCTCTATAATCTCCAAGTTTCATCCCCTAGATTATCAATGGTTGTTGTCAAAGGAGGTGGTGTCAGAGGTGGCGGAGGTGGAGGAGTACTGGGTGTTGGAGGCGGAGGAGGAGGAAGTTAAGGACCACCCCCATCTCCTATATTTTTTTCTAAAGTAGCTTCTAGGTATGCTCCTTTAGTCCTCCCAGTTCCCCTCCACGATTTACCCGAAAACTATATGAAAAACCTGCCAAAGTTGACAGGAGAGGGAGACTTAACGACCACTGAAAACATAATTTTTTTCAATCAATTTGTTGATATCCTTGGCCTTGAGCACAAGGATGTTTATTCAAAGCTCCTAGTTCAAAATTTTGAAGGACAAGTGAGAACCTAGTTCCGAGGGCTACCAACAGGTTCTATAAGAACATATGACGAGTTAGAAAATGCCTTTCTCGGACAATGGGGAGAGAGAAAAGATCACCTTTATTATTTAACCGAGTTCGGAGCTTTAAGAAAGAAAAATTCAGAAACAACTCTTGAATTCAATCAGAGATTTAATAAACTGTATAACAAAATTCCAACTGAGGTTAAACCTTCCCAACCTGCAGCAAAAGTGACTTTTGTTGGGGCTTTTGAGCCTGACTTTTCCTTTCTGTTGAGGGAAAGAAGATCTGCAGACCTCACAAGAATGCGAGACGATGATATAGAAATTGAATCAAATATGATGGCATCAGGAAAATTGAAAGCTAAAGATGAATCAGGAAATAAAGAAACCAGACGATTCAGAGAACAAGCAGGACCTTCCGGATCTGGGAGGTTTGCGGAAGACAAAATGGATGACATGGCAAAAATAATTAAAGAATTATCAAACAAAATATCGAGGATGGAACTGGACCAATCTAAAACAGATCAATTCGCTAGAAAATATTTCAGAAGAAATCCTAACCCTCGAACGCAACAAAGACAAATAAAAAATGAAGATCAAAATATTCAGACCCCCTTCAAAAACGAAAATTTTATAGGAGGAGGCGACATGCGAAGCCTTGAGGAGTTAGAGGAAGACATGAATAATATTAGTGATAATGATTGAGAACCTCATTTGAGGAGGCAAGATTATGAAAGGTCTTTAGGCGCAGAATACATGTTTAACGATGATAGCATAAATATTACAGAAGATTTTGTTTATCAAGGAATCGTCGGCAATATAATGTTTGAGCTTCAACAGAAGTATAATTTGAGGCCTAGAGATAGAAATGTCACAACTTCCCAACTGAATAAGATCTTGATGAGAAGTAAAGAGAGTGAGGTAGCTCAATCAGGAGTTGAACCACAGACTGCCAATACAAAAGCAGTGGAAATTTCGACTTTCAAAACAAAGACAGCCGAAACAAAAGCAACACAAACTAATAAAACAGAAAATAAGGGAGATAGAGATCCCAAGCAGAGAAGCCGAAAAGACAACGGGGAGTTTCAATCTAGAAAATGAGATTAATAAAATCAAGATCCCTATACATCTGGTTGAACTGGCAAAAAACCCTACATATAGAAAGCAGATTGCCAAAATGATAATTTTTTTGGATATTGAAAGTCATGCAGATGTTATAAATTTAAAAGATGATAAACCGACTATAATGTTTGGTTTGCATTTTGAAAATGCCAGAGATTTTGTCGCTCCTTTATACATCACACTAACTGTGCATGATCATCTGCTCCATAATTGTATGTTATATTCTAGAGCCTCCCACAATGTGATGCCCAAAGCTATTATGGAAATATTGGACCTTGAAATTACCAAACCATACAGAGATCTGTATTCTTTTGATTCAAGAAAAGTTAAATGTATGGGTATGAATAAAGATTTAGTGGTTAATCTTGCACAGATTCCTTTAAAAAGTATTCTGATGGATGTAGTTGTTGTTGATATCATTGCAAAGTATGGCATGTTGTTATCCACGTCTTGGGGTTCCAAACTTGGAGGATCCCTTCAACTCAACATGACATACACTACAATCCCGATCTTCGGCAGGCAGTTCACTCTCCTGTACAGAGAAACAAGGTTGGCATACACTGTAAGTGACCCACAAAATCCGAATAATTTCCTTTTATATGTCATCGATCAGGATTTAGGAAACTGTATATTATCTCTCGACGATAATTTAGATGAATTTATAGAAGAAAATTGTACAAAAAAAGAAAAAATAGAAAAGACAAATAAAAATGTAAATGGTGTTGGAATTTGGAAAATGTATTTCAATGGTGCTTCATCTTATGAAGGAGCAGGAGATGGAGTGTTGTTTGTGGAACCCGAAGACGAGTTCATTATTCCCTTTTCTTGCAGATTACAGTGGGACATTGATTATAATACTAATGTATGCAAATATGAAGCCCTGGTTTTAGGATTAGAGGCTGCTAGAGAGTTAAAAATTGAAAATCTGATAGTTTATGGTGATGCGGAATTGATCGTGAAACATATAAAGAAATAGTATCAGGAAAAACACCCAAGGTTGAGGTCCTACAAAATTTGTGCCTAGGATCTGATTGACAATTTTTTCTCATCATTTAATATCCACCATATCCCCAGAATGGAGAATCAACAGGCAGATTCATTGGCCAAAGAAGCCGCAATGTTTGTACCTCCTACTGTCCTCAAACTAAAGTATCACATAGAAATGAGGCACAGACCCTCCATACCAAATAATGTTCAACACTAGAAAGTCTTCGAGGATGATGAGCAAATCAGGCAATTCCTAGAAATGTTGGAAGAATTTTCTGAAACACATATTGATCAGGAAAATTAGAATGACCATGCTTGGATTATGCAGGAAGGTGAAGATCCCCAGGAGTTCCAGAACAAGATCGCTAATCACCGCATGTTGGTACTGAAAAATAATCAGATCCCTAAAGGTTTTATTCCTTTGGAAAGATTATTCGATCATGATGATATTCCCTTAAAGTCTACTTTGCAGCCTCAGCCTGAAGAGGTTGAAGATTGTAACATAGGCACTAAGGAAACTCCTAAGATGGTAAAGATATCTAAATATGTTCCCCCTGAAATGAAAAGAAAATATGCGTAGTTACTCAAGTATTACAAGGATGTTTTCGCCTAGTCTTATGATGAATTAAGAACTTATGACACCATCGTAATTGAACACAAAATTCCCTTAAAACAGGGCGTTAAACCTTTCAGGAAGAAGCTCGGAAAGATAAATCCCATATTACTTCCTGTGATAGAAAAGGAGGTGAAAAAGCTCCTAGATGCCAAGATCATTGTTCCACTCAGATATTTTGAGTGGGTAGCCAATCTAGTTCCGGTCAGGAAGAAAAACAGTGAAATCAGACTGTGTGTAGATTTCAGAAATTTAAACAGATCATCTCTCAAAGATAATCATCCATTACCTAAAATGGATCACGTATTGGAAAAAGTGGTCGGAGCAATTAGAATGTCTATGATTGATGGATTTTCAGGCTTTAATCAAATTGCAGTCCATGAGGATGACAAAGAGAAAACCGCATTCACTACCCCATGGGGTGCCTTTATGTATGACAAAATGCCATTCGGTTTGATGAACGCGGGAGCCACTTTCCCACGAACTATGGACATCACCTTTGTCGGCGAAAGAGATAATTTTGTTGTCATTTATCTTGATGATCTAAAAGTGTTTTCTAAATCTGATGTAGAGCACCTGATTCACCTCAAACAAACGTTTGAGAAATGTCAAAAATTTGGTTTGTCTCTGAATCCCAAGAAATCTCACTTTGCAATGCAGGAAGGTAAACTCTTGGGCCATATAGTATCTCGAAATGGAATCAAAATCGACTCGAAAAGGGTTGAAGCTATAGATACTATCAATATTCCTAGGAACAGAAAAGAAATACAATTATTTTTAGGATAACTTAATTTTTTAAGAAGATTCATCCCAAACTTCGTTGAAATTGCAAAATTGATTACAGATATGCTCAAAAAGGAAAGCGAGGTCAAATGGACAACCAAATCCAAAGCGTCATTCGAACGTATCAATAAAGTTATAGGTGAAGCACCGGTGTTGGCTAGCCCAGATTATGTGAAAGAATTCTTGATTTTCTCATTCGCCTTCAAACACACTATCGCGGTCGTGCTCTTACAAAAAAACGATGAAGGTTTCAAGAATCCAATAGCGTTTTTTAGTAAAAGTCTCAGAGATGAAGAACTGAAATATGATATATTGGAAAAACAAGCATACGCAATGGTAAATGCCCTCAAAGCTTTCAGGACTTATGTACTCCATTCTAAGATAATTGCCTATGTACCAACCAGCGTTGTCAAGGATATATTAGTTCAACTATATAGTGATGGAAAAAGGGGCCGATGGTTAGCCAAGATTCAGGAATTTGACCTACAAGTCAAACCGACCAAACTTGTCAAAGGTTAGGGCTTGGCTAAATTACTAGCCGAATCAAATTTTCGGGCACTTGGGATAAATAACCTACAATCTTATGAATATTTTCCAGACATATATGAACTTGATGTTACTATACCTGCAACCGAGATCCAAGAAAAATTATCTTCCTCTGCCTAGTATAAAGACATAGTTTATTACCTTCTAACTCTGTAGTGTCCAAGTGATATGACCCCTTCCAAAGCTAGAACGTTGAAGTTGCACGTAGTAAAGTATTGTATCATGGATAGCCAACTATATTGGAAGGATCCTCTGGGCTTTTTATTGAGTTGTTTAGTATAATCTAAAATGGAGAGAGTCATAAATGAATTTCACGAAGGGGTGTGTGGAGGGCATCACGACTGGAGAGAAACGACCTATAAAATCCTGATAGTTGGATATTATTGGTTGAAATTATTCATTGATGTGAATGCCAAAGTTAGAGCCTATAACCCATGCCAACTATTTTCAGGCAAGCAAAAGCTTTCGGCCTTACCTTTGGTCCCTATCAAAACATAAGATTTGTTTCAGCAATGGGGTCTGAATTTCATCGGTGAAATACATCCACATTCAAGCGCAAAACATAAGTGGATTTTGACCGCTACTGATTATTTCACTAAATGGGTGGAGGCCATTCCAACGTGAAACGCAATGGACACAGTGGTGATCAGCTTCTTAGAAGAGAACATTTTATCGAGATTCGGTTGTCATCAGAAGATAGTCACTGATAATTCCCAAGCTTTCAAATCCATGGCTATGGTAAGTTTTTGTCAAAAGTACAACATTGTACTAGGACATTCAATGGCCTACTATCCTCAAGGAAATGGATTAGTTGAGTCCTCGAACAATAGTTTAATCACTATAATTAAAAAAGTGTTGACTGGAAATGAGAAAGCCTTGCATGTGCATTTGAAATATCCTTTATGGGCTAATAGAATAGGCACTAAGAAATCCATCGGAATGTCCCCCTTTCAAATGGTATATGGAACCGATGTGGTTCTCCCCATAAATCTTGCTCTACTCGTAATGAAACTCTGGAAGGACGCGAAGGAAGAGCTAAATGACATCACCAGAAGAATAAATAAATTGATATAAGTCCAACAAAATAGGGATGAAGTGGATGAGAGACTCTAGAATTATCAGGATAACATGAAAGCCCTATTTGACCAAAAATCTAAAGACAGGGAATTCCTCCCTGGTGACCTAGTTTTAAAATGGGATGCCAGGAAGGAAGACTCAGGAAAGCACGATAAATTTGACCATATCTGGTGTGGACCTTTCAATATCACAGCTTCTGAGGGAAATAATTCATTTTTGTTAGAAAATCTTAATGGGAAAATCCTTAACGCCCCTATCAATGGGTAGTACCTGAAGCATTTCATGCAGTAACCAGATTATGAACTCCCATTGTATATACCGGTTTGATTTTCACATTTTTGTTTACAATTTTTTATTTCTTCTGTAAGTCTTTACTTTCACTGTAAATAAAAACAGGTTTGTTAATTTCATAAAAACAAAAATATAAAAATAAGTAACGCATAGAGTTCCGATCTACAGAATTTCCTAACAACTCTCATGTTTATTTTCATTACAGGATACCAGTTGATAGTCGAGAGATAAGTTGTATCATAAATCGATGCTCACATTTCAAAACATTGCCTTTCTCTCGAAACAGGTGATAAATAGATAGTTTGTTTGGTTGAAAATATAGAGAAAATTTAAGGTATGAACTTCTGCCCTACTTACCCAAGTTAAATTTTCAAGGAGATATCACTAGGTATGACAGAAGTTTCATCTGTACAAATGTTGTCACCTAATCTACAACCAGAGGAACATAAAATTATGTTTTAATTCTCAAGCGTTTTCTCTGGATAAAATAAAATTAAAAATAAAATCAAAAAATGAAATAAAATTTATAATAAGAAAGTAAGAAATAAAAAGACTTTAAAGAAAAAAATTCGAGAATCCATAAGAAGACTCGCATAGGGATGACCGTTTTCACGATAGAATATCTAAATCCTCTTTCTGTTTTTCTTGCTTATCTTCAAGCTGTATTTTCCTGTGATTCTAAATATCTTTTCTTGATCTTCATGGAGGAAAAAGGACTTCACCTTGACCCTGAAAGCTCATAAATAAGTCTGCAACATGAGAATAGGTAAAAATATTTATGATCCCTCTGACTTTAACTAAAATAAAGTATGTATGGGCTAATCCTAACTACTTTATCTATTCTAACAAATTTAGACTGATTAGTTTCGCTCAAGGAAAGTCCCTTGAAATTAAAAGTTCCCCTTGAAAACTTCCTGTAAGCGAAGGTGTTTTGAAGGTCGGAAGAAGATTAGTCTAGAGTAATCAAAGTGAGTTAACAGACCTATGATGCTAAATTATAAACAGATGTCATCCCTGGTATATAGTATACAAATTGATTTCCCCCACTTCATGTTTTAAAAAAATATAAGACAGATGGTGAAAGGAAATTCATAAAATGATTACCCCCATCTAGTCCAAAAAGAGATGATGAAAGGAAATTTATTAAATGATTGCCCTCATATTTCCATTTAAATGCAAAATTATTGATTGAAGTGGTGACAGGAAATTCAATATGGGAATTAGATAACTTCAATGGGGTACTGAACAAGCTCTTTGGAAGTGAAGCAATGTCTACAATATCTGCAAGGTTGTTATACATTTATTATAATGCACTATGGTAACTAGTTCTCTTTTTGACTAGATCTACATTCTAATCCAACATGGAACTCCCTGATTAAAACATTAAAATTAATTTTCCTTGATGCGAACAAAATCGAACAGAGTATGATAGATCAGTTAAGATTGTTTTGATTATCTTAAGCAAATTTGAAATCATTTTTAAGAAAAAGATTCCATTAATAAGCCTAAACTCGAGATCGATGAATGATTAAGTTTTGAAAGTTTTCAGAGATATGGATGAGGTCCAAAGTCCGTCTGTGTGTCCTTTTTCAGAATGTGTTTCACAGAAATGCAATAATGACTCCATTTACCCAATAAAGGCTACTTGGTCTATTGTTCTTCTGCGTCTCATAGGGAGACGAGATCCTAGATGGAGCCTATGTTGGAACACATATATGTTTATAAAAACTTTAGACTTTAATAGATTTCATTCTCATTTAAATAAAAACAACACACGCTTAATTCTCACCGTTGATGAAGTCTCCCATTAAATCAAACGATCCTAATCTCTTAAGAATTATGGAGCCGCATACTCGTTAATGAGTCAAATAACTAAAAGTCTACATTCGAGAAATTGAGTTTCGGAGTTTCGCAATGCAGGCATTTCAACATACAACAATTCCAAAGCCCCGATAGCCGAAATCACAAAATTGTCTTAAGCTCTAAACTAGATTAATTAAGAATTATTAACGATTAATTAATCATGTCGTGATTTCGCGTTTCAGGAATCCTGCATGCAACGACTATCAAAGTCCGGATAGTCGAAGTCACGAAATTGTCTTAAGCATTAAACCAGATAAATTAAGAATTAAAAATAATTAACGGTTAATTAATCATATCGTGATTTCGCGTTTCGGAGATCCTGCCTCGAAAGACTTTCAAAGTCCCGATAGCCGAAATCATGAAGTTGTCTTAGGTTGATCACGATTATTTAAAGGCGTTAAACATTATTAAAGTTAATTAATCACATCGCGATTTCGCGTTTTGGGGATTATACCTTGAAATGTCATAAGATATCCTGATATCCGAAGTCGCAAAATTTTCTTAACAATAAGTGTGATTAACTGACACATTAACGATGATTATCACATAATTAATCCGTTTCTAAATAATGACTCGGATAAATTCAAATTTCATATGTGCTTTTCCCAAAAATTAATGACATTAATAGTTGATTTACGGCAATCATTCCAAGTGAGATCCTAGACCACCTCTGAAATCTTATTCATTAAGGAAAAGTAAATGCTTCATCAGTAGAAGTATTGGCAAATTGACGCAATTAAAGGAAAAGGATATTGAATTTCAAATTTCATTATGTGTTTTCACTAAGCAGTAATTTTTCAAGGTAATAAACTTTGTGCATTTCCTGTGACAGATATCAGAGCTCTAAGACCTAATACCATGGCTCCTCAAAAAGCAACTAAAGCACCTGGTGAAGGATCGAGCCAAAACACAGATATCCTCTCTGACACCTCGCCCAGAAGCATAGACGCAGTTAAATCCTGGATGCAAGTGTTCAATATTCTACAGTATGAATTGGTAAATTTCCTGGACGACTCATGTGATGATGAGATAGAGGACCTAGCTACCAAGTACAAAATTGTTGCCCGATCAGATCTACATAATATAGCGACGAGGCCTAGGCTCTTGTCATACAACGATATGATCGCTTGGGCGTTGGAGAATATGGACACTCCTACCAGAACCATTTTCAATTCACAAAAGGTCACAGTTGGGTCTTTTCAGCCAGAACATCTACAGGTGATGTACAAATTTTCTCCGGTATCCAATTTCATTTACAATGCCAATTTCCTAATAGACTTTAACAAGAAGGAATGTGACCAATACGGAAAAAGCCTTCCCGATTTAATTAAAGACTGGTACTCTCTCCCCGATAAGTTCATAGCTGATTCCCATGGTATATACCCATTTGTCACACTAGAACCTCACATAATGTACATAACAATGATGATGTGTAGACTCTATGGGAAAGAAGACACAACCCATTTCTTTTTATAGTGGGTACCCATTATGCACACAATGGTCAAGGGTTATTCTTTTGATTGGGCCAGGATATTGTCAGACAGTTTGGTTAAAGATATTACAACATATCAGTCACTAAAAGCCAAGGGGGAACCAACCAAATTTTTCATGTTGGCTTATATCATGGACGTCGTCTGTTCTATGACGCCTTTTCCGCTGATGGGTTGGAGCTAGACTCCAAATAGTGTTGAACCCATACATATTTATCATTCGAAGCTTTGGGAAGACAAGGCGAAATATTTCTTTTATTAAATTTGCAACTGGGTGGTGGTGGTGATGCACATTTCTATATATGGTTACCCACCTCCCAGAATTTTTGACAAAATTATGACTAATCTGGGCAAGATAGCAGACTGGTACATTGAGGAGCATTTCTCCTATATTAGGGTTTTCGGTTGTTCGGTTCCTCCACATGCTCTTCCTAAATTTTTACCAGACCAATTGATGTGCCGCGAAGTAGCACATCAAACTATGCTTGGAGGGATTGGTAAAGAGCTCAAAGAAATACAGAAAAAGGTATGGCCATCTTTTCCCCTGCATATTGGTACGTTTTCTCTACTGGATTTCGGTCATTTGAAAGTGGAAATCGCGGCCCTAGGAGAAATCAAACCGGTCGATATCGAATTCAAGAAGCACAATCCGCAGAAGATCGTAGTTAACCATGTGGCCAGCTGCAATCTAAAAAGATATGAACATGAATATTTTCCTCGGGATGAAATATTTCGAGGAGCGAGGTCCTATTAAGAGGTTTTGGATCAAATTCAAGATCTGACACCAGATAATATGGCCAATTTTTATAATTTCCAGAAACATCGAAGAAATGGCCTCCCCGAAGTATTGCAAGGGGAAATCCCGACACCTCCAGCCACACAGCAAATGGAGACCCAAGGGTTAGAAACAGGGAGCTCTAGTGGATAGGATGCTCGAGAAAATTTGGAGGAAACTGAGACCTTGATAAAGAAGGCAGAAGAAAAGCCACAGTCCACATCCGGTAAACCAAAAATTGACACAACTGGGAAGCAGACATCCACTGAGATAGGCAGTCCTATCAAATTTGTCACACCTCTACAGTTTAGTAGAGGGAACCCGATGGCCGAAATTGTATTCATAGGAGACCTTACACCTATTTTAGCAACAAAGATGCCTCCTTTAGAATTCTTCTTTAGTAAGAAGAGAAGGGTTGTGGTAAAGAGACAAACACATCAGAAGGAGGGTGCGACTGTTAAAATACATGGGATTTTATTAGATGGGAAGGCCCTATAAGAAGAATACTTCGCTACAAAGTTCGCAGGCTCGCTGGGAACTTTCGTGACAACAAACCAGTTTTCAATGAGCAACTTGAAGGAGAAGTTGAAGCAGAAAGATAGGTTGATAAGCCAATTGCAAAATCAAATGAAAATGGTGGAAAAGAATGTCAGGAGTGAGATCAACAAGGATTTCAAGCAGATTAGAGCTAATGATAGATAGGAAATCCAACAGTTCAAATCCGATCTTGATGAGATGCAAAAAAATTCACAGACAAGCGACAAATTAGTCAGGTAGTTGCAAGCAAAGTTAAGTTTAAATGAAAAATCAATAGTGGATATATTATCTTTCCAAACCCAAACTCTATAAGTACATAAGGAATTGGAATCATCACAACGAAACCTTTTCAATAAGGTAGAAGCTATCCAAAACCACTTTCAGGTGGTAAATCAAGCCTTAGATAACATTTGTGTAAAGGAGAGAGAGGTTATTGCCACTCGGACCAATTTCCAAGAAGCAGTTGTGTCGTCGGCAAGAGAAGGAGTATCTATGGTTTCTAGGTTTTCTGTTTTGGAGCAAATCAGAGGCACTATAATATTGAAGGCCTCGGAAGCCAACATAGTCCAAAGTAAAAAAATGGATAAGGAAGTCAAAGAGACCTGTGAAGAATCTTTTCATTCACTTGACAAAGAGTCATTAGGCCTCGACAAAGATAGTATCTCTTAAGTACTAGGACAAGTTGATATAGCAAAGCATCAACTTAACATTAATACAAACATAGAAGAGGCTCAAGATGAAATCTTACAATTAAAGAAGATTAATAGTACTCAGATAAATAGATGGCTAGTGAAGCCCAGTTTGCAGCTACAGTCTATAGCTTCAGAAGATAGGAGAATGGAAAATAGATTGCCTCAATTAGAAAATAAATTATATGCTTTTGAGGCAAATGACTTCACAGAACCCTCCAGGCTAGTGTTACAATTTGTGAGCAAATGTGTTAAATGTATCGAACAAGGAAAAAACAACACCTCCGAGAACCAATGAGGTAGTTTGTACACATCATATGTACAGATCATGATTATAGATTATATATTTCTAAGTTGGACAACAGGAAAGAAAAATGCCTCTACCAACATGACGAAAAGACAAAAGAGATGCAAGTGAAGCACTTCAGATTTCACTTTTTGTAACCTTTACTATTTTAGAAATAAGGAGAATTCCAACCGTTTAGGGTTGAGAACCTTGTGTATAAATACATATTTAGAAGAATGAACAAGGGCTTCTTCTTTCTGTATTGTAACTAAAAAAACTCATCCTTTGTGAGTATTAATACAAGCGCAGACATGGATTCCAAATTTTGTGTTGTTTGAGTTGTGTGCTCTTCTTGTATTTCATATTCCCAGTTTTTTTTTTATGTTACTCCTTGATAAGTGAAAGACTGTAATTTAGTACAACATCTACTATGATCATATTTCATTTATTTATCTGATAAGAAAGCAGTTTTTCCTCTGTGTTTGCTATCAGCAAATACAAGACCTACAAGCTACTTGGATCACTATATCATATATCCTTTCAGGGGTGCATTTCACTCTTTCTTCTTCTATAAACAAGGTAAGATTATTTTTTCATTGATGCCTTAGCTTGTTTAATAGTTTTGTAACTTTCTTCATCACCACTCAATTTGATTAATTGACTCAGACGACGAAACACGACCTCTATTCTATTCAACTATTAATTTCATTTGAGAATTTAAATTCTTACATAACTAACGGAAAGAAAAAGCACTCTTAAAACAAATCATTCCTTAATTCCCAATGCCTGACATTATGCTTTGAGCCTTAAGTTTAATATCAGGAACAACAGCCCCAACCTCTTTTTTTTTTATATAATGTCAGCAGGGAGTGTTTCTGCAACGAAAAATTTAGCAGGGGCCAATTTGCACCGTCATAGATCAGTTGTTGTCGCCCCAAGGGTTAGGGTTTGCAGGGTGTCTACAGGAAAGGGTTTTCCCTGTGCTATAGCTCTCTTATATACGTGTGGGGTCGAATAGTAGTACTAGGCCCAATATCTTAGGGCACCAACTAAGGAGGCTAGACTCTACCCTTAGTCATACTACCCGATTACCTAGGTACTAGAGAGTATATTCCCGAGTGTTGTTATCAGTGACACTATAGTAGTCAGGTAGTCGATCGATTTATCTATGGAGGGCTTCAGGAATCTAGGTCGATCCATATATATGTTTTGTCTGAAGTTCTACCACTCGAAGGGGTGCCAATATGGGTGACAAGGGTGGCCAACAATGTGCGCTTAAGTACCACTTGTAGTTCTTGCATGTATGATTCCACGATTGTGGGTTTATGTGTGGAACAACAAATCTTTGTAGCTTAAATACATCTACCCCACAACTTCTTCCCATGAAGGAGCTTTGATACCACTTGCAATATACCAAGTGAATAATAATATGCAGAACACAAATATTTAGCAAGAAGTTATGGAACAACAAGATTATAGCTAGAACAATACCAGAATAACACCAGAAAGAGCACCTTTATTAAAGACAACAATATTCACTTTCCTCTTCGAGGGGGAAACCTCCACCAGAGTAGAGCTCTATTACAATAATATCCAATAGCTCCTACTCTTAATTATACCAATTTTACCTTCTAAGGAAACTTCTAGAGGAAGATCTTTCTAGAAGCGGAAGCTTCTATTAGGTCTTCTTACCTTGACTTATTATCCTTTATTTATTAGGCCTTACTAACTAATGTCGGCCTTTATTACATAGAAAACATATCCTACTAACTAATGACCCATGAAGAGGGGTTAGGATCGGATCCTAACATGTACTATGTGATGTTTCCCCACTTGAAGTTTATGAGTTTATTTTAGGACAACCCTATATGTGGAAACCTCGTGTTGTTTATGAATCCAAACCCTGTAATGTCATTTTTACTTTGGGAATCCAACTATATAAGATGAGTTAGTGTTGGCTACTGCAATTTCCTTGCTCTCGGAAAAGAAGTACCCAAAGGTAATCTCTCAAACTGGAAAATTTTCCCTCTTCATGGTTTGGTCAAAAGGAAAATAGAAGGTCATTGCAACCACCATGGCCTCAACATAGGCCCTCTCTACTCAGCAGAAGCAAATGGACAAGATTGTATATGAATATAGAGATATCTTCACCTCACCAGCAAGGATGCCTCCACATTGTTAGGTCAAACATTCAATTGAATTGATACTTGGTGCTCCTTTACATAATGTCCCAATATACAGATGATCTCTTCTGGAGAACAATGAAATAAAACATCAAATTCATGAGATCGTCTAAAAGGGCCACAATCAACCAAGATCCTCACCTTGTGGGAGCCCAATTGTATTGGTGTAGAAGAAGGATGGGACATGGTGACTCTATATTGATTACAAATCCCTACACAAAATCACTATTAAGAATTGATACTCGATCCCCCGGATTGAAAATATTCTTGATCAACTTAAGGGTGCCAAGTTCTTTAGTAAGATTGATTTGAAGTCATGCTACCACTAGGTCCCGATTGAATAAACTGATGTATGGAAGATTGTCTTCAAGTTTAAAGAATGCCTTTTTGAGTGGTTGGTCATGCCTTTTGGCTTGAAAAATGCTCCGGAAAAAATCACGAGGATGATGGATGATATATTTTTGCTATTCATAGAATATTTTGTGGTCATATATTTGGATGATATCCTCATATTCAACAGAACTCAGGAAAAACATTTGCATCACATTCAACAAATTCTGAGCACTCTGCGACAACACAAGTTAAATGCAAATCTAGAGAAATGATCATTTGGTGTAACATCACCAGCCACCCAGGTCAGACCATGCTACTCCAGAAAATGCTCTGATACCATTTTGTAATATCCCCAGCCACCTAGGATGGGCCATGCTACTCCATAAACGCTATGATACCATTTTGTAATGTCCCCCGGCCACCAGCAAGCCAAAAACATGCTACCTCAGACATACATTGTCTCTGAGACTGATACCTAAGAGACGTACCCAGCCAGCCAGGCCGACATCACCACTTAGAAACTTCCATTATAACCTATATACTATATACACAACAGACAATGAACAGATAATTTGTACTTATCTTTTGATTGAGAAAACCATCGACTGCGTGTAGTCCTTCCATGAACCTCCCAGCCTTAGACCACACTGCTCATCACTCTACGCAGGGGTCACCCCCGAGCTGGAACTAAAATTCATTGGGCGAGGGATTCCTAGGCTAGGCAAGGTCAACATGATAGTCTCACAGTTCAATAGGAAGGATTTCCTCCCAGGGGCCACTTACACCCACCGCTCACAGACTCTCATTCCCCACATGCATGTCCCACCCCAGGAGTATACACCTTCACTGTCACACAATCCATCGACTGCTACACCTCGCTTCTGGGGCTTCAACAACGAGACGAACAGGAATTCTTAGAGCTCTATATCTTCTACTGGACTCCTTCTAGGATAACTCACTTCCTCAGCACACTCTCTCACCTGGAGAGAGTTTCTCACATGCCTGACAACCTGCTTCTTCATCCACGGGATTGACAACCCACCTCTTCACTCCCTCTCCTCAACACACGGGCATGGTGATGGAAACAACAAAAACTGGATGTGGGGGAAAGTAATGATGGAATAATACGCAGGCAACCCGTAGGGTACAGGTGCAACAAGGGTATCAATTCGGGCTTGTTGCAGAGGTTCGGGGTGGTTGAGGATTTGAACAATGGCATTTCAGAGTTACCGTGTGCTTGGTGGGTGCGCTGGTGCAAAATGGAAAAACATCCCCAAAACAGTAAGAATTCCCACTTATATTTGCATGTGCCTGAGTTGACACATGGCACTCATGAAGTGCGTTCCTCTCCATTTGGAATTTGTACCTTTTCCCTAAAGGAACTTAGGATATATTCATATTCCACTCACAGCATTTAGAATAATAATATATTATTCTATTGGACTTAAGCTCTTAAGCTTAGCCCCTCTTTCCAACCTCTCGTCCCCCTCCCTTACCTAGCCTAGTGGAGTTCAGCTCCCCCATACTCTTTCTTCATGGTCGGTCTACACGTAGTGATGTTGTTTATATTAAACATGTAAATATTTACATGTACAACAAAACAAGCTCCAGGCCTTTATCATCTAGGATCTCCGGCCTAAAAGTACATAAGTCGTTGCACTTTCTGCCATAAAGTGCCTCAAATGGGATCATCTTCAGTGATGCTTGGTACCCATTGTTGTAAGCAAAATCTACCAAGTGTAGGTAGTCTTCCCATCTAGATGGTTTATCCATCACATACATTCTTAACATATCTTCTATCACTTGATTTACTCTTTCTGTTTGTCCATCAGACTCGGGATGATAGGTTGTGTTGAAGTTCAGGCTCGTTTCAAACCCCTTGAATAATCCTCTCCAAAACTTTGAGGTAAATTTTGGGTCTCTGTCAGACACAATTGTCTTGGGAATACCATGCAATCGTGCTACTTCCATCATATTCCTTGTGAGTATTCTTCAATGGAATAAAATGGGTAGCTTTCGTAAGCTTATCCACCACCACCATGATGGAATCATGTTGCTTGTTTGTTCTGGGTAATCCTATGATGAAATTCATTTTCACCACTTCCCACTTCCACTCAGGGATGGGTAATGGTTGTAGAAACCTAGCTAGGTGTCTATGCTCAACTTTAACCCTTTGACACTCCAAACATCTGGCGATGTACTCTGCAAATTCTTTCTTCATGCCTGGCCAATAGTAATGGCTCTTGACTACTGTCATTGTTTTTTGATATTCAGGATGCCTAGCATAAGGCACATTATGCATCTCTTTCAATATCATACTCCTCAATTCGTGAGAACTGGGTACATAAATTATATTCATGTACAAGAGTATTCCAACAACTTCCAATCTATAATCTTCTATTTTCTGTAGCATCTTACCTTGTTGTAACTTTGTTACCATTTCCATGTACTACAAATCTTCTTTTACATCTTCCAAAATTATGTCTTTAAGATCGGTTTGATACATGTTGATGGTTGTAGCATGTAGTTCATGCACTCCCATGCTGAGTGCATCAACCACTTTGTTCTCCTTTCCTTTGATGTGCTTGATATCAAAGTCACATTCACAGAGGAATTCCAACCATTTGTTCTGTTTGGAATTTAAAGTAGGCTGATCAAACAAATATTTCATACCATTATGGTCTTTCCTTAGCTCAAAAATCTTTCCCATGAGGTAGTGTCTCCATTTCTTTAAAGCGTGTACTATGGCTGCCTACTCCAAATCGTGAGTGGCGTAGAGCCTTTCATGCTCTTTCAATTTCATGGATTCAAAACATATCACAAACCCATTCTGACTGAGGACTCCACCTAGTCCTTCTTTGCATGCATCTATGAAAACCATGAACTCTTCATTCGGATCTACAATCCTCAGAATTGGAGCACTGGTTAACAACTGCTTCAATTTCTGGAAGCTCTTTTCACATTCTTATGTCCATTGAAATTTTACCCCCTTCTTTGCAAGGAAGTGATTGGGTTAGCAATTCTCGAAAATCTTTCAATGAATCTCATGTACTAGCTAGCTAGACCCATGAAGGATCTGAATTCTGTCACATTTTTAGGTGTTTTCCACCATTCAATGGCTTCAATATTTTCGGGGTCTACTGTTATTCCCTCTTCGGATATTATATAACCCAAATAGTGAATTCGATTTTGGTAAAATGAGCACTTTCTCAATTTGGAAAACAGTGGGTGCTCTCTTAGCAGCTGTAACACCATCCTCAAGTGTTTCTCATGCTCTTATTATGTCTTGGAATATACAAGGATGTCATCCAAAAAGACAATGACAAACTTGTCTAAATATTCTCGGAAAACACCATTCATTAAGCACATGAAAACAACTGGTGCATTTGATAACCCAAATGGCACCATTGTGAACTCATAATGACCATACCTCGTCCTGAAGGCAGTCGTGTTGATGCCTTCATCTTTAATCCTTACCTAATGGTATCCTGACCTAAGATCTATCTTTGAAAATATCCTTGCATCATTCAACTGATCGGGTCATCAATCCTTGGTAGAGGATACTTGTTCTTTATAGTTACTTTATTTAACTGCCTAAAGTTAATGCAGAATCTCAAGGTCCCATCTTTCTTCTTCACAAATAACATTGGGGCACGCCAAGGTGACACACTTGGGCGTATGTACCCCTTCTTTAAAATTTCTTCAAGTTTCATTTGCAGTTATTTCAGTTCTGGTGTGCTCATCTGGTAGGGATTATTTGATACGGGAGCTGCCCCAGGAATAAAATTTATAGAGAAATCAATATCTCTCTTTGGGGATAGCCTTGGTATCTCCTTGAACACATCGTCAGAATATTCCAGGACTGAATGATCCTCCAATTTTGGCACCTTATCCTTAGGTGCTTCTTCCATATGGGATGCAAATATTTGGCAGCCCTTCCTGTAACACTTCTTCAGCTGCATTGCTGAGATTTCCCAGAAAGTAACTACCCTGGGAATTCCTTAGACTGCTCTACGATTTCCTTTCTCATCCAGGAAAGTGAATTCCTTGTGATGACAGTCTAATATGGCATGGTGTTGGTCCAACCAATCCATACCAATTAGGTAGTCATATGATCCCAAAGGCAAGATGTTCAAATCTACCTTGGTACTCAGTCCATTCATGCCCACTGGACATGATTTAACCAACTCAACAACCTTTCTCTTGGCTCCTGTAGCCAGATGCACCAGCCAAGATTTCCCATGGTTGCTTCTTCATAATTGAAATATTTCCACTACCTTGGGATCTATATAGCTATGAATAGCCCCTCAATCAATTAAAATAGCAAAGGCATGATTATTGATCATACCTTCAACTTCAATCATGTGTGATTGAAACTCAGCTTGCTTGTTGTCCAGGGTTTCATAGATCCTTGGTACTCTTCTGCCCATGTCCTACATTGTTTCTGCTTGCTGAACATTGTGAGCAACTCTCACTTTGTCACTTCTTTGAGGGAAATCTCTATACTTATGATCTCCTTTACAACCCCAACATTGCATAGGTGTCTGCCTTAGTGTTGGCACAGGGGCAGACCCAGGGTTCAACGCACCAACAAAACCCTAACTACCAGCCCTTTCAGTAACACCTGCGAAGCAGATGAAGTCTCACCCGAGGTAGAGGAAAGGGTGGTTGCAGGACTCAGATGTCTACAACCTTAGCTGGGACACAGATCTGTGATTCTAGTATTTAACAGAGCATTCAGCAGTAAACCTTCATCAATATCTCACCAATATCTACTCCACAGATAAAACATAGCATCACAGCATTCACCCAGATATAATGTATCTAAGCACTTAGCATAATGAATTAGATCAGATCTAGCAGATTCAAGCACTAAGCAAGTTCACAGAGGTCAGATCAAGCATCCAGATTCATCATTAGCACAAAGTATAAACAGATAATTCTATCTATCTATGTCAAGAACTTAGCAGATAACACATAAGTACACCAACACATCGAACAAAGTAGAGAAACACAGCATATACGTGGTTCACCCTTCCTTGTGTTACAAATCCCTTCACAGTCTGTTACAACCACTTGCAATTAGCTCTCCAAGTCTTTCTCAGTATGCACAAAGCATTTACAAGCCACACTTTCACTTAGCACAACATCACATAGATGCCTCTTCCCCTATACCTTTCTTACATCGCCTAGTCATCTATTTATATATTACAAAATAGGCCTAAGCATGGGTAAACCCATGGGCCGACATTCCCATACCTGTTACATATTCCCAAATCCTAAAAAGGACCCAAAAACGGGCCGAGATCCCACGATCTATGCTTCGTCTTGCGTTCCACCTTCGACAGGTTGTCGAAGTCCAAAATGGTCAAACCTAACCAAGGATCTCTCAAAACTTGGTTGAGGGCTAACAGACCCCCAACACTCACCTGTGTCTCATCCCGAGTCACTCTAATGTAGGAAGTTCTACTTCGAAACCCTCAAGCTTAGCTCGAGATGATTCGACTTGTTGTTGTGCTATGACCTCTTGTTCACCAAATTCTTGGATGACTGCATCGTTCACGGGTCCTTCCAGGCGTTGTTCAGCTGCATTAACAACCTTCTCTAGTTCTACTCCTCGGCCTTCAACTTTAATGAACAATTGGTAGGCCTTATCTTGTACGGGTTGGAGTATCTGAGTTACATCCATAACTCTGCTCTAAATAGCGTGAATCTGCTGCTGGGCGGTGCGTTTCTCTTGAGATCTCTTCATTTTGTGTCGTTTTGGCTTGATACTTCACCTCTTGGAGCTGCGACTCCAATTCTCTTAATTCTGGTATCTCAACGAGTCGCTCATATGTCAGGGCACTGTGATCACTCAGTTTCTTGTATTCCATAGAAAGGGCCTTTATTCTCTCAACTGCGCTCCTGGAAGTTGCTTCTCTTTGGTCCTTCACATCCTGTGGGGTCTTGGGCATTGCACTTAGTTCTAAGTCTGTGATGCGTTGCTGTAGTTGTTGGATCACTTATTCAATATGCTCTACTTGTTTTGTAACTCGATCTTCTGCCTTTATTTCTACGACTGTCACAGAGCGAAGTGCTCTGTTGACTACTTCCTTTACTTTGAGTTACTCGGCGAGAAATTGTTCTTTTCCTTATTGTATTTGTTCTTTTTCTTCGTCTAACTTCGCTTGGAGGGAAATATTTTCTTGTTTTGCAACTCGGCGCTATTCTACAAGTGCTCCTTGTACTTGCGTCAAAGCCTGGGTGGCTTGCTCTGTTTCCTCTCGTGCTCATCGAAGGTGAGCTTCGACTGTATCAACTAATCGGTGGAGTTGGGTTGGCTCATCTCCCAGCTCTGGTGTTCCCAATGGAAGAGGCGTAGAGGAGATTTTGTGACTGGACTGTAGTGCCTGTTGTACCCCTCGAAGTTCGATTTCAATCCTATCATACATTGCTTCCTACTTGGCCTCTTGTTTTTCTGCTATTTCCAGCGAAGCATCATTCAGGGCTGCTATGAGGAAGTCGAAGTCATTAGACATGAGGACAGTCTGCATCTTGGTCATGGAGGCTTTTGATTTCTTCCGGGAAGAAGGTTTCAAAGGTGAACCCTTCCTCTTCTTTAGGGGATCAACCTTGTCTCCTTGCTTATGTTCGACTTCTTTTTCATCTAACTCTTCGCCATCACCTCCTTTCTTTGGTGATATGGAAGCAGTCTTCACGAATGCACTATCTAATCCTTGGACCTCTTCGGTCTTCTTTGTCCTGTTAGGTCTAGGTGTATCCTGCGCAATTTCTGGGCTGTCGATGTCGGATATCTCTGCGGGGTTGGCGGGGATAAGGAGGTCAGTGGACCATTCCTTAGTAATATCCTCCAGGTCCTCCTCTGTCATCTTGTAGTAGGGATGAAGTTGTTGCTTATGTTCATCGATGTGTGTTGTAATATAAATGAAATGTCGATCTGCGTTGAACTTCATCAAAGGCCGGAACCGTTGTAGAGTATTCGAAGTCATGCAAGGCTCAGACTGGATGGCTCTCTTCAGCTGATCGTAGTAGGTATGAAAAACATCATTTGACTGCCACTGCTTGTTCATATCGTTGGAATACCAAAGTGTACTGAACTTCATGGCCAACGGCTCAAATGGCTCGATGTCGGGGAAGGTCGCACCTTCCGGCATCTCCCAGGCGATGAATGCGATAAGGATCAAAAGCCAACTAAAATGGAATTCGTAACCTTGATCTTGTGCTTCTCTGTAGTCTAGTTCCAACTGATTCACCAGGTACTTTGCCCAGTTCATCTGTAGGCCTTCCGCACACTTCCTTGCGAGGTCGACTACAAAGTCGGTGACTTGGGTAGGTTGGTTCTTTCTTACTAACTTCCCTGCAATCAACTGACAGGCGAGGTGCACTGCGCCACTCTAGATAGAAGCTACCTTGTAGCCTCACGTCCCCTTCTCAACATCGTCGTAGGTGTCCTTTATCCTCTGTGCTAGAGCGCGATCCATGGCTTTTCCTGGATAAAAATCCTGTGGATCAAGTCCCTGCATACTCAACCCTATGGTCCGATTGATCAGCGTCGGATCAACTGTGATATGGCGGTCTAGCCACAAATAGTCGCCATGGTAAAAAGAAAGCTGCAACTTGACACAGGCATTCACCTCTCGGTGTCTTCCGAAGTGTGGGATCTTCATGACGTTTAGCAGGGTGGACTACGCGAGGTTATGGGTCCACTTCTAGGGGATTATCTTTGAATTCTTCCCCTTCATTCTGGTCAGGTACTTATGTGGGGTGAGCATGTTATAGACTTTTTCAGTCGTCGAGGTTGAAGTCGTTGAAATTCAACACTATAATCTAGTCTTGGTCTGCTTGAACTGCGCTGATCCCCTTCAGGAGGTTCACAATGACCAAGGTGTACTCGAAATATCTGGGCACGCTATCTTGATTTATTGCGTCGCTCAGAGGTGCTATGTAGGCGGGTAATATAGTCATGATCAATTTGGCATTTGCGAGATAATCCTTGTGCTTGGTTCACTTTTCATATGATGGATGGGATGGTTTGGCTCCGCGAGCAGACGGTGAAGAGGCTTGCAGTCCTCTCGTCAATGATGCTTGTACCCCTGTAGACATCATCATGACCTTTTCAGTCATGAGGTCGATCATAACTTCTTCGACAACTCTCTTTGATGAGTTGAACCCATCCGACATACACGCTCGGGGTTGGAAATCTTCAGGTTCGAGGAATAACTTAGACACTGCAATAGGATAGAAGGAAATACAACGCACTAATCACTGTATAAAATCAACAAGTCTGCAGGATCAAATTCACAATTATCAAAAGTGTTCTCGGTGCATGGCGTGACGGGATAAATAGGTAACTCGACAATGGGTCGCTTACAACGGGTATGAAGCCTTCCTGAACTCTGTTATGTCCATTATGGCACGGTCCCAACGGTCTGATGGCGAGTTGTCTGGTCATAAATACCTTTCTACCTGTTCAAAGTGTTGGTCTAATGGTTATAATGTCCCCAACGACTATATTGCTTTTCCATGGCGAAGTGCCATGTGTTGTTGTGCTGATATCCTAGCGAAGCTCCAATTTTGCAAATTTTCCTTCTGCAAGGTTCCTTCTAGATCTTTCTGCAACTTTTCGATCTTAGCTCTCTTCTTACTTAGTTTTCTAGCCTTCTTTCCAGTGAGCTTCATCTCAGTGTTCATTTTTCCATTCTGATTCTTATCTTCTTTTGACATAGTGACTTCGCGTTGTTGAGATTCTTTCCTAGGATTCAAGGGTAATACTTCTTTTTTATCTGGGATAGGTATTTCAGTATTCTCTGGGTCCTCTAGTGTTCTTGCAACTTTGATATCTACGTCGTTGTTGCTAAACAGTTGTGATATGTTCTCCTATTCTTCAATCAAGTATTCTATCCTTTTAGTTCTAAAATCTTTTAACTCTTGCTTCTTCTGCTCTAAGACTTCTTCTACTTTCTTCCTTCTGGCTTGATCTCTTTCAATCCAAGGTCTTCCTAGTAACATGGTAAATGGAGCGCTGTCCTCAATAAATTTAATGATCTCAAAATCTTATTTTGTCGAAGTTCCATTGACATTCATAGGTATCTGAGCGAGCTTCCCACATAGGGTTATCAATTTTCCTCTGAATAATCCTATTCCTCCCAGTGAAGGAACCATAGCAAGCTTTCCTAAAATTTCCCAAGTTCTTTCTGTCATAACATTCACCTTTGTTTCCTCATCTAGAACACAGTCAACGTCGAAGTCTCCTAGTATTGCTTCAATGCATTCTTTTTCTTTGAAGATCTCTGATAATCTAACATGTCGATGGTCATTCAAGGTTTCTCTCATCTATAACAATACTTTCTCTTATTCTTTCTGGGATTCTGCCATAATCTTAGTTTCTGGATCTGCCTTAGGGTTTTCTTGGTTCAGATTCATTCTTTCAACTTTAGCAATCACTCTAGGGAAATCCAATACTTCGTGGTCCATAGGTTTACGACAAATACAACTAGGTCTTCTCCTAGGGCATTCCTTAGCAATATGTCATGGTTTTCTGCAACTGTAACAGAAGGTTAATCCTCTCTTTCTTTTAACTGATCCCCAACCCTTTTTGTACTGCGCGCTAGGATCGTAGGAGCTAACCTGCAAAAAATTATTTCTAGGATCCTGCATCCATTTGTTAGTCCAAATATTCTTTCTATGCATAGGTATAACATATCTTTCACTATTCTTATTAGATCTACTCATGTCAAACCTTCTTTCATCTACCAATACCCTAGTTTTCGAGCTAGGACAAAATCTATCAAACATACCTAGATCCATGCTTTAGAAACAAAATTTTCCACTTGTCTTACTTCTACAGAGCACAAAGCTTTCAGATCTAGAACTTTTCACTATTCTTACCTTTATTAGAGCACAAAGCTTGCAGATCTTACCTATTTTCTTTAGATCTGACCTCTTTTCTTGGCAAAGAGCTTCACAAGTCAAGCAGAATGTTGCGCACTAGGGCAACAGATCAACGCACAGAGCTTTCTCAGTTTCAGGTCGAATCTTTGCACAAAACATCTTCTTCCTCAGTTCCCAACAATCATAGTTTCAGTCCCAGCAACAGAACCATTTGTTGGCACAGGGACAGACCCAGGGTTCAACACACCAACAAAACCCTAACTACCGACCCTTTCGGAAACACCTGCGAAGTAGATGAAGTCTCAATCGAGGTAGAGGTAGGGGTGGTTGTAGGACTCATATATCTACAACATTAGCTGGGACACAGATCTGTGATTCTAGTATTTAACAACGCATTCAACAGTAAACCTTCATCAATATCTAACCAATATCTACTCCACAGATAAAATAGAGCATCACAACATTCACCCAGATCTAATGTATCTAAGCACTTAGCATAAGGAATTAGATCAGATCTAGCAGATTCAAGCACTAAGCAAGTTCACAGAGGTTAGATCTAGCATCCAGATTCATCATAAGCATAAAGTATAAATATATCTATCTATCTATCTATGTCAAGCACTTAGCAGATAACACATAAGTACACCAACACATCGCACAAAGTAGAGCAACACAGCATATACGTGGTTCACCCCCACCCTGGGTCTACGTCCACCAACTCTTCTTCTTTATTAGCTTCTTTAATCAGATACATGCACAGAGCCACAAAAACATTACTCTGCATAGGACATGAGATCTGTATACCTCGCTATATCCTCCTTCCTTGCATTACAAAGCCCTTCACAGTCTGTTACAACCACTTGCACTTAGCTCTGCAAGTCTTTCACAGTATGCACAAAGCATTTACAAGCCACACTTGCACTTAGCACAACATCACATAGATGCCTCTTCCCCTATATCTTTCTTACATCGCCTAGTCATCTATTTATATATTACAAAATAGGCCTAAGCATGGGTAAACCCATGGGCCGACATTCCCATACCCGTTACATATTCCCAAATCCCAAAAAGGACCCAAAAAGGGGCCGAGATCCCGCAATATCTGCTTCATCTTGCGCTTCGCCTTCGACAGGATGTCGAAGTCCAAAATGGTCAAACCTGACCAAGGATCTCTCAAAACTTGGTTGAGGGCCAACACTTGGTCTTTTCCCACCTACTTCAGCCATCTTGGGCTCTCTCAAAACTGGTTGTCCTTGAGGACTATTTTTGAAAAATGGTGGCTTTTTCCCCTTCTTCCTCTTCTCCCTCTTAAACTTCCTCTTGTCTTCCCAAGCTCTTTGGAAAGTAGGATTTCCCTTATGTTGATCATATAAACTCTTTTCCCTCCTTGTGGTTTCTTCCATAGTTTTAGGATCATCATACTGGATTTTGTCCCTGATGAAAGATGGCAGTCCACTCAAATATCTCTAGATCTTGACTGTCTCATCCTTAATGAAAGAGACATACTTCAACAGCTCTAGAAATCTCCTTTCATATTCATCTATAGTCATGCTTCCCAATTTAATTTCAAAGAACTCTTTCATATTTTTGTCATAATATCTCTTGGTTAAGTACTTCTTTTCAAAATGCCTCTTGAATTCCTTCCATGTAACATTCTTCTCTCTAATGTGTTTTACTTGCACAAGTTGATCCCACCACATGGATGCCTTTCCTTTCATCTGATAGATTGTGATTCTTCCTTCTGCATGAGAGGAATAATTATGCAATTGGAAATATTTCCTCATGCCAAGTAGCCATGTCTCAACATATTCATCTTTATGGTGCTCTCCATCAAAAGTAGGAGGTTTGATCTTGTTCATTTCACCCTTCAGTTCATCCACTTTAGATCTCCTATGATTTCTGGTAGGAGATGGACTTGAACTGATGTGTGGCCTCCTTTTGGAATGCCTTTGGGAGTGTTGGTGATGTTTGTTACCACTTCTTTCTCTTCTTTCCTCATCAGGGGACATGTGGCTCCCTGATTTGTTGGATCTGGTTTCCTTATTCAACTTATTTTCAATTATTTCTAGGATTTGCATTAACTTCCTATTGAAGTCTTCCTCTTTCTCCTTGGCTCTCTTAATCCTTTCGTTATCTGCATAGTGAATTTGGACATCTTTTTGCAAATTTTTAATGATTTTCATCATGCCCACATCTTTATCTATTTCTTTTCCGTGTCCATTGGAGTTTGTTCCTTCAACTCCCAATTGAACATCCATTCCTCTAACTTCATTCTCCTGACTATAAGCATCATGTTCCTCCTCCATTTCTCTGCACTATGTGACAATTTTGTTCGGTTCTGACAATTAATAACTCTGCAAAATGTGCAGTCAACCGAATTTTTCCAGGCTATCAGTCTTTAATAATTTTCCAGAATAACATAAACCAATCTGATTCAACAAAAAAACTTATTAGACTCCATTTTTTGCGGGTCTTGGTCGATCAAGAATCCCCACAGATCTATCTCTGAGCCCTGTTTTGTTCTCCAATTCACTTTCAGTTACTAGACCCTTTTTCTCAACCCCCAATTTATGTGACCACAGGATGTGGCCAAGCGCTAGGTTGATAGGCACTTATTCAGAACTTCGGGCCTCTGGATTCGGAACATCGGAGCTCTAAATATTCATGCAACTCCAACTACCAATTCTCCAGAGCACCAATTGCAAACTCGCGAAGGACAGTGGATCAACGGTCCACGACTTCCTGACATCCAACGGAACAGATTCGCTACAGAACTCCAGATTCATGAGTTTTTGAAGTACTGTTGCATAGATCCGTCGGAGTGCTAGACCGATGAATTCACAAAAAACACATCAACGGTCCGCACCCTTTTGATAACCAACGACCACGATCGACTCCGGGACTCCGGCTTTGGGAGTTTGGAACTGTCCATACTCCCAATTCTTCTGGAGTGTCAAGTCTCTGGATTATCGCATTTGCCTCCACGTACCCTCTATCGGTCGACGGTCGAGATTAACTCCAGCCTCCGAGAGTTCCTGACTCAAGCAACTGCAACACAATTTTCGCTGGAGTGACAAATCTTCGGACCTTGGGATCTGACGCCACGTGTCCTTTGTGATCAACATCCGAGATAAACTCTGGCCTTCGGGAATTCTCGACTCTATGCAAAACGTAACACAATTCCTCCAGAGTGCCCAGTCTCCGAACTACAGAATCTTTTTTCGTGTGTCCTCTGTGATTAACAGTCGAGGTAGACTCTGAATTTTGGGCCTTTAGGAGTCTTCACACTTGAACACAATTCCTCCGAAGTGCCATGTCTCCGGACTGCAGGATCTGGCGCCACATGTCCCTCGCTATCAAGTTAATGTGGGTTCGACTTCATTAAATTCTCCACTAACTTTAACTGCTTTCTATAACATCAGGACTCCACTAACCATGCTCGAGGGGAGTGCCAAGTGGTAGAATACTAGAAGCGGACACGTGGCCCAATCAGGCGGGTGACACGTGTCACGTTCCAATTGGCATAAACATTCTTTGATAGGTTCTTAACTCACTGACACATGGTACACATCCCATGTGTCCATGTCATTTCAAGTGATGTCGGCAAGCTATGTCACTTCAGGACTTCAGGCTTCAAATCTTTGAAAGATTTTACACTTGCATACCTCAAATCTCCCAAACTCCGAACTCCCGAACTTCTTTACCTTCCGGGGTCCACATAGTATAGCTCTCAACAATTAAGATGGTGGCATGTGGCATGTCTAGGAAAGGTCCACATCACCACAGGCGATGTCATCATGTCACGCCACTTCGGGTCTTTGGCTTTGGGACTTCGGTCTTCGAGGCTTCAGAAGATTCCACACTAGGACACTCCAATTCTCCCGAACGTCGAACTCCGAATAAACTGATCTTCTGACATGCGTCTCCTTTAATGAAAGGTCTGGATGAACTCCGAACTTCGGGACTTTGAGAGTTTTCGCCTTAGCACTATTTCTCTCGAATGCTGAATTCTCGAACAAGCCAATCTATCGACATGTGTCTCTTTTGATGAACGGTCCAGATTAACTCTGGACTTCGGGATTTCAGGATTTTTCGCCTTAGCACACTTTGTTTCTCCTGAATGACGAATTCCTGAACAAGCCAATTTGTCAACACATATCTCTTTTGATGAACGGTCTGGATTAACTCCTGACTTCGGGATTTCGAGAGTTTTCACTTTAGCACACTTTGTTTCTCCCGAATGTTGAATTCTCGAACAAGATAATCTTTTGACTCGTGTCTCTTTTGATGAATGGTCCAGATTAACTCCGAACTTCAGGATTTTGGGAGTTTTCGCCTTAGCACACTTTGTTTCTCCCGAATGTTGAATTCCCGAACTGTTGTGAGATCTATGGCTCACAATCATTTGCGCTCAACTATGTCGGCTGAGATCTTCTTTTCACCACTGCACCTTACCTTCTTCTCTTTGCTTGATCTAACGGTTTTGATCTATCTTCAGCCAAAACCAACGGTCAAGCACTTCTCCATGGATCTACGGTGTAGTTCCACTCTAGGACTTCAGAACTTCGGGCTTCGACCCCTTTTTCTCTATAACACATAAACTTCATCGAAGTCACGAAGTCCAAAGGACTTGGAGGTTAACTCTCATGCACCTTTTTCTAGATATGACGGCTGGAAAAAAAATTTCCTTCTCCTGTGCAGATCTTACGCCCCAAATTCAAACCTTGCGGCCCAACACATCGATTGTTGTGGCTTCTTTCTGTTGCCATTCCTTAAAATGTTATACCTCCTCAGCTTCATAACACGACCAAGGTATTCTCTTGGCACCCAAGGACGCTCTTAACTCATATTTTGTTTGTTTTGACAATAACTTTGTCTGAACCCTGGTTACAATTTCCACTTATCCGACCCAATTCAGGCTCAGTGCTAAAACCTAGGTTCTGATACCATTTTGTAACATTCCCGACCACCCAGTTCGGGCCATGCTACTCCAAAAAATGCTCTGATACCATTTTTTAACATCCCCGACCACCCAAGTCGGGCCATGCTACTCCAGAAAACGCTCTGATACCATTTTGTAACATCCCCGACCACCCAGGTTGGGCCATGCTACTCCAGAGAATGCTCTGATACCCTTTTGTAACATCCCCTACCACCCAGGCGGGTCCATGCTACTCCAGAAAATGCTCTGATGCCATTTTGTAACGTCCCCCAGCCACCAACAAGCCGAAAACACGCTACCTCAGACATACACTGTCTCCAAGACTGATACCCAAGAGACGTACCCAATATATATATATGTATATATATATATATATATATATATATATCATAACAGACATAAACACTATGCTCATACACATATTCATGCGGAAGCAACATTAACACATACATGCAATATATACAGGAAATTCTAATAACATTATAACATGTATACTATATACACAACATACAATGAACAAAGAATTGGTACTTATCTTTTGATTGAGAAAACCATTGACTGCGTGCAGGCCTTCCATGAACTTCCCAGGCTTAGACCACGCTGCTCATCACTCTAAGTAGGGGTCACCCCCGAGATGGGACTAAACTCAACCGGGCAAGGGATTTCTAGGCTAGGAAAGGTCAACAGGATAGTCGCACAGTTCAACAGGAAGGATTTCCTCCCAAGAGCCACTTATGCCCACCACTCACAAACTCTCATTCCCCACATGCTTGTTCCACCCCAAGAGTATACACCTTCATTGTCACACAGTCCATCGGTTTCTCCACCTCCCTTCCGGGGCTTCAGCAACAGGCCGAACATGAATTCTCAGAGCTCTGTAGCTGCTACTGGGCTCCTTCCAGGAGAACTCACTTTCTCAAAACATTCTCTCACCTAGAGAGAGTTTCTCACAGGCTTGACAACCTTCTTCCTCTATCCACGGGCCTGATAACTCGCTTCTTCACTCCTGCTCCTCAACACACGGGTATGGTGATGGAAACAACAAAAACTAGACGTGGGGGATGGTAATGATGAAACAATATGTAGGAAACCCGCAAGGTACAGGTGCAACAAGGGTATCAATTTGGGCTTGTTGCAGAGGTTCGAGGTGGTTGAGGAATTCAACAATGGCGTTCCAGGGTTATCGTGTGCTTGCTGGGTGTGTTGGTGCAAAATGGAAAAAGATCCCCAAAACAGTAAGAATTCCCACTTATATTTGCATGTGCATGAGCTGACACATGGCGATCATGAAGCACGCTCCTCTCCATTTGGAAGTCGTACCTTTTCCCCAAAGGAAATTAGGATATATTCATATCCCACTCACAAAATTTAGAATAATAATATATTATTCTATTGGAATTAAGCTCTTAATATTAGCCCCTCTTTCCAGCCTCTCATCTCCCTCTCTTACCCAACCTAGTGGAGTTCATCCCCCCCATACTCTTTCTTCGTGGTCGGTATACACATAGTGATGTTGTTTATATTAAACATATAAATATTTACATGTACAACAAAACAAGCTCCAGGCCTTTATCATCTAGGCTCTCTAGCCTAAAAGTACATAAGCCCCTAGATTATAACACTTGGCTCACCATCCTACAGAACATATTTACAATTTGTAATTACAACTGGGCTCGTCCTTGGGGATATTACATTTGGCATGCAAAGAATTCAATATCTAGGATACATCATGGATGAACATGGGATGCATGTGGACCCACCCAAGATCAAGTCATTTGCAATTGGCCAGACTCGATGGCTCTAACAGAGCTCTGCAACTTCTTAGGCCTTGCCAAATGCTACTATAGGTTTGTATTGGGGTTCTCTCATATCGATTGGCCCTTAAGCCAAGTGACCAAGGGTGGAGCTAAAACCAATTTTTCTAGGTCCAAGTCACAAAAGAAGGAATTTGAGATCTGAAACACCATCTCTGCTTGACACCAATCCTCACTCTACCAGACTTACAATAGCCATTCAAGATTAAGAAAAATGCCTCCGACTATGATATCAGTGTAGTCCTCACTCAACATGGACATTCGGTGGCCTATCACAATGAAACACTCTCTGATACTGTTCGTAGGTATCCCACCTATGACAAGGAGATGTACTCTATTATGTAGGAATGATGACAGTGGAAGCATTATATTTTGGGAAAGGAAATGATCATCTGTACTGATCACAAGCCTTTGTAATTCATGCAAACATAGGGAAAGTTATAGAATGATCATCATCAGAAGTGGTCCACTTACTTGCAAAAATTCCGTTTTAACATCAAGTACAAGAAGGGAAACACAAATTGTGTTGCAGACTTCCTTAGCTAGCCCCCAGTTGTGGCGCTAACCACAATTCTTAACTTCTGTGCGCATGAGACCTTTAGGTGGCCCCAATTATACGACAATGAACTTGACTTTGCTATGACATATCAAACATTGGTTCGATACCTTCACCTTTAGGATGCACTTTTGTGCTATTTGGGCCATCTTTGTGTTCCTTTAAGCAAGTGGGTAAAGCTAATTTGGGAGGCACATTATAGTTGGGTAGAAGGGCACTTTGGTGTGGAGAAGACAATGGCAATACTTTAGAAGTATTTCTACTAGCCAAAACTATGACATGACGTTAGTAGCTATATTAGATTACGCACTGCATGTGCCATTGCTAAACCCACCATTAAGAAGCAGGGGTTGTAAACTCCTCTACATACCCCATACAAGCCTTGGGAGTCAGTCTACATGGATTGCATGTTAGGTTTTCCCTCTACCAAACATGGTAACGATTATGTCTTTGTGGTTGTCGATTGGTTCTCTAAGATGGCCATTTTGGTGCCGTATAAGAAAATCATCACAACCAAAGAAACTGCTAAGCTCTTCTTTGAGTGTGTTTGGGTTCATTTTGGGCTACCACGAATCGTTATTTTGGATAGGCACAATACATTCCTTAATACCTTTTTTTCCATCTCGTGGTCTCTAATGGACACGAGGCTAACAAAATCAATTGCCTTCCACCCCCAAATATATGGACAAACAAAAGTGGTCAATAGAATGATTGTGCATATCATGCACATGTACA
>ML799646.1:0-14186 GCA_009831015.1 Picea engelmannii
GAAATTCAAGAGGTTAAAAGGTAAGTTAAAATACATTATTATTGATACACATCATAGGAATTTGTTTGTTAATTATTTTTTTCCACACTTGAAGTATCCTTTGAGACAACATAAACTCCAAAGTTAGGGTGAGGCCCTGTAGGCATACAGATCTAGTTGTGGAAGAGTTGATGCAAGATATGAATAAATTAACATTCCAGTTGAATCCAAACAAAGGAAAGGAGAGAAGAGAATATGTTTGGTGTACAATGTGTAGGACAGAAGGTCATCACAAGAATGAGTGTCCATTATTTTCACGGTATATTGGAGGGGCTATGCCAAATCCTTTGGCCCCAAGAGGACCATGGTGTGAGATTTGAAAAACACATGTTCATGATCCCTATCATTACTCCTTGATGCAGAAATATCAGACAGTTCTGAAGAGTACATATTACAACTTTTGTAAATCAGTTGGACATGAAGACAAAGACTATAGAACCTTGGAGATGATGAAAGAAAGGATTGAAGATACATACATGGTACATGATTAAATTGTAATAGGAAAATATGCACAACAAACACAGTATAAAATTGCTCAACAACCACAATAGAACCGTGCACAATAATTTGCAACACAATCATAGTATAATGTGCAACAATTTCAAGGGAAGCAATAGTATAACCCTTCACAATAGTGTGAAACACCACAACAATATCATAACCAATAGTCACAGTATAATAAAGGACCCCAATATAACACACCGCACAAAGATAATTAGGGTAATAGAGGAGGATCCAGAGGAGGAGGTCGTGGAGGAAGAGGATTTGGAGTAGGTCAAGGACCAATAGTGTGTCATAAATATCATAAACCAGGGCACTATGCAAGAGAGTTCCCAAAACCACATGCGACATGTATGTACTATCACACAATATACCATGAAATTGAGGATTGTCCAACACTATTGATAAAAATACAGGACAAGAGGAACCAAACTAATTAGAGCATACAATGGATAGGGGTGGAAAAAAGAGAAGAAGACAGGAAAAATATTAACATAGTGACTAGATGATGCAGGAGCATTGTAATCACGCACAAGTGGAGGACAACTGGATATGCACCAATGCACATTTTAGAGATATTTTGAATTTGAAAAGATGAGACATTAATGTAATATCTGGAGGGGATGTATTTGCATTTATGGTTCAAACATTGTAACGTAGATCTTGAGCGGTTTCTCTCATCTGTTAGTTGTATACCATTTAATGTAATAAATGTAAAGTAAATGAAGGCTTTAATTTTGATTAGATAGCTTAGAGTGTAGGAGGGAAAACTCGAGAAATATCCTTCATATGTATTGTATTGTATTATTATTCTCATTGTAAGAATTAGAGCTGTAGAGCAAGAGAATAGGAGAACAGAGCATAAGATAGATTCTAGAAGTTGTGTAAGTAGATAGTTGTTGCTATAGAGACCATGTACAGAAGCACTTGAATTAATATATGAAGGCTTTGATTCAATTTCATGGTGTTTTGATGATTAGTGTTTACATCTATTGAATGGTATGTTTATAGTTTGCTTATATGCTCTGTTATGCACTTGTTTCAATGCTTAGGTATATTCATGATTTCATGTTGAATGTATGAAGTCTGTGAGAGGGAGAGTATGAGTTCCAATTGTTTCTCGTCCTGAAAATTCTTGCAAGGAGTGCAATGAAGGTCCGTAAATAGTGCGTTGATAGGATTCTGATTTTTACCTCAGAAAAGCTTAGGAGATATATTGTTTTCCTCGTACCAACATAAGTGCATGTATAGCACAGATCTGTGAAAGGTGTGCGCAGGCTAGTTGAAGTCTTATAATTTTACAACCAAGGAAGAATTGAAGAATTTATATCATAAGGAGTGCACAAAAAAGGAATATATCAGATAATCAATGATTATCGTGAAGGCTGCAAGGAGGGCGCACAAGAATTCCCTTAGAATATTTGAGTTTGCAGTAGAAACCAAGAGTAGGAGGGATACATAACTTGAACAATTTGAAGGTGAGATGAGGGTCAAAGTCACCTCACATAAGGAAATATCAAGAGGAAGGATGACAAAGTAGTTGGAAAGAGTTATGGACGGTTGAAATTATCAGCGGAAAAAAAACTAATTTTCTGTGGACCGTTGGATCTAGTAGATCAACGGAGAGGATATGGTTGAGAGTCCTTCAACACTCACAAGACTAGGAGGGATAGTATCCATCATATCTAGATCAACGAGGGTCATTGATCTGACGGTTTGGAATTTCAACATTTCGGGCATCAAGAATGTGGAGCAAGTTGTTTTCAGGAATTTGTAGTCGCGAAATCTCGATAAGAGAAGGAAGAATATGAAGTGTTGGATCACAAAAACCCAGGACTGTTGATCTGGCATAAGAATTCATCATGATTTAGGATTTTGGGAGAAGGGGAGAGGGCCACTTCATGAATCCTTGATACGTGAAATCCCGACGTAATCAGGACCGTCAATCGCGGGAAGAATCTGGACTGTTGATTTGCGACAAGAGGATATCACGATTTTGGCTATCGGTCGAAGGGAGATAAGTCACATTACATATCCCCGATATGTGAAATTGTGACATGCCATTTTGGGTTTAATTCTGTGGTCACGCCTATGGTTATGTGGAGGGGAGGTCTAAGCCTAACGCTTGTTCGTGTGGGTGTGATTTCTATAAGGACCTGTGGTTACATGATTTAGAGATTCCATTCAGAATCAAAGAGACATTTCATCTCAAAGGAGAGTGAAGATCCATAGGCTGATAGGTCAACAGATCCCTGCTGAGGTGGGGGTACTGCATTAGTTGGTATCCGAGAATAGATTTTAAATTTCCATAGCGGGGAGTAGATAAAGGAAATACTTTGATACATACCATCAGGTGTTTTATCAGAGCTTATCTAACAACCTTTTTTTTTTGTAGAGGGAAGACAAAGGACAATTGTGATTTGAATTCTACGTGGATAGATTGCCACAATGCCACTAAGAAGATGTCAAGAAAGACTGATGCCTGATCTAGCCATGGAAAGGGAAATGAGAGAACTTCGTGCTCGATTAGATGCTATGGAGACAACACAGAAAAAGAAAACATATACTAGAGATGTGAGTGAATCCAAAAATGAGAATGAAGCAAGACCTGAAGAAGAAGAAGTTGCAGTCGAAGATGCTACAGAGGAATGTCTATTCAGGGTTGTTGCAAGAATAGGGGCTAGAGAAAAAATGGATATCCCAATGTATGAAGGCAACTTAGACGTTGAGGAGCTGCTAGATTGGTTTAGAGATCTGGATAAATATTTCGATTATGAACACATCAAAGAAGACAAGAAAGTAAAATATATTGTCACTAAACTGAAAGGGAATGAAACATTATGGTGGGATGAACTGCAGGATGACAAGCATTGAAAAGGTAAGAAAATAATCAAAATTTTGGATAGGATGGTCGCCAAGATGAAAGTCAAATTCATACCCAAAGATTACCAAATTAATCTGTTCCGAAGAATGGAGAATTTGAGATAGAAATGGATGACAGTGAAGGAATACACTGAAACGTTTTACAGGATAAACATCAGAGTTGGTCATCATGAAAGTGATGATGAAAAGGTCACCAAATACATGAATGTCCTGAGATATGATATTCAGGATGAGATGAGCATGGTGAAAATTAGAAATGTGGAAGATTGTTATCATATCTCTCTGAAGGCAGAAGAGAAATTGGCCCAAAAGAAAGGTTAAAGGGGTAGATGTAGAAGTCAAAGAAGAGGCAAAGAAGCTACCCAAGATAGAGTATAGAAGCCCAAGGATGAAGAAAAGAAACCTCAAAATCACCCAGAAAGGGGAGGAAGTTCATAGGGAAGACAATATGTCGATAAGAACACTTTTCTGCGAGCAAGAGGAAGAGGCAGATGAAGAGGAGGTGAAATAAAGTGTTTCATCTATGGAAAGATAAGACACAAATATTTTGAATGTCCTGATAGAAAAAAAGATGGAGGAGGCGAAGCTCACATTTCAGAAGCACAGAGGTGAAATGTTGAGGCGGAAGATGCGGAAGGTAGAATATCCTTAATGATGAGGAAAATTTTCTTGAAACCAGAGAAGGAGATGGAGAATCCAGTCCAAAGGAAAAGTTTGTTCATAACTTCTTGCAATACCAAGGATAGGGTATGCGAGGTGATAGTGGATAGTGGAAGAATAGACAATCTAGTATCCATAGAGATCGTGGAGAATCTGGAATTGGAGATAGTTGCACATCCAAGCCCATATAAAGTCTCATGGTTCCAAAAGGGACATCAGGTAACAGTAACTAAACAATGTTTAGTTGAATTTAAGATAAGGGGTTACAGAGATGAGATCTTATGTGATGTTATTCACATGGATGTGTGTCATCTTTTGATGGGGATACCCTGGAAATATGACAAAAATGTTATTCATGATGGAAGACAGAACACCTATACCTTGGAGAATAATGGTAGGACGCATATGTTGTTGCCAATTGAAGACAATAAGGAGAAAGAAGAGACAAGAAATACTATACTTCTCATGAGTGGGAAGGAACTTCTGGATGAAGCCAAGAAGGGTGAAGAAATGCAATTTGTTGTGGTAAGAAAACCTACAGTCATCTTAACCAGTACTTCAATAGATGAACTACCTAAGGAGATTCAAGAAATGCTGGAGAGTTTCATTGTTATAGTGGTGGATGATTTACCGTGTTCATTGCTGCCCATCAGAAGTATAAGCCATCACATTGACCTTATACCAGGAGTGAGTTTTCTAAACTAAGTAGCGTACATATTGACACCGAAGGAGAATGAAGAAGTCAAAAATCAAGTCTAGGATTTGATGGACAAAGGGTTGATAAGAGAAATCTCGAGTCCATGCGTTGTACCAATAGTGTTAAGTCCAAAGAAGGATGGAGGATGGAGGATGTGTATGGACTGGAGGGCTATAAACAAAATCACCATCAGGTATAGATTTCCTTTACCTAAGATGGATGACTTGATGGATTTCCTAAGTGGGGATTTTTTTTTTTTTTTTTAATTGATTTGAAAAGAAGATATTATCATATTCAAATGAGGGAAGGTGATGAATGGAACACAACATTCAAGATGAATGAAGGATTGTATGATAGGCTTGTGATGCCATTTGGTTTGATGAATGAGCCAAGTAATTTCATGAGATTGATGAACGAAATCTTGAAAGATTTCATTGGAAAATTTGTAATTGTGTATCTTGATGATATACTGATCTTCAGTAAGACTGAGGAGGAACATTTCAGACATATAGCTCTAGTGATGAGGAGGTTAAAAAAAGATAATTTGTTGATAAATCTGAAGAAGTTTCCTTTCATGAAGAAAGAACTAATTTATATGGATTTTGTGATCTCTTTGAATGAGTTGAGGATGGATCCTGAGAAGCTATCAATCAAAGAATGGTTGTCTCCAAGGAATATCTTTGAAGTCATAAGCTTCCATGGACTAGCTAGTTTTTATAGGAAGTTCATCAAAAAATTTAGTGGAATTTTTGTACCAATGATGGACACAGTCAAGAAAAGACATAAATATTCTGATTGGACAGAGGAAGTGGAGAAAAGCTTCAAGTTGTTGAAGGAGAAGATAATTGAACAACTAGTTCTGGTTTTGCCAGACTTCAGTAAAACATTTCAAGTTAGATGTGATGCAAGTGGATTCGCAGTTGGAGCAGTCTTAAGTCAAGACAATAGACAAATTGAATACTTTAGTGAGAAGCTAAATGAGACCAATATGAAATATTCCACGTATGATAAATATTTTTAATGAGTCATACAAGCATTGAAGAAATCAAGGCACTACTTGGTTATGAAAGAGTTTGTTTTGTATAGTGACAATCATGATTTACAATTCATAACCAAACAGGAAAAAATGAACCAGAAAGATGCAAAATGGGTTGAATTTATGTAGAACTTTAATTTTGTTATAAAGCACAATTCTGGAACTGCTAACAAGGTTGTTGATGCATTGAGCAGGAAATGTTTGATTCTATAGGAGTTTCGTGTGAAGACCTTAGGTTTTGATAGCCTTAAGGACATGTACAGAGATGATTCAGATTTCAAGGATGCTTATGAAGCATGTGAGAATCTTTTTCTGAGAGACAAAATCCAATGGATTGAATACTTAATTCATGATGGATTATTATTCAAAGGAAATCAATTGTGTATTCCGAAGATTTCTATGAGAGAAAACCTTTTAAAGAAAAAACATAGTGTGGGATTGGTTGGACATTGCGGCCCTGATAAGACATTCATGCAAATGAACAACTTGTGTTATTGGCCAGGGATGAGGATGGATTTCAAAAATTTTGTCAACAGATGTAGAATTTTCTAGCACACAAAGGGGAAAAGACAGAATACAAGATTGTATCAACCATTTCCAGTACCCGAGAGACTGTGGGACGCGGTAAGCATGAATTTTGTGTTAGGAATGCCAAGGAAACAGAGGGGTTGTGATTCCATATTCGTGGTATTCTATAGATTTTCCAAAATGGTACATTTTATTCCATGTCAAAAAGCCAGTGATTCAACACACATTGCAAAATTGTTTTTCAAAGAAGTTGTTCGACTTCATGGTTTACCCAAGAGTATTGTTTCAGACAGAGATACCAAATTTGTTGCTCATTTTTGGAGGATAGTGTGGAAGAAGATGGGGACAGATTTATATTTTAGCTCACCATATCACCCTCAAATGAATGGATAGAATGAGGTAGTAAATCAAAGTTTGGGGAACTTATTGAGGAGTTTAGTAGATGAACATCATAGTCAGTGGGATCAGATTCTTCCACAATCGGAATTTTCATAGAATGAATCACCTAATAGGAGCAAAGGACAAAGACCATTCCAGATAATGTATGTATTGCATCTGAGAGGAGTATCTGATTTGAGAGACTAGGAGAAGAATGAGTTCAGAAGTGATGGAGTAGAATATTTTGCAGCATAGATGCAAGAGCTCCATAGTAAGTGTTATCACTGAAATTTCATCCACAAATGGTTACAAGAATTCAGCATCGTCAAAACAGTTATGAGGTCATCCATGGATTTGAATTAACACAAAATCATTCCCAAAGGATCAAAAATATACAACTAGTGAAAAAATTAAAGAGCTCTATAAAGACACTGGGTGTGCACACACATGTGCAAAACATAAATGCAGAAATCACACACATGAGCACGATGCGCGACTGTTGTCGCAAAAATCCACGCACCTGAGAAATGATGTATTTATGAGAGTGGTCAGCCTTCCACCCGCTTTTGGTTCAGCTTCCAAGTTGATTTGATACTCAAATCTGGACTAAATTCGACTAGGTGGCTAGTCAAAGACCTAGAAATTCCCTAATTAGCCTCTTTACACACTACAAACTAGTTGGACAATAACTCAAAGGAATGCTATAAAAAGGCCATGGATACACTTCATTTTTCAAGGAATTCATAGCAAAGTTATGCTGCCATTATTCGCTTGAGGAATCTTCTATCCTTGCCAAGAGTATACTTGCATCATTGCATTGGGCAATCCATCTCACCCCTTGAGTGGATTAGCAAAGAATTCTTTTACCATTTTCATTTTCATTTTCAAGAGTTGTAAGAAGAGCTTATTTGTGGGGGTCCAAGAGCCCTCTCTTGGAGGAACAAGGGACTCATAGTCCTCTTGCTTCTCGGTGTTTTCTTTCACTAATATCAGCATTATCATTGGTGACATGGGTCTCATTGTTTCTTTTTTCCTTATGTCTCTATGATTCATTAATTTAGTTGTTGTTTTATTTCTTAGTTTAATTCTTAGTTGTTGTTTTTTATTTTCTCTAACCCTTTTCCTTGCAGCTGTCCTACTTAGCAAACCCAACTAAGCTTGCAAGCACCTCTATTTTACTCACTAAGGTGATGAAAGAGGTGCAACATATTGGCGACTCCACTAGGGATCGAACCCAAAATCTCTAGTTTCATAGACCCCTGTAGAACCAACCTACTGGGGGAAACCAAAACCAAGGGAATCAGAACCCCCAGGGGGGAAATAATAATAGGCGTCAAGGGAGAAATAACAATACTGTTAAAACCAACTTCCCTTATGCCCTTTGCGGTGAGTTCGGTCATTATACTCATCATTTCCCCCAAATTGTTGATTTCAAACGACTGAAAGACTCAGGCAGTCTACCCCATCCTCCAACACCGCCTGCCCCTCAGCAGGCTCCACAAAAATATGTGCAACAACCCCCCCCTACTGTGTTGCAAGATCCTATTCCACACCAAGGTATGATAAACACCCAACAGGACACATAGCCTCCCCCACCTCAGGTGGGATAGTACCTCAACCCAAACAATCCAGCATATCACACGATCCTCCTCACTAGTGAGGAAGAAATCCTTCTGCAAACACGCAATCGTTAGTATCATGCACCCATTGAGTCTCCTCCCATCCCTCCAGAGACAAACCCCACACTGACGAGACCCCTGTTGGTGATCCCTCGCCCTAACATAGACCCACCTATTCACATCCCTTCCATCCCATTATGAAGGAATGTCCACAACCCACAGGCTAGGGCCACTCATAATTACAGTTTGGTTGATGACTTAGCACAATCTCCAGCTGCCATGTTAGTCTTAGAGGTCCTTCAGACTTGTCCCACTCAGCGGAAATCATTAATTTCCGCCTTGGGGGTAGTCGACCCCGTAGATACTCGACTCATTACATTTGATCTCGACAGTAGAGAACCTCACCTTCCCACCTTGATCACTTTTCAAATCCCAGTTAAAATACAGAACATCATAGTTCATTGATGTATCATCGATGAAGGTGCATCTACATGCATTATGTCCAAATCTGTATGGAAAAAACTTGGTTCCCCCAAACTCATACCCTCTACCATTACCTTACGAGCCTATGACAGATGATCATCATCTCCTGAAGGGCTCTTACAAAATGTCCCCATAGAACTCGGGGGCAAGACTATTCTCATCGACATCGAAGTTATCAATGCCCCACTCGATTATAATATCTTGTTCGTTGATAGCTACATGTACGCTATGAAGGCAATTGACTCTTCCATATTTCAAACAATGATGTTCCCCCACAATGGGAAGATCGCTACCATTGACGAAGTCTTACATTACGAGCCTAACCCTTCTACCAACATTGATAACATTCTTCCTCTCATCCACACTAGTCATGACGCATACCCACTCATCGAAATGGGTCCCAAAATTTTCAAAGATCCATCATTGTTAGGAACTTACCATGGAGCACCACTGCTCCTTCATCCCTCCAATCAAGTATGTGTCGTATCATCTAACGGAACTAACATAAAGGATACCCTTCCTCCTAGGGAGGCTTCTATCATATCTGACGTCCCACTAGTCATAGAACTTCCCCCTCACGAGCCTCCTGTGAACTCATCGACCTCGCTAGTCCATGATTTCACCCCTCCCCAAGGTCATATCCCAGTTTGGGAGACAGTTCCCCAAGCCATCAGTCAAATCTCGTTCTTTTTCCCTCCACCTGGCGTCGAAGCTTTCCAAGTAGCTGCAATGCTTACCCTCCATATTATGGTGTTAGCAGTTCCAGTTTGGTATTTAAATCCACCAGAGATGGTCCCTCGACCATCCCTTCCCCCCAAAATGGAATGAATCCCAATGATGATTCCCATACTCACTCCCACCATACCCTCTACACCCCCACTCACTACCCCCCCTGCCACAGCTGGGGGCAAGAGAAAGAAGAAGGAGCCCACAACTCCACTTCCTCCACGCATCCAACCTCCTTGAATGCTATGTGAGAAAGATGGACACCAAACCATCAATTGCCCATCTCTACCAGAGTTATGGAATTTGATTCCACTCAATCAAACTCCCTCAACACTCGCCACTATAGCCAGTACTACCGCTACCACCCCTCATTCAAGTAGTAAAGGGTTTCAAACCAAATTTTCTTGCGCTATATGTTCAGAATATGGCTATTATACCCACCATTGCCTAGCTTTTCCACGCTTTCGGCAAACATTAGCCGCAGTACGCCAAATCTTCCAGAGTGAACCCAGTCCAGCTACATCATCCCTACCAAAAATCACTGACATCCATTATGTCACAACTTCAGTCAATGAACATATGAGATGCCCGTGCTCTCTATGTGAATCCTTAGATCATTTTACATACCAGTGTCCTATGATCCTTGAATATAGGCAACACCAATTGACCTTGCTTCAAAGACCCACATAATCGATAGTTGACCTTACCTCATCACTAGAGATTCTTCACGTCATTTCTCCCAAACCTGAGGCCCTTCCAATGCCTCCATGGTTCTTGGATGACTTATCTGAGGATTCACTCCCCAATCCCCCCAACTCTCTCGCTCATTTCCCTATGGGAATTTTACATCCAACTACCACGAGTACTCCTCAGTACTTCGATATTTGGTTTATGTCGAGTGAACCATCGCAATTTCCTTGCATCGTTCCCCCTGATTATTAATCACTAGGGGGAAGCCACACAACAATAGTCACCGATATAACTCTTCACGACCCCTTGTATTCCTACCAATTCCACTGTGACGAGGAAATACTAGAAGAGTTAAACAACCCTGACTACCCATGGGATGCGCTACACCACTGCACACTCTTCTTTCCACAAGAAGCCTCCACGCCTCCTAACCAACACCCCATATACACAATCGAAACCAAGGATTTTATCCCATCAGGACCTATCAACTGGTTCAAAAACCCCATTCTTTCCCCTAATGCTTTTGAAGAAGGAAACATGGCCAACATTTCCCCGACCATTAAAATCGACATTTCCATAAAAAATGGCATCGTCGAGGAAATCACCATTAGGGTCACTTGCACTCCTCAAAAATCATCGCTTATAAAGCCCTCTTCAAGGAATATTGGGATATTTTTGCCTGGTCATACATAGAAATGCCTGGCCTTGATCCCTCTGTCATCAAACATCGCATCGACACCTGGCCCAACATTACACCAGTTCATCAAAAACAACAACCTCTACACCCATCCAAAGCAGTGGCCATCAAAGATAAGATTGACAAATTATGTGCTATTGGGTTCATCTACCCCATCGCCTATACATTATGGGTTTCCAACCCTGTACCCGTTAAAAAAAAACAGGGCACTATCCGCATCTGCACAGACTTTCATGATCTCAATCACACATGTCCCAAAGACAACTTTCCAACACCTTTCATCGATCAAATTATCGATGACTGTGTAGTCCACGAGGCTCTATCCTTCATGGATGGTTTCTCTGGTTATAATCAAATTCAAATTCACCCAGTCGATCAGTACAAAACCGCATTTACTACCCCTTGGGTTACTTTTGCATATCGTGTCATGCCTTTCCAATGGGCTATGACATACATTTTTCACGATATGGCCCATATAATCCTCGCATACTTGGATGACCTCACAGCTCGATCCAAGAAATGCACCCAACATCTTGATGATTTACGAATCATCTTCCAACGTTGTCATCAGTACAACATCCACTTGAATCCCCTCAAGTATGTATTCTATGTCACCGCGGGGCACATCCTTGGATTCATCATTTCCCAAAGCGATATTACCGTGGACCCCCTCAAAGTCCAAGCTATCACTAAAATTCCACCTCCCCAGAATTTACGTCAACTCCAGAGCCTACAAGGCAAGGCTAAATTTCTACGACGATTTGTCCCAGACTACGACATTCACGCACACAATTTCCTTCTCTTACTATGTCACGACATCCCATTTCACTGGAATGAACATGCCCAACAGTCATTTGATGATCTTAAAATGACGCTCTCCAATGCCCCTTTAATTAGTGCATTTGACTACAATTGTGACTATATCCTCTACATATCAGCATCAGTTGTTTCAATAGCAGGAGTTCTCGTTTAGCTAGGTTATGAAAATCGTGATCATGTCATTTATTACGTTAGTAAAAACCTCTCAGGGCCACCCTTGAAGTATAAACATGAAGATAAACTAGCTCTTGCGGTCATCCTTGCAGTCTAGAAACTGCATCACTACATTTTTCTTTGCACAACTAAGGTTGTAGCAGATTCCAATCCTATGCAATACTTGCTCAGTCGTCGGCAAATTAATGACAAATTTGTCGGATGGATCATTATCGTTTAGGAGTACGATCTTGAATTCTCAACACCCAAGAGAAAGAAAGCCCTCATTCTCATCGAACTTGTCATGGCCCTCCCCTCTAACACAACCAATGCCCCTATCAATACCGAATTTCTCGACAAACACCTCTTTTACATCACTTTGGATGATCCTTGGTACGACGACCTCCTCATCTACCTCCGAACTCAAAATTTTGGTAACCACCTTTCATGAGATGATCATCATCATATTCACCACCAGACCCCCCACTACCTCCTCATCGGAGACATCTTATACCAGTGAGGGGTCAACACCATTCTTCATCGATGCCTGACCATTGAGGAGGCCGATAGAGTCTTGAATGATTGCCATAGCAACGCATGTGGGGGCCATCTTTCAGGAATATCCACTGCTCAGAAGATTATCTAAGTAGATTACTTTTGGCCTACCTTGTTTCATGATTGCAGTCACGTTGTGAAACAATGCGAGAAGTGTCAGCTTTACGCCAACAAAGCCTGAGCACCACCTTCTCTTCTTCATCCAGTCATCACTGCCGACCCTTTTTGTAAATGGGGCATTGACTTCATGACTTGTAATCCCCCCTCCAACAATGGACACAAATACATTGTTGTTGCAGTCAATTACTTCACCAAATGGGCTGAAGCTATGCCCACCTTCAACAATACTGCTGACACCGCAGCGCATTTTTTCTTTAACCACATCATATCTTGCTTTGGAGTACCACTCCAACTAGTTTTCGATCACGGGAAACACTTCAAGAATGATATCTTCATCGAATTCTCATCTCGGTTAGGATTCTCCCACGAGTTTGCCTCATCATATTACCCTCAGTCTAATAAACAGCTTGAAGCAGTTAATAAGGTCCTCAAGACCATGCTACAGTGCATGGTTAATAAACATAAGACCAATTGGCATCATATGTTATTTTCCATGCTATGGGCTTACCGAACGACTGTGAAAACATCTACTGGCTTCACACCATTTCATCTAGTCCATGGGGTGGAGGCCACTCTTCCCATCAAGTGTGAAATTCCCACCTTACGCACCACAATTGAGCTATTACCCGACACTACCCCAATGGAGTAGCGCTTGCTGAACTTGGAGTCCCTAGATGAAGATTGTCAATCTTCATACAGAACAATGAGGCAACTAAAAAAAGATCAAAGGCCACCTTTGATTGACAGGTCAACCTTCGCTCATTTCACGAAGGCAACCTTGTCCTTGCTTACGATATTGCTCATGATACCTTTGGTCATGAAAAATTTGAGTCACTATGGCATGGCCCCTACATCATCCAACATTGCCTCACCAAAGGCGCATACATCCTGGCCTCTCCTAAAGGCTTCTCTTTTAAAGAACCCGCCAATGGGTTATACTTAAAGAAATTTTATGCTTAAACGTAGTCATTCTACTTTAGGTTCTTTCTTTTATAGTGTTTTTTAATCTTTTTTCCATCCCTCACGTCTAAACTATCATTTGTGCTATTGACAGATGCTTCCTCCACCGACCTACCACATCAGTTACGTCGACAACGCCAGCCATTGGACACAAAATCTCACTTTGGCTGCTTGGGCTCTCTACACCCCCTCACATGAAATGCTCCATTCGAGCGGCATATGTTTGGGTTCAGCGACCAAAAACCAAGTTGAATATACTGTTGTCATTGGCCTCCTGGTCGATGCCCAACATCATCGTATTCGCCACCTTAGCATCTTTCTTGACTCTCAACTCATCGTTCTCTAGCTCAACAATGTGTACCACGTACACAATCCTTGCCTCTTTCGCAAATACCTGCATGTTAGACTTTTATCTCGACATTTTGATTCCATTACATTTACACATATTCCAAGACAATTAAATCAAATTATAGATAACTTAGCTAACATTGTGTTAAATTGGCATATATCATGTCAAGATACCTCTATACATACATAAACATATCAACAACCTGTCACAACATATATAGATTAGACATCATCAACACATTAACAAAACACATGTAAACACCACATAGATCTTAAAATGTATACTCATGTATA
>ML799646.1:14286-26457 GCA_009831015.1 Picea engelmannii
AATCAGGGGGAACGATGCAAGGAAATTGCGATGGTTCACTCGACATAAACCAAATATCGAAGTACTGAGGAGTACTCGTGGTAGTTGGATGTAAAATTCCCATAGGGAAATGAGCGAGAGAGTTGGGGGGATTGGGGAGTGAATCCTCAGATAAGTCATCCAAGAACCATGGAGGCATTGGAAGGGCCTCAGGTTTGGGAGAAATGACGTGAAGAATCTCTAGTGATGAGGTAAGGTCAACTATCGATTATGTGGGTCTTTGAAGCAAGGTCAATTGGTGTTGCCTATATTCAAGGATCATAGGACACTGGTATGTAAAATGATCTAAGGATTCACATAGAGAGCACGGGCATCTCATATGTTCATTGACTGAAGTTGTGACATAATGGATGTCAGTGATTTTTGGTAGGGATGATGTAGCTGGACTGGGTTCACTCTGGAAGATTTGGCGTACTGCGGCTAATGTTTGCCGAAAGCGTGGAAAAGCTAGGCAATGGTGGGTATAATAGCCATATTCTGAACATATAGCGCAAGAAAATTTGGTTTGAAACCCTTTACTACTTGAATGAGGGGTGGTAGCGGTAGTACTGGCTATAGTGGCGAGTGTTGAGGGAGTTTGATTGAGTGGAATCAAATTCCATAACTCTGGTAGAGATGGGCAATTGATGGTTTGGTGTCCATCTTTCTCACATAGCATTCAAGGAGGTTGGATGCGTGGAGGAAGTGGAGTTGTGGGCTCCTTCTTCTTTCTCTTGCCCCCAGCTGTGGCAGGGGGGGTAGTGAGTGGGGGTGTAGAGGGTATGGTGGGAGTGAGTATGGGAATCATCATTGGGATTCATTCCATTTTGGGGGGAAGGGATGGTCGAGGGACCATCTCTGGTGGATTTAAATACCAAACTGGAACTGCTAACACCATAATATGGAGGGTAAGCATTGCAGCTACTTGGAAAGCTTCGACGCCAGGTGGAGGGAAAAAGAACGAGATTTGACTGATGGCTTGGGGAACTGTCTCCCAAACTGGGATATGACCTTGGGGAGGGGTGAAATCATGGACTAGCGAGGTCGATGAGTTCACAGGAGGCTCGTGAGGGGGAAGTTCTATGACTAGTGGGACGTCAGATATGATAGAAGCCTCCCTAGGAGGAAGGGTATCCTTTATGTTAGTTCCGTTAGATGATACGACACATACTTGATTGGAGGGATGAAGGAGCAGTGGTGCTCCATGGTAAGTTCCTAACAATGATGGATCTTTGAAAATTTTGGGACCCATTTCGATGAGTGGGTATGCGTCATGACTAGTGTGGATGAGAGGAAGAATGTTATCAATGTTGGTAGAAGGGTTAGGCTCGTAATGTAAGACTTCGTCAATGGTAGCGATCTTCCCATTGTGGGGGAACATCATTGTTTGAAATATGGAAGAGTCAATTGCCTTCATAGCGTACATGTAGCTATCAACGAACAAGATATTATAATCGAGTGGGGCATTGATAACTTCGATGTCGATGAGAATAGTCTTGCCCCCGAGTTCTATGGGGACATTTTGTAAGAGCCCTTCAGGAGATGATGATCATCTGTCATAGGCTCGTAAGGTAATGGTAGAGGGTATGAGTTTGGGGGAACCAAGTTTTTTCCATACAGATTTGGACATAATGCATGTAGATGCACCTTCATCGATGATACATCAATGAACTATGATGTTCTGTATTTTAACTGGGATTTGAAAAGTGATCAAGGTGGGAAGGTGAGGTTCTCTACTGTCGAGATCAAATGTAATGAGTCGAGTATCTACGGGGTCGACTACCCCCAAGGCGGAAATTAATGATTTCCGCTGAGTGGGACAAGTCTGAAGGACCTCTAAGACTAACATGGCAGCTGGAGATTGTGCTAAGTCATCAACCAAACTGTAATTATGAGTGGCCCTAGCCTGTGGGTTGTGGACATTCCTTCATAATGGGATGGAAGGGATGTGAATAGGTGGGTCTATGTTAGGGCGAGGGATCACCAACAGGGGTCTCGTCAGTGTGGGGTTTGTCTCTGGAGGGATGGGAGGAGACTCAATGGGTGCATGATACTAACGATTGCGTGTTTGCAGAAGGATTTCTTCCTCACTAGTGAGGAGGATCGTGTGATATGCTGGATTGTTTGGGTTGAGGTACTATCCCACCTGAGGTGGGGGAGGCTATGTGTCCTGTTGGGTGTTTATCATACCTTGGTGTGGAATAGGATCTTGCAACACAGTAGGGGGGGGTTGTTGCACATATTTTTGTGGAGCCTGCTGAGGGGCAGGCGGTGTTGGAGGATGGGGTAGACTGCCTGAGTCTTTCAGTCGTTTGAAATCAACAATTTGGGGGAAATGATGAGTATAATGACCGAACTCACCGCAAAGGGCATAAGGGAAGTTGGTTTTAACAGTATTGTTATTTCTCCCTTGACGCCTATTATTATTTCCCCCCTGGGGGTTCTGATTCCCTTGGTTTTGGTTTCCCCCAGTAGGTTGGTTCTACAGGGGTCTATGAAACTAGAGATTTTGGGTTCGATCCCTAGTGGAGTCGCCAATATGTTGCACCTCTTTCATCACCTTAGTGAGTAAAATAGAGGTGCTTGCAAGCTTAGTTGGGTTTGCTAAGTAGGACAGCTGCAAGGAAAAGGGTTAGAGAAAATAAAAAACAACAACTAAGAATTAAACTAAGAAATAAAACAACAACTAAATTAATGAATCATAGAGACATAAGGAAAAAAGAAACAATGAGACCCATGTCACCAATGATAATGCTGATATTAGTGAAAGAAAACACCGAGAAGCAAGAGGACTATGAGTCCCTTGTTCCTCCAAGAGAGGGCTCTTGGACCCCCACAAATAAGCTCTTCTTACAACTCTTGAAAATGAAAATGAAAATGGTAAAAGAATTCTTTGCTAATCCACTCAAGGGGTGAGATGGATTGCCCAATGCAATGATGCAAGTATACTCTTGGCAAGGATAGAAGATTCCTCAAGCGAATAATGGCAGCATAACTTTGCTATGAATTCCTTGAAAAATGAAGTGTATCCATGGCCTTTTTATAGCATTCCTTTGAGTTATTGTCCAACTAGTTTGTAGTGTGTAAAGAGGCTAATTAGGGAATTTCTAGGTCTTTGACTAGCCACCTAGTCGAATTTAGTCCAGATTTGAGTATCAAATCAACTTGGAAGCTGAACCAAAAGCGGGTGGAAGGCTGACCACTCTCATAAATACATCATTTCTCAGGTGCGTGGATTTTTGCGACAACAGTCGCGCATCGTGCTCATGTGTGTGATTTCTGCATTTATGTTTTGCACATGTGTGTGCACACCCAGTGTCTTTATAGAGCTCTTTAATTTTTTCACTAGTTGTATATTTTTGATCCTTTGGGAATGATTTTGTGTTAATTCAAATCCATGGATGACCTCATAACTGTTTTGACGATGCTGAATTCTTGTAACCATTTGTGGATGAAATTTCAGTGATAACACTTACTATGGAGCTCTTGCATCTATGCTGCAAAATATTCTACTCCATCACTTCTGAACTCATTCTTCTCCTAGTCTCTCAAATCAGATACTCCTCTCAGATGCAATACATACATTATCTGGAATGGTCTTTGTCCTTTGCTCCTATTAGGTGATTCATTCTATGAAAATTCCGATTGTGGAAGAATCTGATCCCACTGACTATGATGTTCATCTACTAAACTCCTCAATAAGTTCCCCAAACTTTGATTTACTACCTCATTCTATCCATTCATTTGAGGGTGATATGGTGAGCTAAAATATAAATCTGTCCCCATCTTCTTCCACACTATCCTCCAAAAATGAGCAACAAATTTGGTATCTCTGTCTGAAACAATACTCTTGGGTAAACCATGAAGTCGAACAACTTCTTTGAAAAACAATTTTGCAATGTGTGTTGAATCACTGGCTTTTTGACATGGAATAAAATGTACCATTTTGGAAAATCTATAGAATACCACGAATATGGAATCACAACCCCTCTGTTTCCTTGGCATTCCTAACACAAAATTCATGCTTACCGCGTCCCACAGTCTCTCGGGTACTGGAAATGGTTGATACAATCTTGTATTCTGTCTTTTCCCCTTTGTGTGCTAGAAAATTCTACATCTGTTGACAAAATTTTTGAAATCCATCCTCATCCCTGGCCAATAACACAAGTTGTTCATTTGCATGAATGTCTTATCAGGGCCGCAATGTCCAACCAATCCCACACTATGTTTTTTCTTTAAAAGGTTTTCTCTCATAGAAATCTTCGGAATACACAATTGATTTCCTTTGAATAATAATCCATCATGAATTAAGTATTCAATCCATTGGATTTTGTCTCTCAGAAAAAGATTCTCACATGCTTCATAAGCATCCTTGAAATCTGAATCATCTCTGTACATGTCCTTAAGGCTATCAAAACCTAAGGTCTTCACACGAAACTCCTATAGAATCAAACATTTCCTGCTCAATGCATCAACAACCTTGTTAGCAGTTCCAGAATTGTGCTTTATAACAAAATTAAAGTTCTACATAAATTCAACCCATTTTGCATCTTTCTGGTTCATTTTTTCCTGTTTGGTTATGAATTGTAAATCATGATTGTCACTATACAAAACAAACTCTTTCATAACCAAGTAGTGCCTTGATTTCTTCAATGCTTGTATGACTCATTAAAAATATTTATCATACGTGGAATATTTCATATTGGTCTCATTTAGCTTCTCACTAAAGTATTCAATTTGTCTATTGTCTTGACTTAAGACTGCTCCAACTGCGAATCCACTTGCATCACATCTAACTTGAAATGTTTTACTGAAGTCTGGCAAAACCAGAACTAGTTGTTCAATTATCTTCTCCTTCAACAACTTGAAGCTTTTCTCCACTTCCTCTGTCCAATCAGAATATTTATGTCTTTTCTTGACTGTGTCCATCATTGGTACAAAAATTCCACTAAATTTTTTGATGAACTTCCTATAAAAACTAGCTAGTCCATGGAAGCTTATGACTTCAAAGATATTCCTTGGAGACAACCATTCTTTGATTGATAGCTTCTCAGGATCCATCCTCAACTCATTCAAAGAGATCACAAAATCCATATAAATTAGTTCTTTCTTCATGAAAGGAAACTTCTTCAGATTTATCAACAAATTATCTTTTTTTAACCTCCTCATCACTAGAGCTATATGTCTGAAATGTTCCTCCTCAGTCTTACTGAAGATCAGTATATCATCAAGATACACAATTACAAATTTTCCAATGAAATCTTTCAAGATTTCGTTCATCAATCTCATGAAATTACTTGGCTCATTCATCAAACCAAATGGCATCACAAGCCTATCATACAATCCTTCATTCATCTTGAATGTTGTGTTCCATTCATCACCTTCCCTCATTTGAATATGATAATATCTTCTTTTCAAATCAATTAAAAAAAAAAAAAAAAATCCCCACTTAGGAAATCCATCAAGTCATCCATCTTAGGTAAAGGAAATCTATACCTGATGGTGATTTTGTTTATAGCCCTCCAGTCCATACACATCCTCCATCCTCCATCCTTCTTTGGACTTAACACTATTGGTACAACGCATGGACTCGAGATTTCTCTTATCAACCCTTTGTCCATCAAATCCTAGACTTGATTTTTGACTTCTTCATTCTCCTTCGGTGTCAATATGTACGCTACTTAGTTTAGAAAACTCACTCCTGGTATAAGGTCAATGTGATGGCTTATACTTCTGATGGGCAGCAATGAACACGGTAAATCATCCACCACTATAACAATGAAACTCTCCAGCATTTCTTGAATCTCCTTAGGTAGTTCATCTATTGAAGTACTGGTTAAGATGACTGTAGGTTTTCTTACCACAACAAATTGCATTTCTTCACCCTTCTTGGCTTCATCCAGAAGTTCCTTCCCACTCATGAGAAGTATAGTATTTCTTGTCTCTTCTTTCTCCTTATTGTCTTCAATTGGCAACAACATATGCGTCCTACCATTATTCTCCAAGGTATAGGTGTTCTGTCTTCCATCATGAATAACATTTTTGTCATATTTCCAGGGTATCCCCATCAAAAGATGACACACATCCATGTGAATAACATCACATAAGATCTCATCTCTGTAACCCCTTATCTTAAATTCAACTAAACATTGTTTAGTTACTGTTACCTGATGTCCCTTTTGGAACCATGAGACTTTATATGGGCTTGGATGTGCAACTATCTCCAATTCCAGATTCTCCACGATCTCTATGGATACTAGATTGTCTATTCTTCCACTATCCACTATCACCTCGCATACCCTATCCTTGGTATTGCAAGAAGTTATGAACAAACTTTTCCTTTGGACTGGATTCTCCATCTCCTTCTCTGGTTTCAAGAAAATTTTCCTCATCATTAAGGATATTCTACCTTCCGCATCTTCCGCCTCAACATTTCACCTCTGTGCTTCTGAAATGTGAGCTTCGCCTCCTCCATCTTTTTTTCTATCAGGACATTCAAAATATTTGTGTCTTATCTTTCCATAGATGAAACACTTTATTTCACCTCCTCTTCATCTGCCTCTTCCTCTTGCTCGCAGAAAAGTGTTCTTATCGACATATTGTCTTCCCTATGAACTTCCTCCCCTTTCTGGGTGATTTTGAGGTTTCTTTTCTTCATCCTTGGGCTTCTATACTCTATCTTGGGTAGCTTCTTTGCCTCTTCTTTGACTTCTACATCTACCCCTTTAACCTTTCTTTTGGGCCAATTTCTCTTCTGCCTTCAGAGAGATATGATAACAATCTTCCACATTTCTAATTTTCACCATGCTCATCTCATCCTGAATATCATATCTCAGGACATTCATGTATTTGGTGACCTTTTCATCATCACTTTCATGATGACCAACTCTGATGTTTATCCTGTAAAACGTTTCAGTGTATTCCTTCACTGTCATCCATTTCTATCTCAAATTCTCCATTCTTCGGAACAGATTAATTTGGTAATCTTTGGGTATGAATTTGACTTTCATCTTGGCGACCATCCTATCCAAAATTTTGATTATTTTCTTACCTTTTCAATGCTTGTCATCCTGCAGTTCATCCCACCATAATGTTTCATTCCCTTTCAGTTTAGTGACAATATATTTTACTTTCTTGTCTTCTTTGATGTGTTCATAATCGAAATATTTATCCAGATCTCTAAACCAATCTAGCAGCTCCTCAACGTCTAAGTTGCCTTCATACATTGGGATATCCATTTTTTCTCTAGCCCCTATTCTTGCAACAACCCTGAATAGACATTCCTCTGTAGCATCTTCGACTGCAACTTCTTCTTCTTCAGGTCTTGCTTCATTCTCATTTTTGGATTCACTCACATCTCTAGTATATGTTTTCTTTTTCTGTGTTGTCTCCATAGCATCTAATCGAGCACGAAGTTCTCTCATTTCCCTTTCCATGGCTAGATCAGGCATCAGTCTTTCTTGACATCTTCTTAGTGGCATTGTGGCAATCTATCCACGTAGAATTCAAATCACAATTGTCCTTTGTCTTCCCTCTACAAAAAAAAAAGGTTGTTAGATAAGCTCTGATAAAACACCTGATGGTATGTATCAAAGTATTTCCTTTATCTACTCCCCGCTATGGAAATTTAAAATCTATTCTCGGATACCAACTAATGCAGTACCCCCACCTCAGCAGGGATCTGTTGACCTATCAGCCTATGGATCTTCACTCTCCTTTGAGATGAAATGTCTCTTTGATTCTGAATGGAATCTCTAAATCATGTAACCACAGGTCCTTATAGAAATCACACCCACACGAACAAGCGTTAGGCTTAGACCTCCCCTCCACATAACCATAGGCGTGACCACAGAATTAAACCCAAAATGGCATGTCACAATTTCACATATCGGGGATATGTAATGTGACTTATCTCCCTTCGACCGATAGCCAAAATCGTGATATCCTCTTGTCGCAAATCAACAGTCCAGATTCTTCCCGCGATTGACGGTCCTGATTACGTCGGGATTTCACGTATCAAGGATTCATGAAGTGGCCCTCTCCCCTTCTCCCAAAATCCTAAATCATGATGAATTCTTATGCCAGATCAACAGTCCTGGGTTTTTGTGATCCAACACTTCATATTCTTCCTTCTCTTATCGAGATTTCGCGACTACAAATTCCTGAAAACAACTTGCTCCACATTCTTGATGCCCGAAATGTTGAAATTCCAAACCGTCAGATCAATGACCCTCGTTGATCTAGATATGATGGATACTATCCCTCCTAGTCTTGTGAGTGTTGAAGGACTCTCAACCATATCCTCTCCGTTGATCTACTAGATCCAACGGTCCACAGAAAATTAGTTTTTTTTCCGCTGATAATTTCAACCGTCCATAACTCTTTCCAACTACTTTGTCATCCTTCCTCTTGATATTTCCTTATGTGAGGTGACTTTGACCCTCATCTCACCTTCAAATTGTTCAAGTTATGTATCCCTCCTACTCTTGGTTTCTACTGCAAACTCAAATATTCTAAGGGAATTCTTGTGCGCCCTCCTTGCAGCCTTCACGATAATCATTGATTATCTGATATATTCCTTTTTTGTGCACTCCTTATGATATAAATTCTTCAATTCTTCCTTGGTTGTAAAATTATAAGACTTCAACTAGCCTGCGCACACCTTTCACAGATCTGTGCTATACATGCACTTATGTTGGTACGAGGAAAACAATATATCTCCTAAGCTTTTCTGAGGTAAAAATCAGAATCCTATCAACGCACTATTTACGGACCTTCATTGCACTCCTTGCAAGAATTTTCAGGACGAGAAACAATTGGAACTCATACTCTCCCTCTCACAGACTTCATACATTCAACATGAAATCATGAATATACCTAAGCATTGAAACAAGTGCATAACAGAGCATATAAGCAAACTATAAACATACCATTCAATAGATGTAAACACTAATCATCAAAACACCATGAAATTGAATCAAAGCCTTCATATATTAATTCAAGTGCTTCTGTACATGGTCTCTATAGCAACAACTATCTACTTACACAACTTCTAGAATCTATCTTATGCTCTGTTCTCCTATTCTCTTGCTCTACAGCTCTAATTCTTACAATGAGAATAATAATACAATACAATACATATGAAGGATATTTCTCGAGTTTTCCCTCCTACACTCTAAGCTATCTAATCAAAATTAAAGCCTTCATTTACTTTACATTTATTACATTAAATGGTATACAACTAACAGATGAGAGAAACCGCTCAAGATCTACGTTACAATGTTTGAACCATAAATGCAAATACATCCCCTCCAGATATTACATTAATGTCTCATCTTTTCAAATTCAAAATATCTCTAAAATGTGCATTGGTGCATATCCAGTTGTCCTCCACTTGTGCGTGATTACAATGCTCCTGCATCATCTAGTCACTATGTTAATATTTTTCCTGTCTTCTTCTCTTTTTTCCACCCCTATCCATTGTATGCTCTAATTAGTTTGGTTCCTCTTGTCCTGTATTTTTATCAATAGTGTTGGACAATCCTCAATTTCATGGTATATTGTGTGATAGTACATACATGTCGCATGTGGTTTTGGGAACTCTCTTGCATAGTGCCCTGGTTTATGATATTTATGACACACTATTGGTCCTTGACCTACTCCAAATCCTCTTCCTCCACGACCTCCTCCTCTGGATCCTCCTCTATTACCCTAATTATCTTTGTGCGGTGTGTTATATTGGGGTCCTTTATTATACTGTGACTATTGGTTATGATATTGTTGTGGTGTTTCACACTATTGTGAAGGGTTATACTATTGCTTCCCTTGAAATTGTTGCACATTATACTATGATTGTGTTGCAAATTATTGTGCACGGTTCTATTGTGGTTGTTGAGCAATTTTATACTGTGTTTGTTGTGCATATTTTCCTATTACAATTTAATCATGTACCATGTATGTATCTTCAATCCTTTCTTTCATCATCTCCAAGGTTCTATAGTCTTTGTCTTCATGTCCAACTGATTTACAAAAGTTGTAATATGTACTCTTCAGAACTGTCTGATATTTCTGCATCAAGGAGTAATGATAGGGATCATGAACATGTGTTTTTCAAATCTCACACCATGGTCCTCTTGGGGCCAAAGGATTTGGCATAGCCCCTCCAATATACCGTGAAAATAATGGACACTCATTCTTGTGATGACCTTCTGTCCTACACATTGTACACCAAACATATTCTCTTCTCTCCTTTCCTTTGTTTGGATTCAACTGGAATGTTAATTTATTCATATCTTGCATCAACTCTTCCACAACTAGATCTGTATGCCTACAGGGCCTCACCCTAACTTTGGAGTTTATGTTGTCTCAAAGGATACTTCAAGTGTGGAAAAAAATAATTAACAAACAAATTCCTATGATGTGTATCAATAATAATGTATTTTAACTTACCTTTTAACCTCTTGAATTTCCGATCCACTTTCCAGACTGATTCCCCTAGTTTCTTCTTGATATCTGTCATTTCATTCATAAACTAGTCTTCTGAACTTGGCTTCTGAAATTCATTTATTAAATTCCTCTTCACATATGCTACATTCATAGGTGTTCATGTTGGGTTATTTTTTGAGAGACCCATGTACCAATCTAATGCGCGGTCTCGAAAAGTGATTGCTAACTGTGAAACATTTATATCCTCATCTATAATCTACTTTTCTGCCCATATATTTTCACATATGAACAAATGTTTTTATGGGTCATCTGATTTTTCCCCTCAGAAATAAGTAACTTAATGGTTGGATCTTGTCCTTCCATTGTGAAATTTGTTGAACTACCACCTCCATGCAATGTAGAAACTTGACTACTACTTGTTGAACTTGCACTTCTACTACTATACCCATGTCCTAAAAAAATTCTTCTACCACTAATCACTTGCTGGTTAACTTCTTTTTCTTCTTTGGTTTTGTTAGTTGCACATGGAGTTGTGGGTTCCACACTAATTTGGATCTGAAATGGAGAGCCTTCTTCTACACCGAACCCATGATCTATGATTTTCCTCTCATATGTGGCATGCAATATATCCTTAATGTTCCCCATGGTGTGAATATCTTGTACCTCTTCCTCATCATTGTCCAATACCTCTTGCTATGCTACAACCCTCTTCTTATTATTCATCCTATATTGGTAGGGTCATTGGTTGCACGTCACACCTATACTTCTTATGATTTTCCTAGTCTATTAATCATCCATCATGATGGGGTCCATTTCCTCCTTTTATTGTATACTCTCCAGAGCCTTATTCATTTCTCATATCTTAGTGCTGCCCCAAACTCCCCCATGCACACAGAGTGATCCAGTTTTATGATTCCATGGTCATTACACCTTTATCATGTAATAATATCTTGATCGACGTGTAAAGATACCTAATATACCTCCCTCTAGGTCCCCTCAAGAAATCATTCTCTGCAACAGTGTATGAATTCGCTCTATCAACTACAAACTCAGTGATAAACCCTGCAGTAAAATTGTCTAACCAAAAATCCACTACATGCGTGAATTTATTATTAACTCTTTCCAACTGCACGAGATTTTCAGCAGTACACACTACTGGCCTAATATGATTAGTCATATGGGAATCCTTCAACGTCAAGAACCATTCCTACAATAACTGTGGAAACAAACAAAAATATGCTTCATGCAAATCAATAAACACATACCTCTACAAGTATTGGCACGGTGTATACCTGGACCCATTATTTTGTTTATACTCAAACTCTAACTACTTTGTCTCTAACCATATTTCAATATTTTTCTTCATATGATTCCATGGCATAAACATCCCTTTCTACCACTTCATCTTTTTCACCAAACCACTTCCTATATCTCCTTCTGAGTTCTAGCCAAAAATGGAACCATTTGTTGGACATATGGGCTAACCTGAGTTCTACCTTAGTTCTCCAACAAAACCCTTATCACCATCGACTCTTATGGTAAACCACAAGGCTACACTATGTTAGGATATTTAGACACTTAGGAGTTAGTTAAGATCTACTTGGTCTAATATGTCGTTAGGTAAAAGTGTGTTTCTTTAGTATGCATTAGTATGCATTTGTAGTTAGGAAATCCGACGGTCACAATATGTTCCCGACATAGAGTGAT
>ML799646.1:30113-59308 GCA_009831015.1 Picea engelmannii
CATAATTAGTCATTATCCAGTCTCCTATATTTTAGGAGAGAATATTCCACCTGGAGAATATTCTCTTTCAATTCACACTTCAGTTTGACTAGTTGAGTTGAGTTTAGATGTTGCATTGGGATCATCACAATGCAACATTGGGATCATCACCATGATAATTAGAACTTTCCTTGGTATCATCACTAGATTGGTGCATTGTCCTTGATTCCTTGAGTTAACGCCTCACTACTTTCTGTTCAGTCAGTTAACTGAAGACTAGTTGACTAGTTAACTCAACTAGGTGGCAGTTCACTCTCGTAATTTCCTGAGAGACTAGAATAGGTAGAAGTTCACTCCCGTCACTGTTGTTGTGTGTCCATATTACTGTATACCACCACTATGGAGACTTGGTTCACCTCAAGTAGAACTTATTGAGATATACATAGTATATCATGTGTAAATTATTCATTATTCAAAACGGTTAATGAGAATTCTTCCATTCTTTCTCTCTGTCTTCTTCCTTCTCCAATTCCCTCTGCAAATGTGTTTATTATTGTTTATCTAGATACATTCTGTGTAGGTTCAACACATTTACATGGTATCATATCCGACAGACTTCTAAGCAAAATCTACACCAAAATTTTTTGCAGGTACAAAAGATTGAAGACAGCGGAAAGATGGAATTCCAAAAACAATTCATTCATACACCTTACAACTATTTTTCATGGAAGGATAAAATACCATACATATCCTATCCATAGGGTTGTATAGGTTAACCATGAATATAGATACAGATCTGAAATCATCCATAGAAAAATCCTAGTACTTAAATCGCATGGATGAGGCACTCAGAACAATTTATAGCCTTATTTCTCCCGATCTCCTTTTTCATATATCTTCCTGTAAGACTCCTAATGAAGCTTGGACCATATTGGAAGGGCTCTTTGGAAAAAAATATGATATGAGGGGACACATTATAGAGGAAGATATGCTCACATTGGATCCAAAAAGCTTCGATAATATCCAATATTTCTTTACAAAATTCAAGTATTTACTGTCGCAACTCAAAGCTTGCGGGGTTGATAAATCGAAGGAGGAGAAACAAATGGTTCTCACCATTCTCTCCTAGCTTGGTCCTGAATTATTTGTATTCATATCTACATTCCATACTGTCAGATTCTCCTCTGGAGCCACCTGGAAGATGCCTTCTCTTGAGGACTTTATCAAATCCCTGACACAAGAGCAAACCAATATCATCAACATGGGCGCAATCAAAGGCACAAGGGTGCATGCACTCACTTTGCATGATGATGGCCACAAATATCAGAAATATAAAGATAAATATAAGAAGAAAGATCATGAACATATGAAGAAGGAAGGGTACACAAAACGTTTCATCGATGCCTCCAAATCCAAAGGAGAAAAGGGAAGAAAAAGAGAGAAATGCACATACTGTCAAAAAGGATTCCATTCGGAATCCGCATGCATGAAAAAACAAATAGATCTGATGTATTAGATACTTAAAAAAAAAAACCTTAGATATTGCATCCCTGAGGGTGTAATGAAGAAGAAGCCATAAGATATGAATTCCAATAAAGGCAATTCTATCCATGCCTTGATTGCCATCAACTCCTCTCCCAATGCTTGGATCGTAGATTCAGGAGCATCACATCACATGGATGACTCAGAAGTAGTATATTCTTCTTTGGATGCATGTAAAGGTCCTCCTATTCTGATGGGGGACAACTCTTCTATCGAAGTCACCGACAAAGGAAGGATTGAACTCACCAACGGAAGCTTCGAGAATGTGTTGCATGCTCCCAAGCTTTCTGTCAACCTTCTCTTTGTGTATCAAATGATGAATTTCGGCACCGGAAATAAATTCATAATCACACCAAATGTTGTGGACATCCATGACATGCAAACCAACTTTGAGTTTACTACCGGTGAGGTAAATCATCAGTCTAGATTGTATACATTTTCTGAATTCATTGAATCTGATTCTTCTTTACTGCTTACCCATGCTGATGAAAATAGTAGGATATGGAAAAAAAGGTTTGGACATTTGAATTTCAGATACATGCAACAACTTAGAAAGCAAAGATTAGTTGATGGTCTACCAGACATCCATTTCTCCAAGGGAGTATGTGAGGGATGTGTTATCGGGAAACACTCTCAAGAGAAATTCGACAAAGGAAAGTCTCAACGAGCTTCCACACCTTCAGATCTAATCCACAGTGACCTCATGGGTCCTTTTCTACATCCATTCATCAACAAATCAAGGTTTGTTCTCATTTTTGTTGATGATTTCTCACATTTTACTTGGATCTACTTTCTCAGGAAAAAAATATGAGGTATTTCAACACCTGAAATATTTCAAAGCCTTTGTTGAGACACAGTCCGAAAAGAAGATCAAAGTCCTTCTAACTGATAATAGTGGAGAGTATGTGAATAATGAGATACACAATATTTTCCATGAGGAAGGGATTCAGTTGTAGCATACAGTTCCCTACACTTCGAAGTAAAACAAAGTTGTTGAGTGGAAAAGCTGATCTCTAAAGGAGATGGCATATTGCATGTTGCATGCAAAGTCACTACCATAGAGACTATGGGTTGAAGCACTTAACTGTGCAACATACATCCAAAATAGATCTCCCCATATATATTTCAAGGATAAGACCCCCTAGGAGGCTTGGAGCAGCCTCAAACAGGAAGTGACCCACTTTCATATTTTTGGGTCATGTGCATGGGCCCAGATTCCCTCTAAAAAGAGGAAGGCAGTTGATCCACAGAGTACTAAGTGCATTTTTGTTGGATACCTCGACGGCGTGAAGGGATATCATATTATTGATCTTTCCTCAGACCAGCTCATCATTGAGCATAGTGTCCAATTCGAGGAAAGTGTCTCGCATGTACCTCAGTGGTTGCATGAAGACACCTTCACTCTTCCACATCTTCGAGATGATGAGCATGCACATGTCGAATCTTCTTCAGATGATAGTTCTAATTTAGAGGACTCAAATGATTTAGATTTAGAGTCAATACAGTCATATTTAGAGTCAGAGCATCCAGATGTAGTTGCAGAGCCAGAGAAGAGGCCCAAGTGGGCACATACTACTCTTCAGGATGCAGGGGATCTTGTAGGTGATCTAGTCGATACTAGGAGGTCTCAATCTGATTTCTAGGATCCTCCTATTGCACTCATTGCCACTAAACCATTTCCTTCCAGGAATATTTTCTTGGTTCATTCTTCATATCCACAGTCTTATGGCGAGGTTGCTGGAAATCCCTTTTGGGAATCCACCATGCAGGAGGACTACAACTCCCTCCTCGAGAACCGGACTTGGGATTTGGTTCCCCTTCCTTCTTGGAGGAAACTTGTTAGATGCAGATGGGTCTACAGAACCAAGAGCCCAGTGGATGGACATATCAACAGATACAAAGCGAGGATTATTGCCAAAGTCTTTCAGTAGGTTCATGGTATTGACTATGATGATACCTTCACTCCAGTAGCGAAGATGGATTCCATTTTATTTTCCCTTGCCATTGCGGTAGCCAAGGGATGAGAAGTCCATTAGATGGACGTGAAGAATGCATTTCTTCATGGTGATCTCTCTGAGGAGATCTACATGGAGAAGCCCTAGGGATTTATGCAGGACTCATCTTTGGTATGTCTACTGAAGAAGTCATTTTATGGCCTCAAGCAGGCTCGAGGGCATGGTATGCCAAGATGGACTCCTACCTATTGTCATAGAACTTTGTACATTGTAAATCAGACCTAAATGTACACATGCTCAGGATGGTTGATTCACTTCTACTTTTAGTTCTATATGTTGATGATTTGTTGGTCACCAGTTGCTCGAATTCAACAATTGTTGCAGTCAAGAGGAGTTTTCATGACAAGTTTTTGATGACAGACATGGGTCCACTACACTTCTTCCTTGGACTTGAGATCATTCAGGATGCATCAGGCATCAAACTATCTCAAGCCAAGTATGCACGAGATCTCCTTGAGGGATTTCACATGATAGACTACAAGTCTGCTCTGACTCCTTTCCTATCAGGAGTCAAACTTGAGGATGGCGGGGAGACTCCACTGGTTGATAGCACATTGTACATACATCTAGTGGGGAGCTTGTTGTATCTCACACACTCTAAACAAGACCTCTCATGTGCAGTTGGTGCAGTTTCCAGGTTCATGCAAGAGTCATGTGAGATACATTGGAAAGATGCAAAGCGTATCCTTCGATACGTATAGGGCACCATCACCTTTGGGATTTATTATGCAACAGACTCTACATTAGATCTCATTGGGTTTACTAATTCTGACTGGGTTGGTGATAGCATTGATTGCAAGTCCACATATAGTTACTCACTTAGTCTTGGTTTTGGGCCTATCTGTTGGTCAAGAAAGAAGTAAGGTTTCATTGCTCTATCTTTAGCCGAGGCAGAGTATAGAGGGGTAGTTAACATAACCATTCAGGCTATGTGGCTACAACATTTTTTCACTGAGTTGGGCATTCAACTTCATCGGTCGATTGTCATCTAGTGTTACAACCAGAGCACTCTGAAGTTCTGTAGAGATCCAATTCAGAGGTAGCGGACGGAGAACATAGATATCCACATGCACTACATCCGGGACTTAGTACATGAGGGTATCATCGAATTACAGTTTTGTCCTTCACCACAACAGATGACAAACATTTTCACCAAGACCTTAACTTAGCAGAAATTCCATTCCTTGTGAGGTTGTCTTGGAGTGAAGGACACGGTTGCCTAGCAACTGTAGTTCTTCTTTTTACATATATTGTACCTTGAGGGGGGGTTTTCCCATGAGGTTTTCCCATGAGGTTTTCCCTCTTTCCTCACTTTATTTTCATTGTATCTTTTGTACTTGGGTACCTAACATGGCCTTGTTTCCAGGACCCAATCTTTATTTTCACCATAGTGAAGTTTTGGGGGGGTGTTGGAGTTACTTCACACACACCTATGATTTATTTTTCCTAAGATTTTTATTTGTTTATTATTCATAATCTTTTTTTTGTAAGTAAAAGAGGGGAGAATCCTTCTATTCAATCCATGGAAAAGAGTACAAAGTAATATATTGATTTGCGGATGGGAAAAGACCCCCCAGAAAGAGAACAGGGGATCATTTGAAACTAGCCTATGCTAAAGGAGATCCAGATGAAACAATACAATAGAAGGAGAAGGACCGGATCATTGTGTTTGCCAATGAGGATCCTTTCTTCCTTTCTTTTTGGGAACATCAATCCAACCGGAGGAGCTGGTAGGCTCAACAACCTTTACCACCAAAGCTAAATGGTCTGAGAAAGTGCCAAAATCTTGAGCTGCTGAATTCTGTGGTGCTTCTTTGTCGCTGTCTGAGTTGTCTGATTCATGAGGTCTCTTATGAGTCCCTGGGAGCGATGCTGAGATCATGATTGTGTCATTTGTTTCCCCCTTATCGTGAGTTGGGTGCAAGGAGTTAATTGCGGGAGTTGGATTCATGGATTCTGAAACTGCAGGATTTTGTGCCGAGGCTACAAGCTGGTGTTTTGGGTCGACAGATGGCTGTTGATCGAAAGTTGGGGTCTGTGAAGGCATTGAGGAAGGTGAAGGAGTTGGAGCATCTTTGGGATATTGCTTGTTTTCAAAGGAGGGGATCGAGCGGCTTTTGTGAGATTTTTTTCCTTGCCAACCATTGGATCTTTTCCGTGTTCCAGAAGTTGTGGGAGGGGTGGGGGAAAGAGGAAAAGTTGCTTGGAGGTTCCCTGTTTGCTGACAGGAGTGGCATCTGAAGGCGGTGTTCTCATAATCGACCATCTGTATGAAAGGATCTCCATCACCCCAATCTATAAGAATCCTATCCGGAAGCCCTTGACTGAGGTCAATTTCAACGCAGATGCGGGCGAAAGTGATGAATCCTTTCGTTATTCTGTCTGTGTCTATCTTGATGAATCTACCCAATGCATTGCCCAGGGTGGGTAAAAAAGATGTAGAATAGAAATGTAGGGGTAGATTGGGTAGTCTTACCCATACCGGTGTAGTCATGGCTGTCATGGTCAGTGGATTGAACTCCGGGAACTATCGCTGCATGGAGAGACCAGATCTACCCCAAAACCAAGGACCCTGCTCTAGTATGCACTGACAATCGGCTTCAGTGGAGAACTTGACGATGAAGAATCCCTTGGAACAGAAGAATAGCTCATGAACCTCCAACCAAGTCTTGTTAACCCATTCCTTTAGCGCAGGGGCTGAGGGCCAAAGTTTGTTGAAGCGGCAAATGAGGGCTTTGGCCTGGTAGAGAAAGGCATAGCCATAGACTTGGGGGTATTCGAATTTTGATGTTGGAGGTTCTGCACACTGCTCCACAATGAAGGTGCCTCCAAAGGGCTCCTTTACTTTTGAAGCTTCTTCCTGGAGCTTCGAAGGAGCGGAATTCGCTGATTTCACATCCTACTTGTAAGAGCTTGGATGGGTTACTAAAGGCGCTTCTCCACGCAACCGAGAAGTGAGAGAAATGGTTGCGTTTTTTAGGTTTTCATAATCTCGTAACAGAGAGCCATCTCCAAGCTATCGACCTTCGAAGATTAGTTGTTGGAATTTAGGCGGAATCCCTGTGGCTTGGTGGATTTGGGTTTTGAGCTCAAAGACAGAGTGTGAGTCTTGAACCTGCATACAGAGAGAAGATCCGACAATGGTTTTGAGGAAAAGGGGGAAGCTTGCAGTGATCTCGGAGCTAGTCTTGTTTCTATGTAGGTTAAGGCAGTGACGAAGGCGGCTAGGGTTTATTTCTTTCTGGTTCACCTCATCAGCGGCCTCGAACGTCAAGCATTCGTCCATAAAATAATGTCAGTTCAGCAAACCCCAGTCTCTCTGCCACCAATTCTCGTTTGAATCTTCGTCCTGCTGCAGACCTGATAAATGAGCATTTTCGGCTTCTTGCATCTCCTGTGATAACACCAATCGACGAACTACATCGTCTTCAAGTTTTTCACTATTCAATTCAGTAACAAGCTTTGAAATGGAATCCTTTGTGCCATTGCATTTCCAGTTGCCACCAACGAAGAACTTCCCAGTGCCCGCCATGGTGACAACTCCGCGATAGCCATTGCCGACGGCTTGAACATTCATCTGCATTTGAGAAAATAAACAATGACTTGAACCCATGTCAAACATGGAATCCATGCGCCACAATCCAACAAACTTAGATCGAACCGACGACGATGCGTTGGAGACGAAAGCAGACTTCTTGCAACCAATGCGGACTGTCACAGAGCTGGAGCTGATAGCCATGGCTGCCAGTATTCAGATCCTCACCGCCCAGGCTTCCTTCTTCACCGTCAAGCTAGAATATTTTAAAAGTTGATGTTTATTATTCATAATTAGTCATTATCCAGTCTCCTATATTTTAGGAGAGAATATTCCACCTGGAGAATATTCTCTTTCAGTTCACACTTTAGTTTGACTAGTTGAGTTGAGTTTAGATGTTGCATTGGGATCATCACCATGATAATTCGACCTTGCCTTGGTATCATCACCAAAGTGGTGCATTAGCCTTGATTCCTTGAGTTAAATCCTCACTACTTTCTATTTAGTCAGATAACTAAAGACTAGTTGACTAGTTAACTTAACTAGGTGGCAGTTCACTCCTGTAACTGCTTGAGAGACTAGAATAGGTGGAAATTCACTCCTGTAACTATTGGTGTGTGTCTAGATCACTTTAGACCACCACTATGGTGACTTGGTTCACCTCAAGTCGAATTCATTGAGATATACAAAGTATATCATGTGTAAGTTATTCAATATTCAAAAGGGTTAATGAGAATTCTTCCATTCTTTCTCTCCTTCTTCTTCCTTCTCCAATTCTCTCTGCAAATGTGTGTATTATTGTTTAGCTAGATCTATTTTGTGCAGCTTCAACAAATTTATAGGGACAAAAGAGAAAATTGCATATATCTTCACCAAACCTCTTCCTAGGGAGATATTTGAGTATCTTCGACAAAAAAAAATGGAATTGCTTCTACCCTATAGTGATCTGCATGGAATCAAGCATATAAATACAGGGGAGAGAAGCAAGAGACATGAATATTCTAAGTAAAGAATATTTTGAATGCTTTTCATACACATCAAATATTTACATGAGGAAAATTAAGGAAATAATTTACTCAATAAAATTATAAATACCCCTCAAGGAGACTTTCATAAGTACAATTTACAAAGATCTATATTGATTATCTATCTTGTAAAGAAATTTTGATATATTAGTGAATCTAAGGTTGAGTCTGAGGTAGAAAATATGAAGTTTTGAAGGAAGGTCAAAGGTGGAAGTCTCAGAGTTGCAAAAAATGTGACTGAACCTAGTTTATGAGGTATCCATGGGTTATAGTTCAAAAGGGTGTGGATGTACATGGGATTCAATGGAAAAATCATGGATATCCATGGGTAGTAGAAGAGAAAGTCATAGATCTGTGAAAATCTCATGAAATATTGGGGAAATTCTAGTGCAAGGTTGTTGAGGTTTGAAGAAAGGTTACAGGAAGCACTATAGTGTTTTAGGTCAACTACATGTGTAAATATATCTTTATGTACTTGTTTTGAAGGTTATACTTGGTTATGGTATGGTTCATGCTTAAGGCATGTTTGGCATTGGCACATGATTGAGGTACATCTTGACTACATGGTTGAGTGAGGTATACTCTTGTATATGAGTTGGTATATGACACGGATGTTATGGTTCACTATTAGAGACATATTTTTTATATTTTGGTACATGTTTGAGGTATACACTTCATGTATGGAGGGATATGCATGAGGCACATGCTTAGGTATCTTGAAGCTTTTATTTGACGATATGGTACATGTTTATACATGATTGATGATATGGTTCATACATGTTGATTTTCTAGTGCATGATACATGATTTGATTGGTTATTCATCATTGAGGTTATGGTTTACACATTGATGCATATGTTGTTACATAGTTTATGCATGGTGTGGGTTATAGATTGATGGTACGGTGACAGTTACATGTTGATGGTACAATGAAAGTGGAAGGTTTGATACAGTGACAGGTTACAGGTTGATGTGGAAATCATAGTGAAAGTGATAGTTCCAGTGATTTTGGTAGTGACAATTGGTGTACACTTATATTTCAGGGCGACAGGACAGGGTAAGGAAAGGGGGTTGTAGACTCCTTCTAGTTGGTGTCGTAGAACTTAGGGAGTTGGAGATTCCTTTAGGTTGAAGCTTGTGAATCAGGGGGTTGTATCCTCCTTCTAGTTGGATCCAGAGAATTCAAGGAGTTGTATCTTCCTTTAGGTTGGAGCTTGTAAATAGGGGGTCATAGCCTCCTTCCAGGTGCAGTTGGACAATTGGGAAGTTGGTGATTCCAATTAATGTATTATTTTGATATGTCAGAAAATAATTTTGTGGTTTTCTCCCATTTGGATTTCCATGTAAAGTCTAGTGTACTATGTTTTTGTGGATGTTTATTAAGATCTGTTGATTTATACTGGTCATGATAATTTATGATATAATGTTGATGATGTTAGTGATTACATATTGTGGTTAAAAGTGACAATAAATTCCTCATACTAAATCACCCCTCCCTCTTAGTATTCCAACAAATATGAATTTGAAATCAAGCATATCAAAGAGAAAAATAAATAAAATTGTTGATACAATCAGTATAAGGGTACATATCATGCATGCCACAACCATTAGTATGCATACATCATATTTCAAGCACAAAATTTTAGACATTATTGTTATAGAGTCACATTATCTATAGGTAAAAGAGGGATTACAACAAGAGGATGCACAACATAAATTTAAAGAGTATAAGTTGAGAGAAGATGGAATACTTATGCATAACCATAGATTGTTTGTTCCTCATTCTCAGAAGTCAAGGAAGTTTGTGTTAAAGCATATGCATAATGTTCCACATGAAGGACATCCTGGTTATTAAAAAATAACTGCAGCAATATGAAGCCAATACTTTTGGCCAGGAATGAAAAAGGATATGACTAATTACATAACCATGTGCATGGAATGTCAAAGATTGAAGGATGGTAATAAACACCCAACGAGTTTTCTACATCCATTGCAAATTTCATAATGTAAATGTGAGGTGGTAACCATTGATTTTATATCAAGTTGTTTAGGACAACAAGGCAACACAATTCAATAATGGTAGTGTTGGAAAATCTCACAAAGGATGCACATTTTATCCTAGTTAAGATGACTAGTAAATAATACAATATTGAAAATATATACATTAAGTAAATTATTAGGCTACATGGAGTACCTAAGGAAATTTTTTTAGACAAGGATTCAAAGTTTACTTCAAACTTTTGGATTTGATTGTTTAATGGATTTGGAACAAATATGAATTCCAACATAGCATATCATCCACAGATAGATGGGTAGACAGAATGATCCTACATCAATTAATATTTTACCTTGAGTCATGATTGAAATCCTCTCCTAGATCCTTTCTCTATCTCCTTCTTGGCCCTGACACGAGCAATTCCAACTCTAATATGAAGAATAAATATAGAAGAGCCTCTCTAAAAACATGTAAAATTGGTTTTCTCTCCAAATATTCCTTCCTTGAAATTCCTTCCTTATTTATATTTATGGAGGAGGCTAGGATATGTATCTATACCTATAGAAATTAATGTTATATTGGTCAAATATGTTGGGCCCTTCATTTTTGGGAAGGAATTGCACAAGTTTTGAATAAGCACGAGTTGTGCAAACTCCATCAGAGGTTGGGTGTAATGTCCCCAAGGCCGAGCCCTGTTGTAAATCATGTATATAAAGTATAAAGCTTGAATTATGAATTGTAATTATGTTTTATAGGTTGGTGAGCCAAGTAATATAAGCTAGTGGGATTATGTGTTATTAGGCTAGGGAGCCTAAATGTTGAAGGCCAAGAGCCTGATTTTTTTGTATATGCAATTATGCACAGTATTAATACAAAACATCTTTGCATGCAGAACGACCACGATGAATGAGTTATGGGGGACTAAGAATCCACAAAGCCTAGGTAAGGGAGAGGGGTATGAGAGGTTGGAAGAGGGGCTAAGTTGACGGGGCTTAAACCTTTGAGAATAATATCAAATTATTATTCTAAAAATGATGTGTGAAATGTGTTTTCCTTGATCCCAAATCCATGGAAGGGGGAACGCATGCCTAAAAGCACACACTAGTTGATGAAGCACATGCAGCCTCATGGGCGATGTGTGTCAGCCTAGGCGCATGCAATTTAACCCAGGAAGTGAGTCATTTTGGGGGTTCGCTTCCCATTCTTCCAACCTAGGCATGAGTTTGTTCGATGTTTTCCATCCTCCGTCTGAACGCATTTTGGCCTCTGTGATTGGACCTCTGCATACCTCACACACCTGAAACCCATGGTAAACCATGAATTGAGCCATGTATCCTGGGTTTTCTTCCTGAGAAGCCTGATGCATCCTGTAAACTCTGAGTCAAGCTATGCCTTAGTGCTAACTATGGTCATTTTTGGGTGTCCATAAATATTTTTTTCTAGTTGGATGTAGTGGCCATGCAATTATCGACTGAATATGGTTGGCTACCGTTGTCTATACATGGTTAAGCCTTGTTGTTTTCCTCACTATGTTGGAATTGGTCAAAGAACAGGTTGCCAAGCCTGTGAGAAACTCTCTCCAGGTGAGAGAGTGTGCCGAGGAAGGAGAGAGCTTTTGGAAGGAACCCTGTAGCTGCCACAGAGCTCAGAGATTTCCGGTCTAGTCTATTGTTGAAGCCCAAGGCAAGGGAGGTTAGCAGTCGAAGGAATGTCTAGGTGACAGAGAAGTTGTATACTCTTGGGGTGGGATAGGCATGTGGGGAAGGAGAGTCTGTGGGTAGTGGGCATAAGTGGTTCCTGGGAGATATTCCTCCTTCTTTTACATGTATTCTTCCTATAAACCTTACCTAGTCGAGGATTCCTTACCCAGTGGAGCTTAGTCCTAGCTTGGGGGTGACCTACTGCTGAGAGTAATGAGCAGTGTGGTCTAAGGCTGGGAGGTTCGTGGAAGGTCTACACGTAGTTGGTGGTGTGTGACAGTTTCAAAGATAAGTGTCACTATGTTTTGTAATTCTGTAATTAATTAAATTGCATACCTGTGATTCTTGCAATGTTATCACATTATTTTTTGTCCATATGAATTATCATTATTTCTGTTAACTCTGAAATGCTAGCAGTAATTATGTGTTTAACTATAATTAAGCGTTTTAAGTTCATTAGAATGCATAATGTGTTCTAGAAGTGTTTTTCCGCGTAGTAGCATTGGCCCGACCGTGGGGTTAATGATCAAGGGACGTTACAGTATGGTATCAGAGCCTAGTTTCAACACTGAGCTTGGATGGGCCAGATAAGTGGTCTTTGGACTGAGGTTTTGAGAAGAAATTGTGTCTAGATGACTAATTTCCGACCTCACAATGTTTCTGAGTGTCAACGGACTACTTGACTGTGTTACAAGATCAAGAGCTGTAGTAGTATTATAAAACTATAGCTGGCATGGTATATGGCCATAGGGAGAGAGAGAACTCCACACCAGAAGTGTTGGATCCATAGAATCTATTCGAGAGGAAAGGATAACCCTCACGAACATCAAATCTGGAGAACGTGCACAAGGTTTAAAACCCTTTGGAGTTGCACAGGAGTGTGGAAATCGCGATATGCAAAATCTTGAATTCGTCAGGGACATCCATCAGAAAGGATGCATGGAGAGCGATCAACCTTTCACTGACTCGTGACTTGAAATGGTCTAAGGGTGAGTTTGTGAGAATTCATGAAATGCGAATTCACGATTGGATAACAATCATCGATCTAAGAGAGATCTGGACCATTAATTATCCAGGAAGAAATCGACATTTCGGGAATAGGGAGGATGAATGTGGAAAATCCTTCAACCTCGTGACACACAAAATCCTGATACGCAAAATGACAATGAGATCTAAGTCGTCAGATCATGGGGAATCAGGACCATTGGATCAAGTAGATGATAGACCATAATTTCAAAATTTCAGCAAACGAAAGTTCAAGATGTGTGGATGCACAAACTCCTTATGCCAAAAACTACAAAAAGAAAAGTGAAAGTAGTGGGGCCCCATGACATCGTTGGGAGTGAGGTGGACCTTCTTAAGGACACCATGTGTCACTACCGTGGTGGGCGACAACTGTGTTATGGGCTCAGAGGGTAAGGAAATCAATTTTTCGGAAGTCGGGGGTTGGAGAGGGAAGCGAGTATGAGAGCCTCAAGGACCTAAACCTGAAGTCCCGAAGTCCTGAAATCTTTGAAGATGGAAGAACCACAATGGATTTTAACCGTTGGATGTTGGGTAAACGTAGACCGTCGATCCACTCGATTTATGTGAATTTGATAAATCGAAACTCTGGGAGATAGTTGTGTGTGCCTTAAACTCTTCGAAGGCCAAAGGCTCGAGTAGCACCTAGTAGTTTAGCGTTTGATCATGGCCCATGGACGCATGGGTTGGGGACTAAGAAAATAGGGCCTATTGCCAAAAATTGCAGATCCAAACAGAGCTTAGAAAATTTTTGGAATCAAAATGTTTTCTTATTCGCATTGGTTTATGAATGTTGTAGTTTTATTAAGGGTTTAAGGCCTGACAAACTTTGGTTGACTGCACATTGTGTGTGTAGAGTTCAACGAGTGTTAGGATAGTTGTGAATTGATGCCGAGTATAGAAATGGAAGAGGTGTTGATTGCCTCCAATTCATAGAACAAAAGAGAAGGAAGGGATGTCAACTTGGGAGTCGAAGGATCGAACTCCAATGGGCATGGAAGAGAATTGGATAAGGGAGGGCATGTGATGAAAATCATTGAAATATTGTAGAAAGATGCCTAGGCTCACCGAGATGATAGCCGAAATCTCATAAAAGTCAGGGATAGGTAGGGTCAATTTAACTTAAGGATGTTGAAGAGTTTGGAAAGAATAGAAAAGAAATTGAAAAAGGAGAGTGACTCAAGAAAGACAAAGAGTCGCAAGACCCCTGAGAGGAAAAGAAGATCAGGGAGTGTCAACAGACATCGTCGTCATTCCCCAAAGCATTCCAGTAGGGAAGCACAAAGTATTTCAAGCCCATCTCCTACCAGAAATCACAGGAGATCTGGGATGGATGAATTGAAAGGAGAAGTGAACAAGATCAAGCCTCCAACGTTCGATGGAGAACATAAGAAGGAGGAAGATGTCGAAACTTGGTTGCTAGGTATGAGGAAATACTTTCAACTGTAGAATTATTCCTCTCATGTAGAGGACAAGATTGCCATGTATCAACTGAAGGGAAAGGCATCCATGTGGTGGGATTGACTTGTGCAAGTGCAACACATCAGGGAAAGGGACATCACATGGAAAGAATTTAATAGGTATTTCGAGAGGAAATACTTAACTAAAAGATATTATGACAGAAAGATGAAAGAGTTCTTTGAACTCAAGATTGACAACAAGACCATTGATGAGTATGAACGAAATTTTTTGGAATGACTGAAGTATGTTTCGTTCGTCAAAGATGAGTCTGTCAAGATTCAGAGGTACCTGAGTGGATTACTGCCTCCTATTGGGGATAAGATTCAGTATGATAACCCAAAGACTATGGAAGAAACAATAAGAAGAGTGAAATGATTATATGAACAAAAAAGAGAAAAGCCTACCTTTCGGAAGGCTTGGGTTGACCAGAAGAAGTTTAAGAAAGAACATAGGAAGGAGGGAAACAAACCTCCCTTTTTCAAAAATAGTCCTCAAGAACAACCGTCTCTTAGAGAGCCTAGGAAGGTTGAAGTGAGTGGGAAAATGTCAAGGCCGCCACCTATGGAATGTTGGGGTTGTAAAGAAAACCATAGGTACAAATATTTCCCCCACATAAATGATAAAGTAAGAGTTCTCCACAATGTTCAGCAAGATGAAACAATGGAGGACATGGGTAGTATAATTCCAATAATATACGTAGCCATGGACAATAAGAAAGTTGAGTATCAGTTGCACATGGTTGAAGTAGAAGGTATGATAAAAAACCAACCATTTACTATTTTAGTTGATTCAAGGGCTAGCCATAGTTATATAGACCCTAGAGTGATGGAAATTTTTCATTTGATAAGAAGCAAACATGAAAAGTATTGGTTAGTGCAGCTAGCTATAGGAAACAAGAGGAAAGTCATAGAGTTAGTCAAGTCTCATCCTGTAGACATGAATGGACTAAGCACGAAGGTCGATTTGAACATTATACCGTTAGGCTCTTATGACTGTCTAATTGGGATGGACTGGTTGGACCAGCACCATGCCATCTTGGACTGTCAGGACAAGGCATTCAATTTCTTATATGAAGAAGGGAATCAGAGAGCCATCCAAGGAATTCCTAGAGTTGTTATTGTTAGATAAATCTCAGCAATGCAGCTGAAGAAGTGCTACAGAAAAGGCTGTCAATTGTTTGCAGCCCATGTGGGGAAAATGCCTAAGGATAAGGTGTCAAGTATTAAGGATCATGAGGTAATTAAAGATTTTGAAGATGTATTTCAGGAGGTACCCAGAATACCTCCGAAGAGAGATATCGATTTCTCTATAAATTTGATGCTTGGAGTAGCTCTAGTGTCGAAAGCTCCTTATAGAATGAGTACGCCAGAGCTGAAAGAGTTGCAATTGTAGCTTGAAGAGCTTCTAAAGAATGGGTACATTCACCCAAGCGTGTCACCTTGGGGTGTCCCGGTCCTGTTCGTGAAGAATAAGGATGGGACATTGAGCCTGTGCATTGATTTCAGATAGTTGAACAAAGTAACTGTCAAGAACAAGTATCCTCTGTCGAGGATCGACGATGTTTTCGATCAGTTGAAAGGTGAAAAAATATTTTTGAAGATAGATCTCAAATTGGGATATCACCAGGTAAGAATAAAGGATGAAGACATCAACAAGACCACCTTTAGAACAAGGTATGGTCATTACAAGTTCAAAGTGGTGTCGTTTGGACTGTCAAATGCACTTGTTGTTTTTATGATCTTGATGAATGGAGTATTCAAGGACTATCTATACAAGTTTGTCATCATCTTCCTGGATAACATTTTGGTGTATTCCAAGTCAGAGGAAGAGCATGAAAAACACCTGAGGATGGTGTTGCAAGTGTTTAGAGAACACCAGTTGTATGCCAAGTTGAGCAAGTACTCGTTTTATCAAAGGCAGATCCATTACTTGGGGCACATTATTTTAGAAGAAGGGATCGTTGTGGATCCTGAGAAGGTTGGGTCCATTAGAGAATGGTCAGTGCCAAGGAATGTGGTAGGATTTAGATCCTTTATGGGTCTAGCGGGCTATTACAGAAGGTTTATTGGAGGGTTCTCAAAGATAGCTCACCCTATCACTTCCTTGCAAAGGAAGAAGAATTTTTTTTAGTGGACTAAAGAGTGTGAGAAAAGTTTCCATTGATTGAAGCAACTATTAACCAACACTCCAATCCTAAGGATTGTGGATCCAAATGTGGATTTCGTGGTGCGCATAGATGTGTGTAAAGAAGGGTTGGGAGGAGTTCTCAGTCAGAATGGATTTGTAATCTGTTATGAGTCTAGGAAGCTGAAAGAGCACGAAAAGAATTATGCCACTCACAATTTAGAGTTGGTAGCAATCATTCACGCTCTAAGGAAATGGAGACATTACCTCATGGGAAGGAGATTTCAATTGAGAACAGACCATAACGGTCTGAAATATTTGTTTGATCAGCCAACCTTAAATGCTAAACAAAGTAGGTGGCTGGAATTTCTGTGTGAGTACGACTTTGAGATCAAGCATATCAAAGGAAAGGAGAATAAAGTGGTTGATGAACTCAACAGGACGGTGCATGAATTACATGCTACAACCATTAGCATGTATCAGAATGATATTAAAAGAAAAATTCTAGAGGCTGCAAATGTAGATCTGTAGTACAGAGAATTGGTATCCAAGCTACAAAAGGGTAGAATGCCATAGAAGATGGAAATTTATAAATTGGAAACAGATGGAATACTGTTGTACAAGAACAAAAATTTTGTACCCAATGTCCAGTGCTTGAAACAGATGATTTTGCAAGAGATGCACAATGTGCCTTATGTAGGGCACCCTGGATATCAGAAAACAATAGCAACAGTCAAGAGCCATTACTTTTGGCTGGGTATGAAGAGGGAGATTGTTGAATGCATCGCCGGATGTATGGAGTGCCAGAAAGTTAAAGCTGAGCATAGGCACCCAGCAGGGTTGCTGCAACCTTTACCCATTCCTGAGTGGAAGTGGGAAGTAGTGACAATGGATTTTATTACAGGATTGCCCAGAACAAGCAAGCTGCATGATTCGATCATGGTGGTGGTGGACAAGCTTACAAAAGCTGTCCATTTTATTCCACTGAAAAAAACTCACAAGGCAACAGATGTTGCTGATATTTTCATTAGGGAAGTGGCACGATTGCACGAAATTCTTAAAATGATTGTGTCTGACTGAGACCCGAAATTCACCTCAAATTTCTGGAAAGGATTGTTCAAAGGATTCAGAATGAATCTGAACTTCAGTATAGCTTATCATCCTGAGTCTGATGGATAGACAAAGAGGGTGAACAGAGTAATAGAAGACATATTGAGAATGTATGTGAGGGACAAACCATCAATATGGGAAGACTACCTGCACTTGGTAGAATTTTCCTACAACAATGGGTATAATGCATCATTGAAGATGAGCCCATTTGAAGCACTTTATGGATGAAAGTGCAATACTCCAGTGATCTGGGATAATCTAGCTGATAGAACAGTAGTTGGGCCAGAGTTGCTCAAGGAGATGGAGGACCAAATGATAAAAATTAAGAAGAATTTGAAAGCTACCCAGGACAGATAGAAAAGTTATGCTGATAAGAACATAACCCACAGAGAGTTCAAAGTGGGTGATCATTTTTTCCTGAAAGTGAAAGCTAACAGGAGTTCTCTGAAGCTTGGAAATTGTGCCAAGTTGGCAGCTAGATTTTGTGGGCCATTTGAAATCCTGGAAAGGATTGGGCCAGTTGCATATATGCTTGCATTACCTGCATCCATGACTATACATAATCTGTTTCATGTTTCATTTCTTAATAAATATATACCAGATGCTAATCATGTTATTGATTGGAATGTGATTCAGGTGTAAAAAGAAGGTGTCCTGCAAGTGCATCCTGTGCGCATATTGGACAGGAAAAACAAACAGATCTAGAATCGAGATATAGGGATTGTAAAGGTCCAGTGGACCTGGTACGGTCCTAAGGAAACAACATGGGAGCATGAAGATGTCATGCGGGTAGAGTACCCACATCTTTTTGAAAATTTTGAAAAGCTTGCAGATGGAGTGTAAAGTTGCATTGAGGACAGTGCAAAAATAAGGGGAGGGGATTGTAATGTCCCCAAGGCCGAGACCTATTGTAAATCATGTCTATGAAGTATAAAGCTTGCATTATGAATTGTAATTATATTTTATAGGTTGGTGAGCCAAGTCATATAATCTAGTGGGCTTATGTGTTATTAGGTCAGGGAGCCTAAGTGTTGAAGGCTGTGAGCTTGATTTTTTTGTATATGTAATTATGCACAGTATTAATACAAAAAATCTCTCTGTGCAGACCGACCACAATGAATGAGTGATGGGGGATTAATCATACACAAATCCTGGTTAAGGGAGAGGGGGTTGAGAGGTTGGAAGAGGGGCTATGCTGAGGGGGCTTAAACCCTTAAGAATAATATTAAACTATTATTCTAAAAATGATGTGTGAAACGTGTTTTCCTTGATCCCAAATCCCTGGAAGGGGGGACGCGTGCCTAAAAGAACACCAACTGATGAAGTACATGTAGCCTCACGGGTGATGTGTGTCAGCGTAGGCACATGCAATTTAACCTAGGAAGTGAGTCGTGTTGGGGGTTCGCTTCCCATTCTTCCAACATGGGCATGAGTTTGTTTGACATTTGCCATCCTCCGTTTGAACACATTTTGGCCTCTGTGATTGGACATATGCATAACTCACACACCTAAAACCTATGGTAAACCATGAACTGAGCCGTTTCTCCTGGGTTTTCTTACTGAGAATCCCGATGCATCCTGTAAACTCCAAGTTGAGCTATGCCTTAGTGCTAAATGTGGTCATTTTTGGGTGTCCATAACTGGTTTTTTTCTAGTTGGATGTAGCGGCCACGCAGTTCTCAAATGAATGTAGCTGGATTTCATTGTCTGTACCTAGTTAAGCCTTGTTTTCATCCTCATTGTGTTGGAATTGGTCAAAGAACAGGTTGCCAAGCCTATGAGAAACTCTCTCCAAGTGAGAGAGTGTGCCGAGGAAGGAGAGAGCTCCTGGAAGGAACCTTGTAGCTGCCACAGATCTCGAAGATTTCCGGTCTGCTCTGTTGTTGAAGCCCAAGTTAAGGGAGGTTAGTAGCTGAAGGACTGTCTAGGTGATAGAGAAGGTTTATACTCCTGGGGTGGGACAGGCATGTGGGGAAATAGAGTCTGTGGGCAATGGGCATAAGTGGTTCCTAGGAGAGAATCCTCCTTCTTTTACATGTATTCTTCCTGTAAACCTTACCTAGCCTAGGATTCCTTACCCGGTGGAGCTTAGTCCCAACTCAGGGGTGACCTACTACTGAGAGTGATGAGCAGCGTGGTCTAAGGTTGGGAGGTTCATGGAAGGTCTACATGCAGTTGGTGGTGCATGATAGTTTCAAAGATAAGTGTCACTATGTTTTGTAATTCTGTAATTAATTAAATTGCATACCTGTGATTCTTGCAATGTTATCACGTATTTTGTTGTGCATATGAATTATTGTTATTTCCGTTAACTCTAAAATGATAGAAGTAATTTTTTGCTTACCTATAATCAAGCATTTTAAGTTCATTAGAATGCATAATGTGTTCCAAAAGTGTTTTTCCGCGTAGTAGCATTGGCCCGACCATGGGGTTGATGGTTGGGGGACATTACATTGGGAGAAAGAGCAACAGAAAGCAGTTGTGAAAGTAAGCGCAATGCTAGCGAAGCAACAAATGGTTGCAACAAAACAAGAAAGCGTACAAGCCGAGAAGGAAGACACAACCCAGCTATATATAGGACTGAACATAATTTTAAAGGGGTTCTTTCATTAGTTCATGGGTTCGCTGGTTGGTTGGGTTCTTTCATGAGTTAAGTTGGTTAGAGTCACCCAAGTTTTGGGTTTTAGTTGTTGAGAATGTTTGTAAGTCGAAATAATACAAGTTTGAGTTTGTAATGAATTGGAACTATCAGTTGGAGAATTTAAGCTCTGTGACATGGGTCCAAAGCCAAGAATCTGTATTGCGCCCTACTATGTAATTCTGAGTCTGTAATCAAAGAAAGATCCTAAAGTTAATATGATGACAGACCAAATTTTCAAATATGTTGTGTCTTTGTATGTTTACTTATGCATCATAGTGTTTCCTTATGGCTTATGAGCTCTTTTGATGGTTCTATGTTTAAATGCTTGTCTGCAACGTAAGTAGGTTCGGTTCTTGCATTTATATGTTCCAAATCTATAAATGTCTCTTGTATAAGAACATGGATGAGTTTTGAAGGCTCTATGGATCCTCTTTAGTCTTTTCCCTACCCTTCCCTATCTATTTGTATCAGCATCACTTCGGGTGAGACTTATTCTCTTCGGATGAGATGAAAATGCCAGCGCTCTAGATTACATGGTACCTTTTGTTGGTAACGTGAGGAGGACCCTGGTTTGATCAAAATCATGCCAACAAAATGGTTATGTTGTCATGAACTTTGTTAAAAGGGAACCTGTAGGGAGAATGTTTTCATCGATCCATAGATCTGGTGTTGATAAATGGTGGGAAATGAATTGTGATGCCTTCATATGGAAAGAAGCGGAACTGAGAAGAAAATCAATGGAAAAAACTCACGAAGCATTGTTTTACGCAAAAAGATTGAGCGACTCGTACGGTATTTTCTGGGTTAAATTCCCAAAAAAAAAATTCCACTAAATAAAGAGGCTCCAAGAAGCTCCAGAGTTCCAGGGACAAGGATAGAATATCTATGCATGGGATACCAAAAATTTAGAAGAAGTCTAGGGGTTGGATTGCCCAGTTACATGAGCTATGCATTTCTAGGTTAGAACCATGCTAGAAGGATACATAATCAAACTTGCAGCTGAGAACCACTAGTATTTCTCCAGGGCAGATGAATTTTTCAAGAAAGGAGCAAGGGGAAGATTTTTGAGAGAAATCCCCCTATGGATTAAGGTTTTCTTGATGGAGGAAGGGATGTTGATTATGTCCCTGACTAAGATGGCAACATAAACACCCTTGCTTGGGGTAGGGAGAGATGGGGTGAGATTCATGGAATGCGAGAGGGGAAGGGTTCTTTGAAAAATGGGAGGGAAACAACAAGAAATGGACTCAAGAGATGAGAGAGCCTTGAAGAGAGCCACCATAGTTGAGAAGTGGTGGCACAGAAACATCAAGAAAGCAACCAGACAGTCTAAAAAGTTGAGGAAAGAAGGCGGATTGGGAGAAGTAGAGGAAATACAAATGAAAGAACTGCAGAAGATGATATGACAAGAACGATTGACCAATCAAATATTAAATGTGATAGAAGCGAGGAGAGAAAGAAGTCTCTAGGAAGTGGGACAAGAAGGAGAAAGTGCAGATGTAAGAGAGGAGGAACATGACATGAATCTTGGGGGAGAAATAGAAGATTCAACCCCGATAACAGGAGAGATAGGGAATTCGGCCAAAGAGATCATCCCATTGGAAGCTAACGAGACCCCCCATATCAAATAAAATTGCCTCGAAGCCCGTGGCGCAAGCCCCAAATCACCTGTACCCCAAGTGCCTTCTATACAAGAAGTAAGTTTGATACTACCTTCTCATGCTAGTTCTGTTCCAATATAATTAGTTAGCCAGTCACAACCAATAAGTGTGGGTACAGGGAGGATATTGGGATTCCTTGATAGATCGCAAGTAGGACCCTTAGAGTTCATATTGATATGAGCAATAGGGTTAGCAATGGGCAGCCATGCGGGAAGTTCGATTGCCCGATACCCATAATTTTGGGGTAAGGGAGATGAAGATGTTGAGCAACACTAGTTCCTGTGTGAAGAAATTGGGAGATCCAAAGGGACTCCAGATGTGAATAAGATGGTCAAGTTCTAGACTACCTTCAGAGGTCACTCTCTCAAGTGGTACATGAAGACCATTGAACCAGGAGTGCCAGGGACGCAAGGTTAAGCGTTCACACTTGAACAGGTATAGAAAAGGTTCATAGCAGAGTTCAAACTACCTCAATCATAACAATAGGCTCTATCTAAGTTGTGTGAGATCCAGCAGAGGGAAGGTGAATCAGCCTGGGAGTACAACTAGAAGTTTAAAGATTCCATAGGGAGGTTGGCACATCTAATCCACAAAGAACATCAAATGGAGTGGTACATTGAGGGGTTGCTGCCTCTGACTTAGATTTCGCTAACGCAACAATGGATAGCCACATTAGCAGATGCTTTAGAACAATCAATGAAGATGGAAGTTATGGCAGGATACCCTGGGAACCTGAGAGTAACCTGACCCCTACTAGATGTGAATCTGGTGCAACGACAAGGGAATATATCGAGACTTACAGAAAATATTCAGGATCTGACGATACCCAGACTAGAAAAACCATAGGTTTGGTGCACTAGATTTTACACAGAAGGTCATCTAGTGAATGAATGTCTGTGAATGAGGGGATTGGGACCTCCCCATAATCTGATGGTAACCCCACCAGAACCCGTGGGAGGATTTGCGCAAGTGTCGATGAATTCATCATTCCACAACCCCACCCAATACCATGATTTCCTAGGATGCCAAGTAGCACCAACAATGGAATATTGTGAGATCTGTCGAATCCAGGGGCATGGTACAAGACAATTTCCCATTATGCAGAAATATTTGACAGTACCAAACACAGTACATTATGAGTTTTCCACATCTACCATGCATACTACCAATCAATGTAGAGAGTTGGACACACTTGCAGATAGGTTAGACCGAACAACATTCAAGGTGAATGAAAAACCTCAAGGACTAGGAAGAGGTCGAGGAGGTGGAGTTGGAGGATATTTCAGAGGAGGAAGAACTGGGGGAAGAGGACCAAGCATATGTTATAACTGTGAGGAACAAGGTCACTTGGCCAGAGATTGTCCTCATCCAAGGCAGCTATGGTGCTCCCACTGCAGAACCAATGGACACGCAACTGGAGATTGCCTAGAGTTAATTGCAAAGTTGGAGGACATAGTACGACAAAGAGGAACTAACCTCATCAGTTCATAGATTGTGAGGATTTCTCAGGGACAATTTCCCAACATTAATATCGTTACTCGAGGAGGAGCGAAGATAGGAGTTGATGTTGATACTCTACCTCATTTCCAGAAAGCATCACCTAAGGGAGATAGGTATGACCCCCTAAAGCAAAAGTTGTTCTTTAAATATTCCATAGAACTATTCTAGAATATTCCTAGTCATGAAATGCGAGAGAACCCCCCCTAGCCAACTGTTTACCCTAAGATAACACAAGTCCCTGCTTCACCCCCTGCACCTAGAAACCCCGTAGTCATACCAAGTCAACCGGAGCAACCTCAAAACACAGTTGACCTTTGGTTCCAATTATTCTCTGACATTATAGGGAATGATAAAATAATATAGAAATTGCATAATGCAGTGTACCTAGTCTTAAGGAATGAAGAAACGTTAGAAGCAAGGATAAGGGCTAATCTTCCTGAGAAGAGTACTCAGAGAGTGAAGCGAAGGAAACTACGAACCGGAAAATAATTTTGACTGGTAGCCTAGTTAGATGACTTTGAAATTAAGGACGTCATGTTGGGCCTAGGGTCAGATGTGAACATTCTACCTAAGAAGACCTGGGAATCCATAGGAAAACCAAGACTCACATATTACCCAATTCAGTTAAGAATGGAAAACCAATATTGTATCTTTCCCATAGGAAGACTGGAGAATGTGGAAATCGATGTAGCAGGAGTAAAAATAATGGTTGACTTTGAAGTCATTGAGATCATGGGAGACAAGGACCCCTACCCTGCACTACTTGGCATTGATTGGGCCTATGACAATTATGCAGTAAACGATTTAAAGAAAGACACCATGAATTTTGAGGCTAAGGGAATCAAGGTAGTTCAAACTTTGGATCCATATGTAGGACCCAGGTAGACAGAACCAACAGACAATAGTATGGAGGGAGAAGACCTAGAGCATTTGTACACTGTAACAGCTAGGACAAGAGACGATTATAGAAACCCTATTTGTTATCACTGAAATTTCGTCTGCAAATGGTTACAAGAATTTAGCATCGTTAAACAATTATGAGGTCACCCATGGACCAGAATTAACACAAAAGCATTTCCAAAGGGTCAAAAACTATACAACTAGTGCAAAAATTAAAGGGCCCTATGAAGACACAAGGCGTGTGCGCACATGCGCAAAACAAAAATGAAAGAATCGCACACATACGCACGATGCACGACTGTTGTGGCAAAAATTCGCGCACCTGAGAAATGACACATTTATGAGAGTGGTTGACCTCCCATCCACTTTTATTTCAACTTCGAAGTTGATTTGACACTCAAATCTGGACTGGATTCAACTGGGTGGCTAGTCAAAGACCTAGAAATGCCCTAATTAGCCTCTTTACACACTACAAACTAGTTGGACAATACCTCAAAGGAATGTTATAAAAAGGCCATGGATACACTTCATTTTTTAAGGAATTCATAGAAAAGTTATGCTACCATTATTCTCTTGAGGAATCCTCTATCATTCCCAAGAGTATACTTGCATCATTGCATTGGGCAATCCATCTCACCCCTTGAGTGGATTAGCAAAGAATTATTTCACCATTTTCATTTTCGTTTTCAAAGTTGTAAGAAGAGCTTATTTGTGGGGGTCCAAGAGCCCTCCCTTGGAGGAAGAAGGAACTAATAGTCCTCTTTCTTCTTAGTGTTTTCTTTCACTAATATCAGCCTTATCATTGGTGACATGGGTCTAATTATTTCTTTTGTCCTTATGTCCCTATGCTCATTAATTTAGTTGTTGTTTTATTTCTTAGTTTAATTCTTAGTTGTTCTTTTATATTTATTTCTCTAACCCTTTTCCTTACAACTATCCTACTTAGCAAACCCAACTAAGCTTGCAAGCACCTCTATTTTGCTCAGTAAGGTGACAAAAGAGGCACAAAATATTGGCGACTCCACAGGGGAAAGGTATCAATTTCCTACCTTATTTGGGTTTTTCTAGCTCTTCTTTTGGTTTATTTAACTTGCAGGTGCATTAACCAGCCTAAGCCGACCTGCCAATCATCCAATTCCAAGTTGAATTGGGAGATTTCCATCCAGAATTTTCATTCATGGCCGTGTGTCACCTGTGCATGGGTTTTTCGGCCCACAGACGCGCATCATGCACACATGCGCCTAAGTCATAATTTTTTTCTACGCACCTGTGCTCATTAGCTCTTTTTGGTCTGCGCACGTACGCTCTGTGTGCCTCTGTCTCCACTAAGACCCGCACACCTATGAAGAAAATTCACATTGTAAGGTTTTTGAGATTTGGGGAAGGCCCTTAGCCTTCTTAAAAGTGATTTCAGGCATGTTTTAAGCTGAACCACACTTAGTCCCCTCTTCATATAAAGGGATTAGTCAAAACACATAGGCACTTAGGGGGTGAAAATCATTATTTCCTCTTTTGCTTTCATTTTTTCCACATGGATGGTTTGTTTTGACTAAAAATATAAGTTGGAAATCATTTGTAAGCACATACAACTTGCATTGGGACTATAAGTTGGATAACAATCACTTAGTATGCTCTTCTCTCGCACCTCCAAGTGACCTTGAGAATCAGAAAAAGATTGTGGAACAATTTCATCTCCCTTAAGAAGATTAAAACCTTTAGGAGAGGACAACAACCCTTCTTGGGACTCCTCTTAGTTTATTTTTTCAAACACATCTTAAGATTGTAATGGGCCCATACATGCCCACATGCTACAAAATATAGGATAGTGTTGAAATCTACTTTCTTAGATCAAATCACTAGGGAAGTTTAAAGGTTTTGTAACGGGCCCATGCATGCCCACATGATAACAATCTAGGATATTTTCAAAGCTTTTCTTAGATTAAATCACAATAGGGAGTTAAAGGAATAGTAATGGACCCACATGTCCACATGCTAGCTTCCTAGGGAATTTTGAATTATTCAAGGTTGTACCAAAGACATTTAGTTAATTAGGTAATCAACACTTATAAGGACCAAGCGAAGTCCACATGAAGCAAGGTGACACCTAATTCATTAAAAATTGGCACACTTTCACTCATTCACACACAAAAGTCACTTATCACTCACATAGTTTCTTCTTGAAACGTGGAGGTCAAAGTAAGTTTCCTCCAAAGGGGATTCCAAAACACCCCACCCTTTTCTTGACAAAACTATCCACTCCCATTTAATTTCAACGAGGTTGGTTCACACCCCCAACCTCTCAAAACAACTACATCTAAATTTTTTCTAAAAACTCACTAAGTTTTCCTCCACAGGAGGTGCCAAAAGAATTTTTTTAGTCTAGGTAGGATTTTGAGGATAGGCATCCAAATAACTCCCCGTTATCTGGTTCTCACATTGTCAAAACCATAAAAGTTGTCAAATAGGGAACTGAAAATCCTCCAAGTCAAGTGTTCCTAATGCCATAAGGCAAGGAGATACCCATGAAGGGTTGAAGGCCAAGGTCCAGTTGTTCTATGTGTCCCCCCTTGAGGCACCCACCTCTTGGATAGGATCCAGCCCATGACCCATTTCTTAGGTCGAAAATCTAAATGCCACACTTTTACCAAGGTACCTAGTGACCAAATTTTAGGACATCTACCTAGGTGGAAATTGTGGGTTGCAATTGCACCTTGATCAGATTTTGTGTGGCTATTGAGAAATATCACCAGCTCTTTCAGGATATGCCCCCTTTACCCCTCATTATAACCGATTATTTCATCCTTCACTAGTTTCTTGTAACTTCTAAACCTGTGAAGTAAAGCAATGCATATAGATTCTTAAGAAATACATAAATTAATCAATGGCTCATACATAGAGTACACAAAGATTTTTACCGAAAACCCTCAACCGGGAAAACCTTTCTTATTTTCATTATCTCGAATTTCACCATTCACCATACAATATATACAATGTTTTTAGGTATTCTGTAGATACCAAAACCCTAATCCCTTAATCCGGGATTAATTTACAAATCAACTAAAAATAGCAAAATCCGCTAAAAATAGCAAAAACCGCCCAAAAAAAAAATTTCGGGGTGTTGCCCCGAGCTTCCGCCCGGTGCTGAACGTTGTGCGTAACTAGGGGGGGTCATGCCTTCCCCCCCCTGGGACCCCCCTATGAAAGTGCCCGGTGCACACAGCAGATCCCTAGGTGAAGGGATCATCAGACGCAGTTGTCGTATCTGACGCACCCACACACACACATGCAAAGAATATAACAGATACCCAACATTCTCCCACTTGTTGTTTTCTTTGCATCCAGGGGTCTAGGGGATTATATAGTCAACAATCCAGGGAAACAATGCCCATTGTTACTCTACACCAAGAGAAATTTTTTGTGCTCACAGACTTTGTCAATGAATCTGCAGCATTCTTCAAAGTGTCAACCTTTTCTAGCAACACCTTCTTTTCCTCAACCATGTCTCTCACAAAGTGATACTGAGCATCAATATGCTTTGTCTTCGAATGATAAGCTGGGTTTTTTGCCAGGAATATTTCACTCTGACTGTCACAGTCTAATCTCACTGCTTGTTGTACCAACCCAATACCTGAACACAATCTTTGTAACCATACTGCTTCCTTGCTTGCACGAGTGGCTTCCATGTATTCAACTTCTGTAGTTGAGAGTGCCACTACATCCTGTCTTTTGCTCATCCAATTGATTGCTCCTCCAAATAGGTTAAATACATACCCACTTGTAGATCTGCAATCCAAATCTTCAGCCCAGTCTGCATCAACAAGGCCATGTATGTCCACCACTCTGTCCAATCTTGGCCTTCCTTGGTAGCACAATCCATAACTAGTGGTGCCACGAAGATACCTGAAGACCCTCTTTGTTTTTGTCCAATGCTCCTTCCCTGGTTTTGACATATACCTGCTCAAAACTTCCACTGCATGTGCAATGTTCGGTCTAGTACAAACCATTGCATACATTAAGATGCCAACTGCACTGGCATATGGAACATGGGACATGTCCTCTTCTTCTTCCTATGTCTTGGGACACTGATCTGCAAATAACTTCACACCTATAGGAATAGGAACCTTGATCGGTTTACTTCCATGCATATTAAACCTCTGAAATATCGTTTCAACATATTTTCTTTGATTCAACCAGAGTTTCCTGTTTGCACGATCTCTTTTAATCTCCATTCCCAGAATGAAGTTAGCAGCACCGAGATCCTTCATGTCAAATTTGGAGGATAGATGCGATTTCACCTCCTTGATAACATCCATGTTATTTCCTACCAACAACATGTCATCAACATACAACACTACATAAATGAAGTGATTACCAACCTGCTTGGAATATACACAGTGATCAGCCCTGCTTCTTACAAATTCCAATCCAAGGATGTATGTGTCAAACTTTTGGTACCGCATCCTAGGTGATTGCTTCAGACTACGTATAGTGACTTCTTTAGCTTATAGACTAGCTCTTTCTTTCCCTTCACTACAAATCCTTCTGGCTGCTTCATGTAGATTTCTTCTTCTAGATCCCCATGTAGGAATGTTGTCTTCAAATCCATTTGTTCCACTTCAAGATCAAAAGAAACAACAATAGATAAAAGAAATCTAATAGAATTTAACTTAGCAATAGGAGAAAAAATCTTACCAAAGTCAATTCCCTCTACCTGGGAATAACCTTTTGCTACTAACCAAGCTTTGTATTTCTCCACTTTACCTTCTGCGTTAAACTTCTTCTTGAACAACCATTTGCTACCAATTGATTTTCTTCTAGCTACAAGCTCAACTATATCCCATGCCTCATTCTTATCCAAGGCATCCATTTCTTCAACCATGGCCTTCTTCCAGAGTTTACTATCCTCTGAATTCATTGCTTCCCTGACAGTTCTGGGATCATCATCAGTAATAGATAAAGAAAAATTGGAATGGAAATCAGGTGG